>LUCM01011280.1:405425-521161 GCA_008360955.1 Fasciolopsis buskii
CCCTAGGCCCCAGTGACACATAAACAGAACGGACGTGCTCTAACTATCAGGACTATTTGAAGTGATTACTATGAACTGTAACACTGGAAGTTCTGAAATAGTTTGGTGTCCCAGTTCAGAGGCTACATTTTGAACAAGATTGGTTACCGCAAGGTTTGCAAATAGAACATCACGACTTTCATACCATTGCCCGATGGTCATGCGATGGCCCGGCAAAACATAGACGACACACAGCTAATAGAACTTTAGTGACGAGGTTGATCAGTGTTCAGTCAGATTGAGGTTCCGTTTGGTACAATGAGAAAGATCGAAGCTGTCATTGATCCCCTAAATTTTCTATAGGTAGTGTAGCGTTACTTTGTATGCCTGTCATCAGTTTTCCTCACTTTTAATAGCTCGATCTATCCGATCATTGGGCGGTAAAATGGTGCAGTTCGATTAGACAGGAGTTAACCACATTCAGACCGTAATTAATCATTCGGTTCTCTTTGTTAGTCTTGTAGTCAAGCCAACATCGAGGTTAGATAAATTTGGAATTGGCAAGTTTCATCTTGAATAGCACAATGATGTTGTTGACCACGATTTTGGTGCATCTAAGTTGGATGCCTAATGTTTTGTATGCAGAATAAAGTTTTGGGAAGTAAGAATGTCCCCCAAAACAGAACCGCAGTGAAAAAATGAAGCATGCCATTGATGAATTACGCTAATATTTGTATAAGCTATCCGGTATAAAACAAGTTATAGGCTGTCCTTAGCTTGTTCATAGTACCTACACTAAGTAAAAATCAGTATCCACTGATGTCAGTTAGACCATTCATTGGACTTAATTCAACTCGTATATCAATAATTTTAGATTACTACAGCGTCAGTGAATTTTGCATCCATAGTTTCAGAAACTGAAAAAGACTTCTTTAAACCAAAAATTTTTTCTAATTTTTTTACCGCAGTGTGATTCAATATGCTTCACAGAAATTGAGAGCAAAATTGGCTGCCGGACATTCGCAAACATGGCCCATAAGAGGTTTACGTCCTACTACAATCCTTTGTGGGCGGGCCTCATTTTGTTACCCGCTTCGGAGCCGGCAACAGTTAGAAGGCACACAATTATCAAACATTTATTTTTTCCTTGCTTCGTGCATTTTCCATGAGTTCTCGGTGCTCCACCGAACCTGTCCAAATCAAAGGCGTCCATAGAGCAAGAACGCCACCAATGCAAGCTTTCTTCTCACCTACAAAAGTCTTGTGAAAAGACATTCGATTCCTTCGGTCATGGATGACTGAGCGATATCTGAAATACCGAGAAGCCATAGAGAAATTTTGCGGTTGACTATACCTAGCCACCCGTTTCGGGGTGGTGGAAGCCTAATCTTCTGTACAATAACTACTAACTATAAGATCACTCCATAACAGAGATTTCTTGAGTGAAATAAAGTAACAGACTAGAAGAGAGAATATGCTAGAACATATTCTGTAAAAATGAAGTTTGCACATAAACTGGTGATAGGGTATAATGGCAGGACTTTAAAAAACTGCTATTGCTTGGAACTGCAACCATCCCAGATGAAATTGCCCATCTGAAAATTCCATTTGTGGTCCCCTTCAAATAAGTGAAACCAATAAAACAGAGTTCTTTAAACGAAATATACGATCAAATCAACAGCCTTTTTGGACGGGATGGACCGCTATTAATCCTCAATCTACTTCTTTCCTAACAGAAGACAGAAGGAGCCGCACTATTCACCAGCCCATTTTGTCACACACGCCGCGAATACATGCGGTTGAGGGGCATGCTCCATTACCAATAGAGCTCATTATATGAAGCAAAAGTCGACAATAAGCATGGCGGTGAAAATTCGAGTGGTATAAAGCTACATAAGTGTAGTGAGTTTACGTGAATGTCACGTGATGCAGTCCGGTACAGCTTCTCACTAGCCGGTGTAAATCAACAACCAGTGAGAACCGCGGTGACAAGCGGTTGTGAAAGCAACACATTCCTCGAAGGCAACTAGATGTAACATGTTCCACTAATCCAGGTATTTTCAACTTTGTTTACAAACCCATGGGCTGCAAATACGACTCGAACGATTTTCGCTTTTGTTGTGGTTTTTCCGTTGTCTTAGTTTGTATAGCTTGGATTGAAGCCACTGCAGTGCTTACTAGCAATCCACATCCGTCCGTTACTGTGACAGGCCGAATCTCGTATACTAATTCCAAATTCGAATACATGAACTCGGTCTCAGTAGGCGAGCCATGGTATCGAGCAGGACAACAGCGAATGGGCGCCCACCACTACAGCGACTGCCTTATCTGGGATTCTAGTCTCCACATATTTTTGGAGTGCCGGGCGCGCAATCCGTTTGATCACTGTCATCTTAAAACTGTCCCGGAAGCCTTAAGCATGCATCTACAGTTTTCCCTAACCTCATCAATTAATAGTGGAGTCGTTACTTGAAACCAGTCTCGTTGTCCCCTGGTAGCGCAGATTTGAAACGACTACAACAGGGGTTCGAAAAAATATACCAAAAGAAGAATTGTAAATTCTGGCTCCAACGAAATGTGAACATGGAATAGCTTCGATTATATTGACCATGTACAAAGATGTTTATCCTATTCGAGGTTAATCAAACGGTTAGATGAATCAGGCTTTGGTCCTTCTAGTGGTCGAAACACACACAGCATCTGACGATAGTGTCCCAGGTATAGTTAGCTTGTCGCAGGAAACACGTGAGTGGGGAGTAGAATGATTTACTGCCCAAATAATACGAAAGGAGGATGCACATATTCTATTTTATTGAGCAGACGGAGATTAGTGAATCTAGCAAATGGGCAAAATAAACTGTAACTGAAATGCAATTTTCATGAATTCATAATGGACACAAAATGAAAATGTGACTAATCCTGTCCAACGGAACGTGACATCATACACTTGTTTGTACCTGGAGTTGATTGCTTAAATCATAGTGCGCGGATGATAAAATCCCTTTATTCTAGGGCAACTAATCAACAAGCTTGAAGTTCGCTATTAAAAAAGTCTTAACCTCGATCAAAATTAGGTATCACGAGTGAGCACAAATTAATCGTGTACACCGTAAGGTAACTAGTGAGCGACGACCAAGACAATTCAACATAATGAAGCCTTATCACAGTTTGCAGTGTCCTGTGGCTCGATGACAAAGGTCAGCGCTACAAGCATATAGTTTGGGATCCTAGAAAGCAGTGACGACAGGTCTGTTTGCAGAACAACCCTAGAGTAATGGGTGACTATAGGGACGTTGCCGAGAGGAGAATTCTGGTCTGTCAGCCGTTTGACACTGGCCTGTGAAATCTGACGTGTACACTTTAACCTAGTTCATATGTTCTGAGTGACCGTAGATTTGAACATTATCCTGAATCCCCAAAATGGAACACTTATAATCTTTACCAGCTCACCAGTTATCGGTATGGAAATGTGCTTCCATGTAGCGTAATAAATACGAATTGAGCGGCAACGCCACTGTCCTCACAAGTCTAAGGCGCAGTTGATTTCGTCCCAAGCATGAATTATTGGGAATAATTTGGTGCGTTTTCCTCGGACATCCGCCTCCAAGTAAAAATAAAATCAATACTATAAAGTGTATTTTAATCACCACCACACAGATACACTAACATTTGTCTGCATGCATGCCTACCCAGTAGGGGCAACGTCTTACACCTGGCTTCTTGCACCTGCTCTGTATGTAAAATGAAACATCGTTCTAGACCTCCAAGTTAGTAAACCGCTCTAGTTGACTCATATCCAAACCGTTTCGTGAACATGGTCTGTTCGCCTTGATCCTAAACCACCACCTGTGCAATTCCCTTGACGTATGACCCCTTTTTCAACGAACCCTTGGGTATACGATTAGCATGTGGCTGCAGAATGAACCTTTGGAAAGATTTTTTCGGTTTCCCTAATGGGAATTTCACGTAGGCAAATGGAATTGCTGCAAGCATGGGATCTAATGACTTTTTTGTGATAAGATTAGAAATTACTTAGTTAGTGATCATAATATGAAATCTTTGTACTCCTGTTATTTACCTGAGCAATTAGGAGAGAGATTTCTTCTTTGTGCATTAAGTCATGATTGCTGGTGCACTTGCATTAGTATCTAACATGGTCATAAGTCGAGTAAGCAGAATACTCGTTGGAATTAAGGTATATATATGCATATAAATGCTTATGTACATATATCTATACATATATGTGTACATATATTTTCCACTGAGAAACTGAGAAAATACGCGAATATAGGGATGGTTGGACAGGACAGTACCGGGCACGCATACTTGACCAGCGGCAATAACCGAGAAACCGGTCATGTTTATCCATCCGTAAGCAAAACACTACTGAAAACAAAAATCATTGCTAGCCTTGTTTCTTCATTCAAACACGCTCACGACGGTTCAGATGAGTTCTTTGTGACCACCCAGCGTAGGAAGGCGTAATTATGAGGATGGCTGGACAAACGATTGCTGGGTACGCATATCTCATGACCGGAAATAAAGGCGAAACCGGACAGGTGCTTCTGAAGAGATTTCTTCGTTAATCCAACCACGAAAAATCACCAGATTTAACAGAATTAACTTTCGTTGAAAAGTCTCGCATAGCACATTTGGAGAACGGATAGTGACTAAGGAAGACCTTTTTGGTTACTCACATTCAAATCAATAAGACATTGTGCATGCCGAAAAACAAAGGAATTCACCAAAAGAAAGAAATGCCAAGACTTTTGCAATTCATACGTACTGTGGTTATCGCCTGTTCGCATCCCATTTGTGGAATGAGTATGGCTGTCGGTGTCTTAGCCGTTTGTCTTGTTGAGATTTGTTTTGTAATAATGAATAGGCCAGGAGAGACATAATAAAAGGCCGAACGTTTTCAGACACAAGGTGAGTGAGCTTCCACTGTATTCAAGATTCGGCATCTCAGTGGTGTGGGTGTGACTCCCCCGAATTTCGGTCATCTCAAACGTGCGATTTATTCCTCGAATAGGCTTAAAAGAGGTGCGCTAGAGATCGACTTAATTGCTTTTGTCATCAATTACCACTGGTTGGGATCACGGCTAAGTTAAGACAAGAGTCCGCACTTGGGACCAATATACGGCGTCCCATGGGAATACAAATCAATAAGCATTAATTGTGTTGGTCAAACGGAAACATCATCTATCAGTCGCCAACACCCGGTTTTTCTGAAAATAAACAAAATCGCAGCCTAGTGCCATAGGATGTTTTAGTGAATCTATAATACTCCGGCCATTTTACATCCGCATGCCTTGTTGCACTGGCACTGAGATGAATTACTAAAATCGGGCGTATTGCCTAATTCCTGTTCTTGAACTTTGGCTTCTCGAATCGTTTTAAGTTACGATCACATGTGTCGATGAGGCAACTGCAATGGTCGAGTTAGCATGTAACGTCAAAAACAGAAATTGTTTTATTCCCGTTTCATTAAAATTCCCGTTAGTATTCATAAGTATCTGTAGGCCGTTATTAGTGTTATAGAACAGGACATTACGGGTACCCTTGGTGGAAGAGGAAAGGTGGTCGTTTGCCTGTATCTTTTGCAAACGTTCCCCCAAACCATCAGTGGTCTCTCTATTCTAAACTCCGTTTTTGCCAATTATTCTCAATAAGAATTTTCGACTTTTGGACACCAGAAGATATACTACTATTGCATTGAAGCATCTGAACAAATGGTGCAAAGTTTGCATTCACATCAGTCAAAGTATTGACCGAATCAAACGAACTCAGTCCCTGTACTACTGCACTCAACGTCGTAGTGATGGTGCATTGTGCTTCATATTCTTCCGTCACAGTCAAGCACGCATTTAAATGCACAATGATCAAAATCTGTTGGTTGTTCATTTTACACACTCTGAACTCGGTTGTCAAGTGCTGTTGTGGAACTTGTTGCCTTAACGGAGTTATCCTGATTTCGAATATATCATTCTTGCGTGCTGGTGGTTACACTTGTCTGGGTTCGATTCAGGAATTTCTACTCCGCATATGCATGTTGCAGCTGAGGATGCTGATAAATTCCTTCTTAAGAACACTGGCCCCGTGCCCGTCACATTCGTATTTCTTGCAGATCGTGTGGATGCTGCTCTCGTGTTTTCCTACTTCCCTACCTATTCCTTAGCATTGCCCGTGTAAGTTGTTAAGGGAACATTTGTTCCGTTTGCTGCCCGTAAATCGGCTCGATTACGGATGCGTTACCACTACCCCCTGCAAAGTGAATACACGCTCATTAGGATGATCAAAACAGGAAGCCTACAAATTCCAGAAATACAACGGTAATTGCAATGTCAGTCATGCCAATTTATTCCGTTCAATCAACATGTTTAAATGATGGGAAAAGAACCGCACTTTTTTCACCGTTACTCTCTTACGATTCATCACAGTGATTATTACCCGGTAGAAACATTTGACGAGAGCTGAACGGTAAAGACGAAATGTGACTATCCAAAATTTTCTTTATTACGCACCTCAGATTAGGATCAGTTGTTTACACCTTGTGCTCCCGTTTACGTCATTCTCCAGTTTTATACTTGTTCGCGATGTAGTTACGTGAAGAATGCAGAATATAAAACATGACACTTTTGGGGCATATGCCGGTAGCAGAAACATATTTCCACCGTTTAGTGAGAATAAACAAACACTGCCCAAATTTAGACTGAAAATAATCGATAAAGAAAAGGATTACGCATGTTCGAGCAATTTGGGGGATTTAGTTGGATGGAAGAAATTACTCGAATTTCACAGTGGACATAAAAGAAAAACGTTTGTAGCACGTTTCTTCGACCCGCGAACTTTAAACACTTTTTTTCTGTTTTTTCGAACTCAAGGAGTGGAAGCAACTTTTGCGACTTGTAAATAGCCCCTATCTTTCAACAACAACAACAACTGATCGGAAGCCGATTACAGCAACATTTTCCGCTTTTTTTCTATCCAGTCCAGTTGTAAAATTACCCTGAAAATCATTCTTTTGGAGTAATGCAGACTTACAAAACCTGTGTTACTGAGAGAACTCTCAAACAAATGCAGGTGATATGTACAGCAGTTGACGAACAAACGTTTGATACGATTTTTCAGAGTGTCAGACATTTATCCTTTCGGATGAGAAAACTGGACAAACAGAATATAATTTGTCGTTCATCGGTATTCGGAATAATTAGTATTCGCTTCTTAATTATCTTGTGCAATTCAGTAAACAAAGCCCTTCGGAATTAGAGAGTCCAGTGTTTCACGCACCGTTTTGGTTGGCTTTATCTCTGACTAGGCATTCTATCCTTCCTACTGGAGATTTGGCGCGATGTT
Source organism: Fasciolopsis buskii (assembly GCA_008360955.1). Lineage (NCBI taxonomy): Eukaryota > Metazoa > Platyhelminthes > Trematoda > Plagiorchiida > Fasciolidae > Fasciolopsis > Fasciolopsis buskii. Next base: position 412,761 of record LUCM01011280.1, read on the forward strand.
TAAATTATTAAACCGTTTTTTTATTCAAACTATTTGAAACAGAGTTTCTTCGATCCAATTAGTCAGAAAATTAGAAGGAACAATATAGTTGTTTTCCTTTCATTTCATTTCAACATCAGCAATAAGCGAAAATTGGCTCACATCCGGGCAAACAACTTCAATCCATTCGAAGTGCAGTAGCAAAAGCTTACTTCTGATTTTTGACTTGTTGGAAAGAACCTATGATCTTCTACTATCTTCCTTGCAGCTGAAATGCCACCAAACAGAATTACGACGTTGCAGTTTCACTTTTATTTTCAATAACTAATAACCTCATGCTAATCTGTCGTGTACTTACGTCTCTGAAACCAGGTGGAAGACGAAATGTGAATGAAGGGGCCGGATTATTCATAAGGATGTTATCTAGATATAAAGAGACTTCATTTATGAAATCGTCGCTTAACGTTTCCAATCACTCAGCGGGGAAATCTCGCAGCGTTCTATCCGGAAGCATCCCCACAGAGAAGGCTTGCACGTTTCGGCAACATGTCTTAAGCTAACCGTCTCAAACTCAACAATACTTGGCCGGTATGGTCCTTTCTCACCAAAAACACTTTGGCACATGCCCGTATGTTTCGACATCGTATTTTGTACCAGTGTCTCTCGATTGCTTCAATCAACAAATTATGGTCTTTCTTTCGCAAACTTTTGTTGCTTATCGAGAGTATGAAGCGGTAATTCCCCCGTAAGAACCAATACAATCATTGGTCTGTTTACTCCAATTCGACTGTAGTAATTTGTCCTTTTAATCGAGCAATCAACCTATTGGTTGAGCTCAGCAGTGCTAACATGATAGATGTACCTCCCCCCTGGTCTCTTGATTGCTTCGAGCGATTATTTTCTTTTTTGCTCAGACTAGTGCAGCGCTTGTACAGACATCGTCTTTTCTCAAAAACTCGTGACCTGAATTCTGTTTAACCCTAATATTAATGAACATAGGAATGCGAGATCCCTGATTATAGAAATCGTGATCCATTGGACGGGGACGATTACCAACAGTTCACTCGGCTAACTGAGCACCCGGTTTGGCACAAGTGAACAAGCGAAAACGATGAAAAACTGACCACTCAACGAAACGTAGATCTGAGGCTATCAAAGTTGTGACTGTCTGGATTCCTTTGCGAAGTTCGTCTGGTCAGGTAGTTGGTTTGTTCATTTCCACATCTTGCCCTATTGTGGTGTACATATTTACCAGACAAAGTTGGCTGTGGGATTTTTTGAATCTAGGAATCTAAAAACAACACCGGTTCATTCAGATCCATACTAATCCCATCGTGGGACCAGCTTTAAATTCGTTCGAGAGATGTTTACCTGAACAGGGTTTTCATAGTTCATTTATTTTGGCTTGTATAGAAGTCTGCTGTATCATGCAATAATACAGATTTCTTTACTTTGTAAAAACATCCTTTGTGGTTTCTATTTATAAATGTTCTTCAGATCAAAGATATCATGGATAGCTTTTTTGACTTCTGGTTTTCTAAAAAATATGCTTTCTCTGATAAGAAAACAATTTAAAAGATGCCTCTGAACATCCTTCCGAGAAAGAATTTTCGGCGTACATGCTCAGAACTTGTAGCGACTTGAAACTCTCCATCCAATTACGTTGGCGCTTGTTGTAATGGGGCCGGAACGAATACTATTTTGTCAAATCGAAGTCCATAGATTCAGCTTCTGGTAGTAGGTGGTAGTGAATCGAGACAGTCCGTGCAGAGTTCATCTAGTTCTCCTATCCCTGCAGTGTGTGGGACTTTGATCTTTTCAATCAATGCCCACGAACGAAAAGAATCTATTTCCCTATTTATCTTTTCCTTTTTGTTTTTACCGATGTACGCACACGGGTGATTAATTTACTGTATTCACAATTTGAATGTATCATACAGACGTCCTCAAACAGTTGGTATGCATCAAAACGTGCAGTTTTGTATTTGGGGTAATTAAACCGAGTCGTTGGGGGAACGAGTCATTTAGAATGGCTATAAAATTATACCCAAATAGTGGCTGTGTGACAGCCTAAAAAAGCATCTGTTGACGGGGAACAGTTCAATCAGCGCTCTCTCGTTAGCCAGATTTCCCCTGTTGTCGTCGACAGAATCTTCCGAGGTGATATTTTTTTTAAGTGCCGCTTACATGGCGACATCTTAGCAAAAAGAAAGCATGGTTAATGATAATACCGTCTTGTCTGATACACTGCCAATAGTCTACGATGTCAACAAATCTACGTATTTTCTCAGGATGTGAACACAGTCATCTCACCGAAACGCAGTCGTCCTTTGGGTTTTGAATCTGGGGGTGATTCAGTTGTTCAACGGTGGGCAGAAACTGCGAACTTGCGAATTAGGTCAGATTATCCTGATCCCTCGACCGAGATTCTTCTGCTGTCCCGGCCGAATGGCATTGACTTACAAGTTGGCTAACAGCCGTTTGGTTAAATACACAATTCGTCCTTAACAAGACGTATGCACCTTCACTGTGCCGGACTGGACAGTTGAGGTATAAACGGTAACCGGGCTTTACTATTTCCTCCATTTGCCAACTGAGACACTTTCATCTCCTCGAAAGTGAGCACATAAAACCACATGTGCACGAACTGATCAGGTGCATATTCGTTCATAGTATACAACAGTTTGTATCCAGGATTTGTTTTGTATTCAACTGGATGTCAACTATCAGACTATCATGAGCGGTGCGGACGTTGGCATATTTTAACAGCGTTTCCCTTCAGTGCTCGACAGAAACATCGAGACCAGTTTTGTGTATCTCTCAAAAATAGTATGTGTTTGCGTGTGTGTGTGTGTGTGTGTGCGTGGTTTCAACACTAATCAGTTAAATCTCCCTGATTTTCACATGATAACAGAAGAAAACCTTTCGTTAAATCATTTCTTTCTGGCTGTAGCTAAAAAACGAGCATTGTATTCTACGACAAAGACCGATTTACTTTGGATGAGATGCTAATCATAAACCTTTGCATTTCACATCTTCGACCTCATATATTTTCTGGTAGGCAATTATAAGTTTAAGACAATGAGTCAGCAGTGGATGGTGCAACAAGAAAAACCGGTAGCTTTCAAACTTCAACCCGGCGTTAATGGGAAAAAACAGAAATCCCTGAGAATGGTCACGGAGTGATGAGAAATTCCCGGGGAACAATGGAAATTAGGAGTGACGAACAGAGGTAAGTTTAAGTCGAGGCGTAATACAAGCGATGACGTGATGAAAAGTTTTATTACACTTATGTTCCTAGTTTTCACGATGGACAGTCTGACCAGAAAAAGTTAACCGGGAATGGGAGTTCACTTGCAACTTTGGGAAACGGATTAGGAGAATTTCTGGACATAAACGCACATGAACAGAAATGATACATATCCTGCAGCTTCCAGTAACTGTTGACTGACTAACTAAGGCCGATGGACCGTTTGAGCAATAAATTATTAGGAATAAGGATCTGTCGGTCGGTTACAAAATCTAAAAGGTTACATGCCACAAACGTCAAACTAGACATTTTGCAATCATTGGACTAGACAATTTTCTTTCAGTTGCTGTTAACAATCCTTCCAGCGCAGAGGTCTATGTTGCCTGAAAATGGACAGTTGTAGATGAATTTTAATTAGCAATATTTTTTGCGAAACATTAGGAATCGGAATGCATTTTCGTTCACGTCTCGGCTGAACTCATTGAATGAATTAGACTGGCTCCGATAACTGGGACGGAAAAATGATCATGTTGCATCCGTTGCGAAGTTTGGTGAAATAAATATGGTCTTTTCACCATTTCTCTCTAAGGACCGTGCTTGACTCGGTAATTTGGTTACAAGCTAATTTCAATTTAAAAAGCTTTCTTTCGAAATGTGTCACTGCTCTGATTTTGGCAGCCACTCAAGTTAGACGCTCAAGGCAGTGCTCAACAGCTGATGCATATGTTGAACTTAACAAGCTACATAGTCATTGTATTCTTTCTCATTTACAAGAGAAAGTGATTCCTTTGTCTCCTCTACCGAACTAGACTGATACGAAATGTTTGTCAGACTGACATCGTCTACTTTTGACTTCAGAGGGTTTGCCTGGAAAATTTACATTTTCGGAGATTCGTCACCTACGTCAGCATTCCGGTTTTGTACGTATTCGCTTTTCTGTTCACAATATTTATTCGTTTCTTACAATGACCACCACCCGAAAAATCAATCGTTGGTGAATGTTGATAATGTTGTCTTGTGATTACGTTCTGCAACACCGCCAATCAGGAGACATGCTATATGGCCTATTGAACCAATGACATCGGTGATCATATATTGTGGATAACATTTAGTACTGATTGTTGTCCGTTGGGTGAATTCAACATGAATCCTCTTCCCATAATTTGACTTTTGGTAGACTACGTACTAATTTCAATTTACTCTGCAGTCTACTGTGATTTGAACAGTAACTAAATCACAATTGCCAAAATAATTCAGCGAAGTACTATCAGGGATTTGCTTAGTCATCAATGCGCGAAGTTCAAAAGCTAATTGTTAACTGGTTTAGACGAATAAAAAGCGTCACTGAGACGACAAATGTGTTTTATGTAGACAGGTTTCTTCAAAGTAAGGCGTACAATGTATCCAAATGTTTGAAATGGAATGCTGTGGTGCTGTCCATGGTAGTTTTGGGTGATTTTCAACTCAATCAAAGGCGACTTTTACCGTCGGTAACTCAGTCATGATGAGTATTGTTGTCGGATGAAAACAATCACTGAGCCATGCCTGAGGTCATTCGTAATGCTTCCGGAAACAAATGAGGCGTTAACAAAAAATCACATTGTTTATTCTTAATAGAATTGTTTATCTGGATCTACCTCCGCAAGAAAACTAATGCACTTCGAGCGGATATACGTAAACCTTTACCGGCAGCGATATACAGAGAATAGCTCGCGTTTACAAAACCCGGTTTATTTAAACGCCACAAGATAGACACAACTAACAAACAAGTGATCGACATTTTACAACAATTAGCTGCTTGCTGTCATGAAATTCATCAAGTCAGCCCTTGATTAAACCGATACTTCATTATATACCCGTTATAAGACAGCAAAATGGACTGGTGAAAGTTCATTTCAGTTGTCAGTGTTTTGGTGTTGATAGGGTTGTCGACCAAAAGACGCCTCTGTCATAAATTCAACTTGATTCTTTCGATGACCCGGAACCAACCTCGGTTGAAGACTTCTGATCTAGCTGGAATCTCGGCACCGAATTGCGGGACGACGTGATTTCACGTTTTCGAATGGAATGGAAAACTTTGGTCATTAGTCACTCTTCGATCTCTCTGTGTCCTTTTGTTTTGAGAAAAATCAACGGATGAAAAGAAACAGCTAAAAAGATCCAATAGTTTTATGCAACTATAGTTGAGGTTGGCAGTAAGGACTATTATTACATGAATCCGTTTAATCCTTTATGAACAGTAGGCGATTTTGATAAACATCAATCCCTAAAATACCCGAATTTCAGAAACAACTGAATATCTTTGACGTTTAACAAAATATCGAAATCTTGGGACGCTTGTTGATGGCACGACGTCCTGCCGAAAGAAGAAATAAGAGATGAATTGGGAAGAAAATCTTTAACTTTTTAGAAAATAATTAAAGATGTACGCACTAAAACGCAAGTTCACGGAAACCGCAACGGAACCCATTAGCTCAGCTCCTCAGCGGATAAATTTGAGCGTCAGGGCAAGAACAGTTGGAAGCAATCAACTGGCATTACCTGATAACCAGGGAAAGAAATCCTGGCAAGAATCTCGGAGTTGGCCAGGTGGTAGCTTCAGATAAACCATTTTGTCATACGTATGCTGCACAGTGTTGAACAAGAAAAAGACGTTATTATAGTTCACTTCCGGATGGAAAGTACAAATCGCATGTGTAAGCTCATCGAGCAAACGTTTCAGCGACCGGTAGCGACCAAATGGACACGAACTAAAACAATAGTAGATCTAAACTGCTCCGGATTTTTCTGAAACAAATTAAGTATGTACAACAATCAAACCTCAACAGTGTTCCTTTCGGGGCTGGCTACTGCAATTTCTGACAGCAAATCCTGCGAAAGACAAAGGATGTCAAACAAAGTCAACCAACGGCAAACCCTTGCACGTGCAATGGCGAGAGTCTTGGTTGTGTCATCAGTAAAGTAAAATTGATGCGATCAAAAAGAATGCGGGTTTCTCTCAGAGATGCAGTTAGTAAGGAGTGCACTGTACTTGAGGTAGAAAATGTCAGTGGTTGGTTCGAATTTCGTTTCGGAAATGTTTATAGCATGAAACATCTGGAAATCTTCATCCCGCTTTTTTGTTGAACACCTGACTGCTTTCAGGAGACAATCTTTTTCAGAAAAAGTGAAGAAACTGACACAAGATGATTTTTTTAAGTAGAGAAAAAATGATGGATGATGAGAATGCTCACAGATTACTCGATAACAAAAGATTGGTACCGTTGTTTCTCCGCAGGTGGATTGTCCTAATTGACGAATTTGTGCATGAGAATCATTAACCGGTGTGATGTCCATCGGGGTTGAGTTACCAACTTCACTTATAGGAAAATATTCGGAAATGCTCAAAATTCTTGTGAGTTCTATCCAGTTAATCACTTGGTGCTATTTTCACATATTAGTCATAGTAATGTAATATCACGATCATCGTGGACTGTCGGGTGCATTTAGGGTGCCAACTCCATTGATCCACCGTTCCTATCGCCTACAGTCTCTATGACATGCTGGAAAATTAGTGCCAAATCTGTAGACGTATGTAAACAAAATCGTTCATTTTCTATCTGTTTTTTTGCAATACCCTGGAGGTTGATCGCGTGCCGTGTTGGGAATTAAAGGTCTAATTATTTTTCGTTATTTATCAGTTTAACAGGTTTCTCAGAGCTCAGTGACAAAAAACAGAATATAATTTATTGTTATCTCATGCGATTGCGAATATTGCATGCGGGTTTTGTTTCCGGAAATGATGAAAATTTCTCTGGAATCATCGATGAATTTCCCGATAAGATTTTCATGACCAATGCAAGTTATTCGTTCAGTTGGCGGTATGATGCAAACGGCTTTGAGGATCTCAGTGTTTGGTTGCAGCATCGGCCCAGTGATTGACATCTCACCGCATTACCAGTGCGAACCTGTGTATTTCTTCACGAATGAATGTTATTTCGTTATTTTCTTGTCTAAATGTGGCCGGCAAGCAATGACGGGTACATTAAAAAAACCTTGTCGTGTAGTAGGCAAACGAGCAACTCACCTTGAGGCCTAGCCAGGCTAAGGGTTGGATTTAGTTACCTTGGTCCCATACAACGAACTTGTTCTCGTACCTGAACCTCGGATGCACACGTAAACACTTTGTGATTTTTGGGCAGTTCGAGATTTAGCTAAATAAGAAAAATTTGAATTTGCAATCAATAACGAATTAGCATATCTCAACTCTCTCCTTTTGCCGTGTCGCAAACAACCAATTCAGCTTCTATGGCCTAAGCGGGACGAGAGAGAAACATATTTCCTTTAGTTATTCCGAGGAACACTTGCTGTATCTATCACGGTTTTTAACCAATTCAGCCAAGGAAAAAACGATTTCGTTTAACAACTGCTTTTGCTCGTGTGAAGGACAATGATTTCGGATTTGTGTAGGTCAACTAGTTGATCGTGTGTATTTCGCTTGTACAGACAATCCTTTTAGACAGTTTGCATCTAGTACAAGTTGACTTCACGTTAAGTTAGCTAGAAACATCGATTTAGTCTATACATGAACTTCTCCGCAGGTGGTCTTCTTGCGAAAATTCTGATTTTTATTGTACAATACGTTTCCTGGGAAAACTTGAATGATATTTTGTCCCAGCCGAAATCTCGATTGACCCTGTCTTCGTTTGCAGGCAGGTTTGACCGAAAACTATTGTGCAGAAATGCAAAAACTGTCACAGTGAAAGAATCTAATATAGATCGCAAAAAAGGATCACGTGAGACGAAATAACGTTACCAGACAGTCATATCCAGTGACTTTTTGTATTACCTATCACTGGTTTAGTGCGATTCTCCTCTGAATTTTGATATTTTTCAGGAAATGGAAATGGCCGATCCAATTCAGGCTTTTAGCTCCCAGGTTGACCAACACAAAATGAATCAGGTCTTGTGTAATGACAGCAGCCGTGTAACGAATCCAATAACTATTTGCAAGATCATTTTAGATGTCGTCCGACTTATTTCCGAACTCCTTTAGGGAATAGAAAATACACAAACTCACTTTTGTTTGACTGGAAACAAACCAGTCACTTGTGTGCACGTTGGTCAGCGGTCTGATGTTATTCAAATCCGAATCATCCTGTCTGCTCACGGCCATCAAAGAATGAACAAAATTAGGCGCACAAAGTGTCAAACAAACGATTCATAAGGCTGCCCAACGGGGAATAAAACTTCTACTAATTACAAAAACGTCTGAATGCTATAGATGAAATACATCGTTCAAAGGATCCCGTCTACGCAAATCTGATTTTCAATTTTTTCACAGTGGACGGTGCAGACTGTTGTTTATCAAGATACAAACATGAAAATTTGTCACTTGTGGCTGACGAAAAGTGACGGGAAGCCTTTTCAACTCGTGTTTGTCATTCAACATTAGATTCATAGAGAAGATCGACTGAAAGTTAAATGATCTGTCCGAGCTCCTTAAGAAGTGTTGAGCAACTGAACACTGCTTGCATTCCATCCGGTGGGCATTCTCACGGTCACCTGGACCTTGGATGCGATCAACTCATCTTACCTCGTTTTTCTACATCCGGATTTTGTCGAGAATCACGATTCTCGAGCGCGTGAGTGATCATGAAGGTTACAGTCCAGCCTAGATAATTTGCTTAGTGAGGTAAAAACTGAGGTCATCGCCCGTAAGAGCTGACGAAATTTCAAGCAGCTCAAGTCGTTCACGTTCATACGAGACTCATTTGGCCTTCGAATGATGATGAAGCCCTGACCGGGCCGGGGAGTAAGTTGTCGAGCCCGCTCACGAGAAGCAAGCAAAGCTAGTGTCTGTGCAGCTTTATACAAAGGGTTTTTGGTTTGCTCCAGTTACAGATCGTTTCCTTTATCTTGGCGGATCCAGTAGAACAATTAGCCGAGTAAGTTTTTAATCAGGTGACAGCAGACAGAGTGGAAGGCGGATTAACAAAGCTGCACGCTTTAATTCCGCATCTCTTGTGATATTGCATGTGAAATGATGTTTATCTGGTTGATTTACCGCCCACATGTACAACTGCCAAAGGTCCTCTAACGGTGTTTCACGGCAGGCTGTTAGCTGACCACGGTCGATTCTGTGAGTGTAAACAACGGAAATTGATTTGGAATGAACTCTAACAATTATGCCTGTAATCTGTTGTCACCTAGTTATCGTACGTACCTCGAGTTGGTTTTCCCGTTCATAGTAATTTCGGGCGAACTTAAGCGTAAATTTCTATCATTCTGGAAAGGTTTCACAGTTCCACAATCACACATTTACGTAAAACTGCAATTCACACGTGAAGCCAAGATTTCACAATTCTTGTTTTATCGATCTTTCAAGGTTAGCAATGTCTTCTTCAAGAATGCCGTTGATCTGTGTCAAGCAACGCACACTCAAAATTTATATTCCATTTTGTTCCTACCCGAGTTTCCACTTGCTGTCCACATCGAAAAATCTAATTCATCATCGTCGGTGGTAAGAGATTGGGCTTTTACACCAAAATGATCCATCCTTCAATAGTAGCGCCTATTCAAAGTCAGGAATTCTAAGGAACACCATATAGCCAATTCATTGCTGTTGGGACCGGTCTATAATGAAATATTCGTTGAAAGTGCAGTGGGACGCAAAACCGAGGAGTGCGATGGCCGTTAGAGCATCACAGTCGGTACAATGGCCTTGGTGAAACTATGCTTTGCACTTGAAGTCTTCTACAACTTTCGATGCTCGTCTGAAGTGACGAGTCTTTTAAAAAGGTGCATCCATGCAGACCGAATGGAGCTTATCAGATGCATCGAAACTTACCAAACGTTTAAAACTAAGGAAATTCACTACAAGGTCCATCGGGATTAACATCCGTTGCGCGGCACCGTGTTTGCCTAGCTACATTTAGAACAATAAACTTCTTAAAAAGTTAATCATTAATCACATTATTTGGTACCACTCAACGCAACGGGAATGTCAAAGTAGGGGGTAAACGATATCATGTAAACCTTGAACGCTGAGATTGCGTTACAGTAATAGCCCAATCAATGCACAATCAATATAGTTAGTTCCAATTCGAAGGTAACTTTATTCCATTAGGTAGGAGAAGCCTTGGAGATGAGTGATTTCACCAGGGAGCAATTATGCGCACCCAGGGTTAACTTGGGAACCAAAATAAAGTTAAGAAATTGTTATACGCTGGGAGGATTAATTCCAAAAAAGGTGTCAACCTTGCAACCAAAGTGACATTCACCATTTGTCCATTTTTCCAACTTCTCCCTAAAACACTGGCTCATACTTTATGCACGATAGAGTACAAGATTAATGAGTTCTTTGCAATCCTGGGCGACTCGTGTCAGTCTTAAGGTCAAATGCACTAGGATTCGTCTGCAATATTTTCAACAAATCGCTAGATAACATTCAGTAATTTGTGAAAAGCGAGGAATTTTGTCAGACTGAAAGGTAAGATGTCGATTTACTTACGCAATTCCCGTGAATTCGTAAACAAAATCGATAATCGACAATTTCTCATTTCTTGTCATGTGTGGCGATCCACACCCAGAAATTTACCTATCAGGATGATTCGTTCGACTAGGCTGTCGCGATCCTGAATTTGATTGATGAGCAGATGGATAGTAGCTCTGGATGAATCAGCGTCACAAATGACGAGCCATCAGATCTCTTAAGATGATGTCTTCATGGTTTCATTAGCCGTCCAGATAGGCCTATCATCCTTAGGCTTTCGGAGACGGAGCCAGAGATTTTCGGAATACCAGATTTCTCATGTACAATTATACAGCTCACTCAGATTAAATTTCGCATTATTAGGGTATCTTTTATTTCACCGTAAATATAAGCAAACTGGAACTCATTCATTTCAACGATTCTGACTTTGTGATGTTAGTAAAGATGAAACTTTTAACTACGATGGTTTCACTTACTTTCGATTAGATTGAATCTCGTCCCATGAAAGAACGAGAAACGGCTGTTGCTTAAATCACGAAAAATTGATATAATTTTGTTGGAGATATCAGTGTGACCCAAATCCGCATTGTCATGATCTTACCTAAAACCAAATTTTCACGTGAGTGCAACTCGTGAGTGGTGGCGTGCGCTTGTTTATTTTCCCAGTAGAGTAGCACAAAGATTTCTGAAGATTTCAAACGAAATCTGTCTGACCTTAAAAAAGTTTTCATTTTTCGAATAGTGATTTTAATTATTACTTTACTGAATTTCCAATAATTTTGAGCGTCAGAACTATTGTAGACAAAGAAGCGGAAACAATTTGCACTAGAACTGGTTCGGGATTTGTTCCAGTCAAGCAGAAAGCTGCACAGGGCATGATCATACTACTTAAATGGTGTCGCCTGCCAAAAAGTCAGGCGATTCCGTGGCCAAAATCCCAAAAGACTGACTGCGAATCCTCTAAACTTCGGGTTTGTACAACCATTTACAAAGTATGTTTTTCAATACAGAATTTGCACATTCGCGATTTGCCGTACTCCTTCGGTGAAATAAAAAATAGTTTGTAAAAGCGACAGGCGTGAGCATTAGGAGCGAGAGCAGTTAAGAAGTTCATTTAAGAATCACAATGATTTTATAGGGAAGAGGACAAAAATCTGAAAGTATGTGTATTCTGTTGCCAGTTCTGAGTTTTGCATAAGGACACACGAACACGGGATTTATCATCCTTCCCCGCTCCTAGTGATTCAAATGAGACCATAGGAGAAACAAATAAAAAATATTCAAGCACGAAAATGGTTTGGCAAGAGAATGTCAGGTAAATACATCTCATAAGCAGAAATAACCACAGAAAACTTCATGAGCTTCCGGTGGAATTTTTCATCTAACTGTATGCAAAACACTACTGACAAAAGTTTTATTTTCCAGACCCCAATGCCTGCGCCATATGCTATGTACAACGAATGCAGTGAACTTGGAAAGAACCTTTATACCCTCAATATATACCTTGACGGGATTTCTTTTCTTGAAAAAGCACGTCAAAATGCGAAATCCGTTCTAGACTAAATATTCAATTAGTTCGACTCTTGGTCATTTTCGATTTCAGTAACCACTGCTAATATCGGCATTTTCGCCGCAGGCAACATAGCTCAGGGTGCCGCATTCGAAGAGTTCAAAAACCTCAACTGCACGCAACAAATTGTCTTAAAACCCTTTTTTCTGAACATCTGCAAGCGCGGTCGATTTGGTGCAACACCCACGTCATCAAAATTGGTCAATCGTTGCTTTGACTTTCGTGTGACTCTTGGTCGTTGACGAATTGCTTTAGCTGTAGTTGTGGCCAATTCAGAAACGACAAAGTGTCAACCGTTTCGTTGCTTCTACACTGCCCAAAGGCGACTTTTGTAAAGCAACTGCTCCAAAACGTCACCAATAATCTAACAGTGCACAATCGGTCTCAGTCCACTTCTCAAACCGACGTGCCTCTCTATCTCATATTGCGTTACCTTTCGTGGAGAAGTGACAAATATGTGTCCTTATCAGCCTCCTGAATTGTGGTACAGCAGCCAACAGTGTGGACAAGCAGACACGGATGCCATGACAATCTTCTAAACCATGGTGTTTAACTCTCGGTCGTTAGGCTTTTACTAGATTTATTTTCAAATAGGCAACAGTTTACACAATAAAATAGGGCTTAGTTTTACTTGTATATCTGCATCTATATATCTTAGAACATTATTTTCAAATATGCGTCCTCCAATCTGGTAAACGACAGTTACATCAGCATCATATGCACTGACGATGTTGCAGTGAGTCCACGTTATCTCGACACCAGTGCCATCTCCACTCCTTGGTCAAGGCTCTTTTTTTAAGCACGGTGATCGCAATGCCTAAAGCTTTCTCCAGCCCTACTACTTCGTAATTATAAGAACGTTGGTTTTTCTCTCGACAGAGTATTAATAAAGGGAGGTCGACTAAACGTTTGCAAACAGGAATATACAGAAGGCATCACCACGGATGGCCTGCGCTACACTAGATGCCTTGGATTTGCGATAATTTGCAATACTTGTCAATCTACACAAACTGATTTGCTTTTCACTGAAATGAGAAAACCAATTTATAACATGATCTAACTTTGATCAACGTCTCTTCCATTTAATCTTTTCGATCGGTTTCCTCTATTCATGCAGAAGACCATCCTGATTACACTTGTGTCCCTAGTCAACAAGCGAAAAGACTGAACCGAACTCGATTCGATGTGTCAAACGCTCATCTGCCGTAACATACCCTATTTATCGTTTCTCCAGCGCGGAGATCAACAGATGATATGACACTATGCAATGCATAAATGTACAGCTAACTTAGACAAAGCATGCGTCTCACGTTTAGGGTCAAAAAGACACGTCAATCAGCGGACCGGAGTCATCGAAATTTACAGTCGCGAACCGCGAACAGCGCTTATTTCTTTTCCATTTTCTCTCGTATCCGAATAGGATAAGGGACGTTTTAACAAGTTGAATACGTTACGTGTGTGGGTCACTATGTTTATCTCTTGTTTTTCCACAAGTGTAGGTACGTTCCCTCATCCACCTTGCAAATTCGTTTTTTACACTGGAATGTGAAACCCGGTGAGAAAAGTAGCGATCAGTGATATTTTCGTTGCTCTTTAACTCGAACAATGATGATGATGAGCTTGGGAAAAGCAATGCTCCATGTGAACTGTCCTTTGCACATAATTTTCCAAAAGTCCGTAACGCTCAGTTTGCAGCAAGGAGCGCAACTGACCGACTTTTAGGTCACCCGACATTGAGAAAGGCTATCCAGTATGGTCCGAACAACAGACAATGATATTGCCTTCTGACAGCGGCAGGTTACCGACTTTGCAAAATTACATAACTGTCAATTGTAGACTCCATTTCCCAAGTATTAATTCCCAAAAGATTCTATTCTTACACGTTTCATCGTCCTATTTAATGTGCAACATTTACAAGGTGATTCTTGCGCGTGCTGCTACTCATCGACCGTCAACCTTCTAATGCAACGGTAGTTGGCTGCGTTAGTACTATTCAAAGGGAACTGCGTCTAAACTGTTACGTGCAGTCTGCACTGGGGTGAAACAGTTGTACAGTCCTCTCATAGATTCCTAATGATGAGCTGATTGTTGATATCACATGACTTATTTCATGGAATTTTGATATTTTTTTGCCAAACCAAGTATGTCATTAAGTGAATTGCTAGGAACACCCATTTTGTGGTACTTTCTCAAGCAGTAAACCGAAAAATACTGCCTCATTTCACCTTACTAAGATCTAGATTGCTATTATAGTAACATTATTCAAAATTTGATGGCTTCTGCTGAAAACTCCAGACGGTGCGTTAAACGCCTTTCCATCTGTTTATACCCATTACGACTATCGCTGTTGTCTGCTTTGAGCGGTAAGACTGAAAAAGCAAAAGGGATTCGGCTTTTCGTTTCGTTTAAAGCATCCTCATTGCATGAGGTAGAATAAAAAAACGTCAAGCCAAGAAATATTTCTTCGATTTCTAGGTAATCTGTGTGACATCGTTGCATGTGTGAACAAATGTATTCGGATACAAATGTTCACTTATTATACAAGAAGGTCATCAAGACGACACAAATTTCTTCATTTTCGCAGACGACTTCTTTGCATCGACCACCGACTGCGACAAGTATCAAAATTATCAGCCAAGGGTAGAATTCAACAAATTGATCGATACTTTCGGTGGGTCTATTTCTAGTCAATCATGTGATTTACTGGTGATGTCTGGAAATACGTGCCAACGAACAGTCGAACGATTTTCTGCGAACGATCAAATCGTTTGAATATAAAATATCTGCGCTTTTGTTCACTTGGTTGTAAAGTGGAACCGTTTGTTTTGTTAGTAATACTGATACGGCACCTGAAATGATCATTTCAAGAGGCTTGATTCCAGTTTTTCACTGTGTACCCTCCTGCACGCGTTATGGTCATCAGATTTGCAGTGGAAAGAAATGCACACAATAATTTATAGTGATAAAATCAATAATGCATAAATCTGCAATGTATTTGCGATACCGATGTCACAACAAGCACCAGTGTTTGGTATGCTGGTTATCAGCGGGTTGAAAGATTTTACCGTTGTTTCCTCCTAAGTTAAATCAGGATATCCGATTTAATTTTTGCGGTTACCCATCAGCATATTCAGTTTATTCAAATATTCCTCCGGATACTTTCGCTGGGTTCGAATCCAAGTACCTAGAGTGACATGGGAAAATCTCATGTCTGTGAGTGAATTTCATACGATAAGGACTTGAGTTGTAATCTTGTGGGTTTGGTAATTTCACTAAGTTACTCCTACAATTCCCATGTCTTCTGAAGGTTTTGCCCCGTTGGTCACTCACCTGAAAAGTTACATAACTTCCGCCGTGGTCACACTGTCAGGCCCTATTATTTAGCTTGCCTGTCTTCAGACTTTCGTTAATGGTGGACAGGAGTACATCTAAATCCCACAATTCACTAGCTTATCAGGGGCTCCTTAAACTGTTTTTTTTTGAACTGCACCAATATTCTTGCGGTCGCAATTCTGAATCTTATTCACACAAAAACATAGAGTTGAAAGTGCTGGGACCTGAGTGCCAATGCACCCGCCTACACAGCATGCGGTGCATTAGTGTGAATGCACAATTGTTGCAGATCTCTAGCTTCCGAACACGAAAAAGATCCACTCATTTGGACCACCCACATCTGCATGTGCCGCTGAGACCAACTCGCCCAAATCGCGTGACAAGAGGCGTGACAGCCAGGCCGGGGATGTGGTGCATCATCCATTCTAATCAGGTGCACTCTGAGATTGCGGACTTTTCAGCCTCCCTCGGTAAGCCTTGGGCGAATTCGGTCTTCGCTGGCCCAAGGAACTGCTAATTTCTAAATGTAGCTCGGTTCTGTGTGAAGAAACCGGTTGGGAACGAGAAATGAAACTGGTCAGTTGGTTTGAAATTAGGTTAACATTGGGCTGCACAACCCTTGTCATCCTCCCTTTGGTGATTGATCGGGCCACCTCAGTCTAGGATTTTGAACTGAATCAACAGGTAAATTACTTGGCCAATCGTCATCTACAAATCCTAGTCTTATACCAAAGTCATCTTGCCCGATTCTATCTGAGAAGGACATGACAACACATTACTCGTTGGCACAAACTGATTCCTGGTGAAAATAGTCCGAAATGGCCGAATTAAAACAGCTCCCGTCTGATGAAAACACTTCAGTGCCTAACGGAATCTTTCACTCGTGAAATACATTAGGCATCCAAGGTTTATATCACATGCTGAATGCGAAAAACCTCTCTCATTAATAAATCTTGTAGACATGCGTTCATTTCACAGGCCCTTCACGACAGTGTCAGCATCCTGAGACCGGCAGGAGCTAGCTACAGAAATAAACCACAACACCCGAAAGTGATGTCACAGAAACCGTATAAACCTGGCTGTGATAGCCCAGGGGTTAATGTGTCCAACTTATTGCGCGTCTTATTTAAAGCTTGTTTGTAAGGAGACATTTTGATTATCCCCGGGGAAGAATTGGACAGTCCATCGGTGTGCTACTGAGGCAGCCATTGATTGAGCATGTCACATCGTCTTATAATCCATAGTGTGATTGCATGTAGGTTTTTTATTCCCATTGTCCCATGGAGCCCACTTAGGTTCCTGCGTGGATCGGAGAAAACGTTACTGGCAATAATCGGGTTTGTGAAGACATATGGTGAATGACTAAGCGGTCCACATAAAATACGTAGGGTTTTCTAGTTTTTGGACAGAATGGTATAGCGATTTGTTATCCCTTCCCTCGGAAACGTTAGAGGACGAAAATAGAAAGAATGAACACCATTTTCCTACACATAATCATTATCTGAGTTTAGGAAAATATCACTCGTAATGTTATTTAATTTGGCATCATTCAGTTGCACAACCCAAAGACACAATTGTCGTCGGAGTTAGTTCGAATGACGTTTAAACTAGTGCAATGGGGCAACTACATTTGGTCACCAAATGCTTATGAAACTGACGAGTACCTGCAGAACAATCTGGGTCGTTTGCTATCATCATGATACACATTCCAAGTCTGGCATCTTCTGTATGGGAGAAAAATTTCCCTGCCAAAATATAAATGCTGTTGAATGATGTGCATTTCTTATTGAAAAGAACAATTTATTGTCCTAATCATTTTTTTTGAAAACAAATTCTAACCGCTTTTTGGTAGCATTAAAAGCCAAAAGGAAACAGGAGCTAGAATTTCCTCAAGTTTATTGACAGCAATTTTTATTTAAATGCACAAAACGTGCTTTCGAGGGAGTTTCTAGTCAGAGATACTGAGCACACCTGGAAATCGATGTCATTCCCATGCGCAGGTAAAATTTGTCATGAATCATTCTCTTTTTCTCATTTTTAAAGCTACACCGTGATTTCAACTAGAAGCAGCAAGTTATTAGATGACACCTTTTTGAGATTATTCTGCCACAGTGTATCTGTTAAGGCAAGCGCTAGTCAGGATCCTATTAGGGTAAATTCTTATTTTATAGACCGCCTTAGCTACTTCGACTTATCGGGAACCCAGTTTTATACAGCATTTTGTCATTTCTGGCTCTTTGACTTGACTAATTGTTCAGTGTCCAAATTTATGATCACTTTTTTTGTATATGACCAGCCCGTGCCGTAATTAGGGGATCCCATTTCAACAGGTCGAAAAGATAGAAATACAAATTTCCTTAGTGCGGTTTCGTAGGACATATTTTGCCAGATTTCCAAAGTCCTAATTATTGCCTTTTGCCATTTAATGTCCGCAATGTTTCAGACTCTAAAAGCTTCAGTCTATTCGCGGACAGTCATCATAGGCCCCGATGTGCATGCTGTTGTCGAAAGCCACTCTCTCTGATGGCCTCTGTTGAGAAAGCCCCACGTATTGCCTTTCCTTGGACGGGATATCCCCATCAAAGTGCGGGCAAAAAGGGGAATGGTTGCAGCCCTGCACCCTGGGTTGACTGACCCTGATTCCGAACTAACCACGGACGGCGTTCGAAACATATGGACGCAGGCTCGCTGACATGTCTGTTTTACCGCGTGCACAGGATGTCTAACCCAAACTGAAATGCCTATGCAATAAACAATTTCTTATCGGCTCCCAAAGGTCCGGGAAACGGTTAGATCGTCTCACTGTCTGGTAAATTCGGTCAAAGCCTTGAAATGAGGCCACCTATCTCAACTTTCTAATTTGATTTGGGCAACAAACTAGCACCGAGTTCACAGAGAAGTCACGGATCCCAGTGGTTGACCCAACAAGTTCGAGTAGAGGATGAAAGAGCAATGGCATTGTGTAATCAAGTCGATACATTGTTTTTATTCTACTTTATCCATTACTGTCTACCGTCTTCGCTATAGGTCCCGTGATACACAACCTTTGCGTAGAGTTCTGCCTCAGATTATCTCAATGAGATTGCGTTTTCTTGAAAAGATAACTTTCCTTTCACGGAGTTTCTCAAATATTTTCGTCCCCATAATGATGGTATGGTTAAACAGTTGTATGGTTGATCGTGTGCGCAGCTTGTGTGTTTAATACTTAGCGAACAACAAAGAAACGGTGTACAAGAACGACGAATTGCATGCGGAACTTCAATTTGCCCATTATGGCTGAACCCCGAATGATCTTCACTGAACAGAACAGCAGCTGCTTGGAGCAAATATCAAAATGTGTAAAAGGGGGCTTATTTGAAAACCAGAATAAATTTCTAACTTCTAGTAATCCAGCAAATTTGTCCGAACCATCAGAACGATTTTTAACGCTCTCTTCACTTAATAAGATAAAGTGATTTTACTTATTTTTTAATAATTCATTCGAAAATTTGTCATCCGTTTACGGAAAACTACTAACACTAATTCTTTTCAGTTCGCTTAATTTCACGCCTTCTGCAGACTTGTCCTGTTCCCCGTAAAAATCCTCATCTTGAATAAACTAACCTCCTGAATCTCGACAGTACCGATCCGAAATAATTTCATCGCTTTTCCATCTGATCAGAGCATTCTGTACAGTTGCACAATATGAACTGCTTTTTCTTGAAATCTGTTCACGACAATCAGATAGGTAGGGAAATGCCATGTAATTTAACAACACCGAGGTTCCAATGACCAGGCAAAAGACAAGCCAGAACACTCCTCTTCAGTATAGTCAGAAATAGAATAGGTTAAGTTGGTCGGAACATGTTTTTCGCAAGACCACAGAATGATTCCTTCGTTGTACATGGTTCTTCGAAGCAGGCAGTAGTTTGAATATATATCGAGGTTGTCAGTACGAAAACTCTAACCAGTGAACTGGCGAGTGCAGGTGCAGTTGGACTTCAGGCTTGGGATTCATGAGGTCCTGTCAAGAAATGGTTGGAGACGGTGGATGATATGGCTCGATGCCGCAGTCAGTGGCTTTCTCGAAGGCGAAATGTTTCGTCTTCTGCATAATTGTTCGACTTATTTTTTGCGGTTTATCTTTCGAAATTCTTCGTTCTACTTTTGTCTTCCAGTACTCGGTGATCTGAGTTAGCAAACAAACACCAGCGCACGTTGGTGCAAGGTTACTAGTTGTCCAAAATGGATTGGACTGAAAGAGGTCTAGGCCATCAGAGACCTGCCAGGCGGGGAAGTTTATCAGCCGTCGGAGGATTCGACCCCTTGGACCTTCCGATTGAGACACCGAGACGCTGACTATTGAGTCAGCGATGCATCGAGGAACCACCAAACCACAAACGCACGAACAAAAGCGACGTAAATCGTGATCATGAAACAAGATGCAATCCAGAGAAGCAAGACTGAGTGCTATCAAAAATTAACTTAGTTACGTCTTTAGCAAATTCTCTTTATGGCCAGTGAGCAGTATAATTAGGTACTAGTGATAGCCACGGAAAAAAACAACCTACATAAGGTCGGTTGTCAAAAATTTCTCCGTGTGATGGAGACTTACTGCCCGATGAAAGAACCAATAAATTTTCTTTACGTAGGCTCAAACAACAAAAGCATCGCAGAACGAAAACGCTTCCGGGGCCACCGCAATGGATAAATGCTGACAAATTATCTAAGGATTTCTCAGCTACGTATTCTCCAATGGCCATTTGGGAGCGATCAAACTGCTCTGTTTACCATACGGAAGTCCATCACTTTACGACGGTTTGGTTATCCTGGCGTGGGAGGAATTTTCCTGGGCCAAAAACACGATACAGTCAGTCAGTCATTCGAACATCTGTCCTAATTTTGGCAAAAACCCCAAAATAATCGGTGCAGTCACATGTAACGCATAGGTTGTCCAACTGGTATGTCTGTGTTCGCGTGCTTGAACACGAACTTGAGTGCACTTGCACAGCCCAAACTACCCATAACCCATTTTGTGTACAACTGGTACGGTGTGAATTCAACCCTTCAGGTGTCTATTTTTTCTCCTAATCTGCTTACATAAAAGACGATCGAAAAGGTGAGGGAATAACTGTGGGCGAGAAATTGTTGCACCGTTGCCGGACATCCCGAAGACACACTGGTTGATTAAACACGGTTATTCACTGAAAAAAATAGATTTTTTCAGGGTATATTTAAACCCCAAATTGTCTTTCATTCTTCCGAAACGATCATCAAGAAAAATAAAAAGGTATTTGTTGTTTAAATCCTACACCTGAATGAGGAACAAATGAGAATTTATATATGTTCTGTTCTTTCGGAGTACATTTGCACAATCAAATCAAAACCTCGCTGATGATGTTCGCTGATAACGATGTTCCTACTTCCAACAACAATTATATCGATGCTACAGGAATTGGTTATGATTAACCTGGATAGCCTGATGCTCATGTGTTCGGCTGACAATGTTTCATACTCTGTATCGTCTGAGTTAAATGTTCAAAAATACCCCAGCACGGCTGCTGTGTAGTATTCATAATATGCTTATTGAATGGCTTGCACAGAATCCTCAGTGTTCGATATTCAGATCAATGAATCGGTGCATGTGTTATTGAAAGTTAGTCACACAGTGCAGGTCACTCGACCAGAACGTTGTCAACCTCAATTAAATAACAAATAGCAATAAGGGGTTAATGGCATCAGGTATACCAGTGTTCATCAATCACGTAAATATGTCCCATAAACGGGGTTTTTTCGTGATTCATTGGGAAGAGTGATCCGTTATGCAGGGTCAACTGTCTGTGACTAGAGGCTGTCGGCCTAACAGACGAGAACGTATAAATCAGAGCAATAAAATGAAGCAAAGAAAATAATGTGAGGACTCCAAGCACATCATCCACCTCCCAATCACCTTGCAGTTTGCACCAACTTTCTGGTTCCAGGGTCATCCACGATTCACATGATATATGCAGATGTTCTCGGCTACTGACAAGCCACAAGAAAACAGTTGCACAGCTCTTCTTCCTTGCCTTATACTGGTAAGCTCAGGGTCCAGTTGCATCGTTAAGGAATGAATTGTGAATCCCACTCAAAATTCACTTTTCTTCCTGAAAAATCTGTAAAACGAATGAGTGGTTATGTTAGCACTCTAAGTGAGCAGCACCGTCTCGGAGCACTCGCACAAAAAACTTGGCTTTAATGTTATGTTCAGTCCAGCAATACACGATAGCAAATGGCAAACGTTCTCCGCAGTTCGTTGCTCTTTTTCATGCATCGCCGGTCTTTGGTCTGTTGTATTTCACCACTAAACTGTGTGAACCAGTTAGCATGTGGATAAGTCTGAAAGAAACGGTCTTATTCCTAAAAGCGTTTGACGGTGCAGAGCACGTGTCCAACCGCACAAAACTCAGCATTTCAGACAGGTTACCTTGAAGCCGTTTACTTTGATTAACAAAGCGGGCGCTCTTCTTACACTTCAACAGACTACGGCAATAATTAAACATTTCACCCATAACTTATCAGTTAATCAACTACCAGACTCGGCTGAACTATCGGACAATCTCGTTTTTCTGAGAAAAACACGTGCAGATATTTTAACCGATCATTTTTTTTATTCTTCACCTGCATCCGCCAGAGAATACCGAGTATGCTCTCGAACTTATTTGACCAAAACTTGTCAAAATCGATTGCGCTCCTGGTATGGATCAACGAAGTAAACGCTCATGCCTCTTCCATCTTACAACCCATTCGATTGATCATTATTGTATTTGACTGACTGGAAAATTGTTTTCCTCACCTCACTTTCTAATTTTATGGTAGATGGATGTCCTGGACTACGGTGGAAATGGTCGACTGAGCAATATTCTACGACCAAGAATGAGAATATACGCATATCATACACGCCTTATGGCGTAGGCACGAATATAAAGCCAATCCCTTACGCCAGTGTTGATCAGATATTAAATTCACATTCTTACACATCCGATGCGAATCCGGCCTGGGATTTGAACGGCAGTGCGTAATATGAATGCATTGACCGTAAAGTGCTACCGTTATTTTTCTTATTTAAATCAAAGTCCTGTTCCGTAAAAGTTTTTCCATACAAGTTTTGTTTGCAGTGCATGATGAAACCGACACAGACTTTGTTTATGAAAACAATGAAGGTTTATTAGTCAGAACCAAAATGTTTTCCTTGGACCGAGTGTTGTTACACAAAAATAACAGGTTTCCTAGCAAGACAAAAGATCGACAGATTCGCCCTTCGTTTGCGGACGATAGATAAAAGTAGCTAAAAAGCATTTTCACGTGTTGCACTTTTGTACTTCACTGCGGAACTTCGTGTACGGAGGTTAAGTTGGGACAAGGCGATCAGATGACCTTCATGCGTTACAGGTAACATGTAGTTTGCGAACACATGGGGTCAACATGCATGTGATTTGCACGGATAATTTTGCTTTAAGATCGAATTGTGTTGTTAGACCTGGGCGAAGTATCCCGGATCAGACAACAGTAGCGCAGGTTAATAAAAAAGCAAAGGAAATGAAACTGACTGTGTGGGGTTTGAAAATGGTTGTAGTCTAAGGGAACAAGATCCCTTATATTAATCGAATATGATTTTTATCAAGACTAATGAAATTCCAAAAAGAAACATTAGTTTTTTAACGTATTTTTCGGTTTCTCATATATCATTGCTATGCTAGCATCCAAATCAAAATTTGAGCACGAAAATGCGCCAGTGCACTTGAATCGGACTAATTCACGGAACGTCTACTGGAAATTTAAATCACAGAGATTTCCTGGTAATTAAAGCCCAGAGAATTTCTGTTCCCAACATTTCTTTCTCATAATCTCTTTGGCAACAAGCTACTTTCTTTCTTCTTGTGAACCCTTTTCAAGATTGGGAAACTTATCCTGAGATACATCGCTCGGTCGTTCCTGGCGAGCAACATGGACTGTGTAATAGAAATGCGACGGGAAACCGTATCACTTGATCGAAGGGCGATAACTGAACTCCATCGTCAGGCGCTTGCATGCAAGATGGGAAAATTGACAAAACAAATACTGTTGTCGAGCATGGTACCAACTATAAGTCTACGTGAACAAAGTCAGTTGATAAAACAAAGTACTAAGAAGCTTCCCGATTTCAGAATATTGACAAACGTTTGTGAACAAACCTCGCCAAGAATCCGTAGTACCCCATTTTGATGGAGGCCCACAGTCTTAATGGTATCCTCGCAAGCGGCCTTCGATCTCTGAGTAGGTACACGCTGTAATCAAATGATGCAGTCAGCCATTAAAGTGGACTAGTGTATCCGTTCGAATTTCGAGCAATGTTTGTCATATCAGTTCAGGCTAAATGACCACAAAACCTACGACAAACTTGCACTAAATCGATTAGGCTTAGTTAACTAAGACAAAATAACTCGCTGGTGTTGTCCACCGGGACAGGAAATCTAGAGCTGAGTAAAATTGGACAAAAAAGCTCTGTCAAGCCCAGTATAATGCCCAAACAATAAAACCAAACAAAATCCGTGGCACTTGGATTTGTATTGTTTCGTAACTAAGAAATAAAAATGAAAAAATGGAAGAGAAAAAGAATCGGATTTGATGGGACAACATAAAAGTAGGCAGGGTACGAGTTCTCTTCAGATTCCAAATCAAAACTATTTCTGTCTAGTAAAATTATCAACAAAAGCCTAGATAAAATCTGAGTGATTGGAATTTCGTCGTGCGGCTCTTGTTTCCCGGTCATCCTCACAAAGTTCGCCACGGTCATTGTAGTCCACCGTGAGTTGAAAAACTTGGAACGTATGAAAACGTTGGTCTACGTTTTAAATAAAACCTGCAAACTATGAAAAAGGAAGATCGACAAAGCTACGGTATTAGATTACATTCACTCAAAAATCACACGGCCAAAAGAAGTCAGACCCACAAGTGTTGCCAAGTTCGCGACATATAAGGAGACTTTTCTGAATCCAAATCATATCAATTCAGAAAAGACAACACTTTTTCGGTAAATTCCATCACTTTCATTTCCGTGATCCACTCTGTTTTACACTCTCGTGTAAAAGACCGATTGGGGAAGCAATGTCTCCGTTCCGCTTTAATCTGTTTCATTGGATTTTATTAACCGGTCAGTTGGTTGACAGAACTTAATCGATAAATTCTAGTTAGTCAGTCAAGAAAAGCAGACCGTGCTTGAAAAAGACCTGATTGCGAGCTGTCGCAGATATGTAGTCAAATTTGGCGCATTCTACTCAGGTTTATTTACTGTGACCAGTAGTTAAGACTTAATGCTAACGCTCCAGAATAAATGTTTCTCAAACATGCTGGAGAAACACAAGGGGCCTTGCCGTTTTATTACCGACAACCTTCACTTATTGTTAGTCCGAAGTGAACAACGTGCCGATCTAGGCAAACCCGATTCTGCAACAGTTTTTCAAAGTAGCTACAGTTTCATTTATAACAATGAAAAACACTTGGAAAATGACTGGGATTTTAATCAGATTAACAGCATGAGACACTTACTCTCAGACGACTTGTTGTCTGCAGATAAATGTCATTGAAACGATTATCACCGGTGCTTATTTATTTTCACACTGTCTCGACTGAAAAAGTGCACGAAAAGCAAGAGAACGCGGGAAATTGTCAGCCTCGGTTCTCGAGTGGGAAATTAATCAAAAGCAACAACTCATCTTCCTCGTTTGAATAGAAATTCTAGAGAAATCCAGTGAGTGAGAGCGGCCGTTCTTTGAATCAGGTGTCGTTATTAGACCGAGAAAGTAGAGATTATGTATCAGTGAAAGGTGAGCCCGCATGTCGAAGTCTACCATAGAATGAAGATTTTGGCAGCCCATTCCGATCGGTTCCAAGACCAAATTGGTTCTTCGGAGCAAATCGTTTCGAACACTCGGTAACCGCCAGGCCCCATTGGCCTAAGCCAGTCTGGATGCAACAGTCACAAACTAATTCCTCTATAATCTTCGTAATAGGACCTGAATTCTTTGTGCAAAACTGGTACAGTTAATTATTCTGGTAAATTATTCGCGATCTACTTCTAGTTTCAGATTAGCTCAATAAAAGTTTGCCTACAGGATGCCCAATTCCCTAGATTCCTTTATACAAAAAAAGATAAAACTTACTCTAATATAGGCTGTCATTCTGAAATGTCCCTTTCATTCTCTTATAGCCAAGGCTGACCACAAGATTGCTGCTTCTTCGCTGCTTCTTCAGATCACGGTTTCCCGTAACCTGTTTCTTTCTTTAAGCCTACCAAATAATGTTATATTGCTCCGTGACAGTTCTCCGTTCGCACAACTTCCTTACTGCCTGTCCGATTAAGTAATTCTTCTGTCATTACTAGTTCCCCTGGTTCTTGCGCTGTCCGCAACTTCTAGAAACCAGCGACTATCGCGCTTCTAAAAATCTGTCAAACAGGGTTTCCTTTACCTATTTTCCTCCTTTTGTACTCATATTCAAGATGGTGGTTTTCCTCAGTTGACCAGGTTCTACTTGGGTTGTTGCAAATGACGGAAGTCAGTTTGTTTGAAAACTGAACAGAACGTTTTCTGGACGCGATAAGTCCAGTTTTTAAGCCATCACCAAATCGAATAATTGCAAACATTTTTTACTCACTCATCGACAGCTGTTATCGTGTTTTCTCTCTTAAATGCCAGAATCTTTGGGAAATTTTGCTATTCGTATTTTAGGTAAACTGATCGATCACTAGTAGTATTCGACCTACCGAAGTTCAAGATGTATTAACTTCTCCCGAAAAATGAGTTTGTCATTACCCAGGATGATATTTCCCGTTCTACTTTTTAATCGTCTTACCTGTGATGAAACCACCTCCAGCTGTGAGTTTGGCTTAATGGTTTCATGTTTGGGGCTCTTGTACACTGCGCTGTTCCCGGAATAATAACGCATACAGATTTTCTTTAACCAAGTCTATTACTGAATTCAAGTCATACGAAAACGCAAGTCTTGCTGCTGTCATATGGGTCTTCTCGATTATGTGCCATAGGTTGGCTCCAGTCCCGAGCGAGTGTTCGGGTAAATACTACGCAGTCTGTATTCTCGCTTTCGATTACAATCATTGTTGCGAACTGCAAATTCTACAAAGACCTTGAATTACTTCGATAAGACCTTACCTCATTATCCTGCTTTCAACCGGCCAAACGTCGTTTTCCGTTCCGAAATATGGACACTGGTCAATACATGTCATGTCGCTTTGGTCTGAGACGTCAGATTGCTATTGGTTTTCTGTATGCTCGTTCCTAAAACTGATTTTACTGAATACCAATTTACAGCAATAGCCTATTTCCGAAAGAGAAAAAACTAGTTTGATTATATTTTCAGACCGGAAAACCGACAGTTTGGTGGTAAACACGCAGTGGCTGTTTTCCTAGTACCGCCCGAGCACTGGAATCGAGTCCACACAGAAATCAACATAAATTTTGTCAAACAGATTGTGGTTTGTGTCTAAATTCATCATCACCTGGCGGTAAATTCCCATTAGCCGAGTACAGCTCCTACGCATATCAGACCTGCTCCTCGGAGCAGTCCGAGACACAAAGACAAACAATTTGACACGTGGATGTGTTGAAAAACAATCCAATAACTCTTTTAGCAGAACATGATGAGCATGTAACAGGGCAGTAAAACTCATAAACTCGTATTTGTAAGTTTAGGGTGAAGGTAAATGCTTTCAGTGAAAATAATTGAAAAGATGAATTTTCACTTGCTCCCGCCTGCGATGATTTCAACCGATCTTTTCATTCTAACTTTAACCATCCTTGCAAAATACGCTTAGTCAGTTCACTGTAGCTTGCTTGTTAACAGCTGTTTTCTTGATTCTTGTTGCTTTTTTGTTGTTAAGCTTAGAACTGCATGGTTTTTGTGAAAAATATGATAAGAAAACCTACACGAACGTAAACGAATAAGTCGTGCCATGACACAAAAGTTTGTCACAACAGTTTTCTGTCTGTTTACTCGTCCCAAACTAGATCTTATCCCAAACAAGTGTATCTCGATTATAAAATGTCTCTATAGGTCTCCGTTTGGGTTGCTATGGTGACTTCCAAAAAAATTTAGAAGAACGAAGCTGCCCCTTTTATTCTGCTCAAAATTATGCAAAAGGAAATACTATGCTTTTCCTTCATTCTGTAATCAACCTGAGCAGAAAACATCCAGTGAAAACACAACAGAACAAGCAACACGCACGGTAGTGACTAGAAAACACCAAAATCCCCAAACTGGTCGGTCGTTGCTAATCGTTTAGAACGGTTAGCCAGAACAGACACCAAATAAAATCTATTATTAGATTTAATGTTTTGACAATAACGTGACGTGCTATCCAGATTGTCAGATCAGGCGGGTGAAACGGACACTCAAAATTTCTGAAATAAAAGGAAAGTACACACTTTACCAAAATAAGGCCACGCCGTAGATTTATACGTAATTTGTCCAACACGTACTTCCATGTTCGCTCGATTTTTAATCCATTTGGATCAGGTGCACCGGAGTTTCCGTGATCAGACCGAAGTGAATCAGATACTCGGGACGAAGCACGTGTAGATGTTTTAAATCGGTTAAAATGCTGATGAGCTTAGTCTGCGACAATTAATTAAGTTCATCCTGAGTGAACAGAATTGAATGCCTTAAGATTAAATTAACAGGTTGAATTCATGATATGCATATGTATCCAATCCAGTAATCCTGCTTCAAGAAACTGCACCTCACGGCGATCACCAGCGCCCTTTATTCAGCCCCCGGTAAGTCCAATTAGTCCTAAACTCAGCACTACCGTACTTGAACGGCAAACGGAGTCAGTTTGTTAGCAAATCTTCCACCTTCTGACATCATCTCCTGAAGTCGTCCAGGATGGGTTTTCCGTAGAAAACTGCATACGTCTACTGAGAAGAACAACATGTACACAGACTTGTGGAATATGCCAAATAAACTCCTTTGAAATCGCAGTCTTAGCAGCCTCCTGTTTTTCGAACTAGGTATAGTCAGTGTTTTTCTCAAGGTATTTTGCAATTAGCGAAGCCAGCCTACACGTTATAAACAACCGGAAGACTCAAGCCGTTTTGAGCCGATACCTCAATCTAGACTCATATGTCATTGCTGCATTGCTACTTCGGTTAACCACTATTGAAATCCGTATATAGGCATGCGATACGCCGGCCCAATTTAGGTTATTTTGGACATTTGAAAATGATTAACTTGGATTTATAAACCCACTTTGCCTCATTCCTGTTGTTTGCCACGGATTTTTACCCCGGTGGTTAGGGCAACAAGTAAGCAGGACTGGAACATCGACGTGACTCATCCTCCAAGCAAAGCACTTCTGATAATGATGTCTGATTCTCACACGGACTTCATTTACTAGTACTACTTTTTTTCGCATCACAGCTTCTATTCCGTGCGAAATATCGTTAGCCTACCTAATGTGCAATCGAATGCACAATAATTACTTGATTAATAGGTAAGTTGATCTTGGAGCCATCATTTTTCCACAAGCTGTCAGTCCTATGCTCCGATTGTTAGACTCTTTTGAATGATTCCTTAAGGTTTCAGTTTCCTTCCTTATCCCACTCTATCGTAACAACTAAGTGAACAGAAGTTCCAGTTATCTGAAGCGCAAATGAACTCAATATATTAGTAAATGGCACATTCGCTGATAGGAACATATGCACATAATTGTGGCATGTTTCGAGTGGATTCCCTTCAAATCGTAGTTTTGGCGATTTCCATAAGGCGTTAGGTGATGTAAATAAGCGTTCAACTACATATGGCCGTTGAAAATAATGTTTTTTCTCTTCTAACGTGTAGTGGCTAATTTCCCCACTGCACGGTAATTTGGACTACCGAAGTGTAGACGTTTTGCAAGTGTGTCATCGAACTTCGCCATTTCGCAAGTAGAACAAAATTCAGCTGATTAGCCGGGTGGGAAATGGACACTTCCATTTGTGGGTTTCAAAACGGGGCTGAACTGAATGTTCGATTTCAAACATTCGTCAGTCGGGTTGCTGTAATGATAGCGTACGGCGTGAACCAAATTGTCGTTTGAAACCGACATCTGGTTCAGTCACCAGCAGCACGAGATAAAACGTAATCGACGGTTAGA
Organism: Fasciolopsis buskii; assembly: GCA_008360955.1. Lineage (NCBI taxonomy): Eukaryota > Metazoa > Platyhelminthes > Trematoda > Plagiorchiida > Fasciolidae > Fasciolopsis > Fasciolopsis buskii. Next base: position 442,516 of record LUCM01011280.1, read on the forward strand.
CTGTTGGTGAAAGATAATCGTTTGTTTTGAAGCATTTGACAGTGTTTTGCGGATTATTGTTTACGCATTTTGCTGCTGAAATTGATGATCTATCAAACATCGTGTCATTTGTCAGAATGATGCTGACAGATACCATTTTCCCTGTTTGGTCTTTTAGCTGGATCGTGCATGTAATGCCTGGATTCTTTGTTGTTCTTTGTACAGTTTTTTTTGCTAATATGAGTGCTCCTTGATCCGAGGATTTTTCGCCCCATCTCAATAGTCTAATTGACAGCCTTTTCAACGTTGAAAATGTTTCTCATAATTGCCAACGTACGCCGGTAATCTGCTGAGGACAAAACACAATTCCTTTTCTGACAAGAGTTCACAGGTAAAAAAAATGATGACCATGCCAGCAGTCGGATTAGAATGATTAAGTCGTTATTTTGAAGCATGTCCTTGGCCAGGATAGGTTGTCCGAATATAGTGGTAATTTAATGGAATCAAAGATTAAGTGACTTTCGAAATTCATTTCTACACCAATTAAATCGACTAACAACTGTTTGAACAGTAGTCATTACCAAATAAAAAACGAACCATTGATCGATGTTGTTGCCAGAACACATACATAAACACACACACACACACACACGATTTTTCAGCAACGTGAACCGTCTAATGATACCGGAAAATTGTGCATATCCTACCGAATTCAGAACTATTATTCGCAGACATGAGAACAGTGCGAAAGAATCTGAACAATATGAGGCTCGGAGAATAGTGAAAAAGCTCTATTCCATGTGATTTTTTTAAGCGCGCAATGCTTCTGTTCGGTATTATCTTCACTAGGTCTCCTGTGACTCCAAACTAACTGTTAACAAGAAAGTAACACTAGTTCTACCACAAACCTAATCGGAGACGAATAAACTGCACCAACATGGAACAGCTATTCCCGAAAATCCGGTGGCCCTTCAGGTGTGACATTTTCACTGCCCGTGTACAAGAAAATCACTTGTGCACCTAATTGGTAGACATCCAGATGTGGTCAGTCCAAACCCCTCGGGCAATTGTAGTAATAACAATTAGGCGAATAGTTTCCCATCAATTGTTATTCTAACGGCATTACAATAGGCGTTGCAGCAACTGCCATCCGACAGTATGCTTAATTAAGCACTGCCAACGGTATACTTTAGGCCCCTGATTTCGCCTACTGTATGTGAGCCAATCCAGATCGAATGAAGCGTTGATCAATGACTGACTGAACGTGTGCTTGTGCATTTCGCGTTGCCTGATCAATAGCTCGGCTCGACGTATCGGTTCGCGTTTCACCATACATGTAACCGTATCGTGCCAGTGGCACAGGAAAACTAACACAAACAACGATGTATTTTCGACCAGAAGTGAGATGCCAAAAGGGCTTCACGTTCATCCGTCCACATGCCCCCCGGGACACATATAAGTACTCACAAGGAGACATCCACGCAACAACCCACGACCAAACAAGCAAACAACGATATGCGAATAAACCAAACGGAACATCCGAAACCGAATGATGAGCAAAACGCTTACTCGTACCCGATTTTGCACTTTCTGCAGGTCTGCCTGTCTGCCTGTCTATCTTATGTGTGTCAGCTAGCCAAAGCCAAATCAGACCCGTACGGCTGACGAATCAGGATCAAGACTCCCATGTTGCGGTCACTCAGGTGAATCGTAATCCGTCCTCTAGAACGACAGCAAATTGCGAATTAAACCCGACGCTTATCGTCGTAAAAATCACCACTATGACCGACGAATAATCATCAGATTTCAAGACCGTACTAGATGAGCGGACGATGGAACTTGGTGCAGTCAGCAATGAATGCATGTTTACCAAACTGTTTGAGCGGATCATGGCAACAGATTTTTACCTTCCCAGGATTACCAGATCACCGTGTTTTATATCGATCGATGTTTAAATCACTAGAATGGAATACAGTGTTGTTTTAGACTAAGTTTAAGAACACCGTTGGACATCAACGGCCTTAGAAATTGGGATCTACGGCAAATATGTATATTGGTATCCTATGGCTTAAAATATAAGTCTTTGTATTCTCCTATTTCGTTACTAAAGCTATAGTGAATACAAATATTGTTTGGTGCACTTCCGAAAACCATCGATTTCGGTCAGGTCCAAGTGACAAATGAGGTCTTGGAGAAAACCTGTCTTGTGCTCGACACGCTGTTACGCGACTAACCACTCACCCGAGTTTTTGAAAATCTGTTGCTGTTCTTTTTTTCTGATTTTTAGAATTTACGGGTGTCTTGGTATTAATAAGTTTGAAAAAATCGTACGTGTTGATCATTTACCATTTACATTCTCTCCTGAAAATAATCTGGCGAACTGTGAATTTCACACGGGAATAGAAGGTGGCTTACCTAGAGCGAGTTGTCGATAATTAAGCTTGAACTCTGAATACCAGTGCTGACTCCATCTTGACGGTGTGACTTTGAACTTCGATTTAACTGCTCAGCCTTTCGACAATAAGGCCGAGGGTACACTGTCACCTGTGTCGGCTATAAGCAGCTGCTGGTCAACCATTAAGAAAACCTAAGAACGCTTCTTTCAGTGCGCATCCCAAGGCTTGCTCTAATTGGCCCCCGGTATCCCACCGTTTTGGTCCTGTACCATGCAATCTACCGTAATTCTAACCCACCCTCCGCACTCCCCATACACCTCTGGATCCTCCGTTGATCTTGACTGTGTATCACATCAAGACGTTCGGATTTCGCTCTCAAGTTCAGCTCCAATTCCACCTAGCCTATTTGTCTTATACATGGAACTTCTCTGTCCCACCGTTTTACTTGTTTTACATCATATTAACAACAGAAATATCACCTAGGCTTGATTTCTTTGATTATGTGTAAAGCAGCCGGAACGATAGATAAACCACTCCCCGAAAAGGCCCTTCTTTTACATCGCATCATTTTTTTCTTTCTCTCAAACGTTCTGTTTTTTCCGATTACTCGGAAACCGGGGGGATTTCCCCGATTCATAGAAGTGATCTTTTTAACGCGAACAACGATGGTCCAGTTCCCTAACATACATTTGCAGCTATTGTCTTTGATCGACTTTGATCGTTTTTCGAACTCGAGGGAATGTTGAACAACAGCCAACGTGGACTTCAACAACTGAGTTCCACTACTGATCTGCTTGTTTCTGTCTCAAACTCATGGTTCCTTGACCCAGTAAACACAAAGAAATACGGTTCATTTATCCTGACATCTCTAAGGATGTCAGACGAATTTTGCACAAAGGCCTCCTGACGGAATCATCCACGCTCGGGCTCTTCTCGACTGTTGCGTCGAGGATATCAAGTCTCCACGGCAAGCGATTCAACTCGCTCGAGTTGATGGGTGACTGTCCGATGCATTTTCTGTGAACGCAGACTTTTTTCAAGTTTCATTACCCACCTCAATTCCCTTGTTTTTTCATTGGTCGTCCTCTAACCGTTTTCTCCAACTTACTCATTCTTTTGTCCATGACCACATAACTCTTTATGCCCAAATCAGCATCGTTCGTGACTTTTGTGTCACAAGAGTATCCCTGAACTCCAAACTTGATCACAGAAGCAAGCGGATCTCTAATAATAATGTTGGATTTAATATTTTTAAGTCGTTTTAGTCTCATTTTATTTGAAAGATCATTCGTTCTATCCTTGTTTCACCCTCCCTTTGGCCGAACCGCTTGCCCCAAACTGTTTCTCCTCTCTATTTAGCCACGAGTATTTTATTTTACTGGTCTTTCCTTATATCTCGGTTGGCTTCTTGCGCTACAGTGAAGTTGGTTTCCTGTTTTGTGCGAGACATATTATCTGCAGTTTGCCTTCTGCTGTTCGAAACTCAGATCTGCTCCCCACTTGGACAGCAGAGTCAAGTATGGCCAAGGGCTTCTGGCTTACTTCCCATTCTCTTCTTTATCAGTTTGAATGAAACCCTATTCCGATGATTGATGACTATTTCTCAAGGCCCAATCTGCAATCACTGGCCCATCACCGGCGATTGCTTCGCTATTTTTTTCTACAAATGCTGCTTTGAGTTTTGTTTTTCTAATTCCGCCTTGATGATTTCTGTTCCAGTAGCTTCAATCCCCCCACCCAGGACACAGGCACTGTGTCTGTCACTACAAATTGCACTTCTATCTTTCAGTTATCTTTTCTCAGGAATGTAGAGCTACCAAACACTTGAGTTTTCTGTCTTTTCACCCTAACCCAAAATAACCAACTTCTCTTACAGTTTGTATTGTTAACATTGCGTACTAGAACTGGCAGAATATGGTAGGAGGATCATCTCAAAACTCCTCCCTATGATTCACTCTTTAGAAGAATCACTGAATATGAACAGATAAAGGTGGTTCATAGGTGTTTTATGTGTGCCTCATTTTAGGCTGCTCTTCGACGCCCGTGGTGGTTGGAGGTCGAGGTGGATAGTCGATAACATGGCAAAATTGATGGAACCGTAAACGGTGGGCTGACTGGCGTGGGTCTAGTTGGACAACCGGATTGTAACTCACGAGATCCCAGAAGCAAGAGTTGGAGGCAATAGGTGGTTCAGTGCCCCAGTCAACGGCGCTCGTTTATTCAAAACGTTTCAATTTCTACGAAGTTCTTCAACACATTACGCTGCAGCTATTCTTTCACTGTTTCCTAATCTCTTTTTTACTCTTTTAAACGAACGGTATCGCGGCGTAGCAACCAAAACCAAAACAATTTGGTAATGGGTTATTAGGAGCAACCAAAGAGACCGAAACCGCTCCCATGAGGTTCGGACCTGTATTATGAAATTCGCTTTTTGTGTAGAATAATAATTCTCTTTGACAGTTCCAGTTGAAATCAGAGAAACGAACTTAGTCGTCTAGACAATACTTGCTAAAAGTACGCGATTAATTTGACCATCCTCAGAACATTATTTGTTGACTGCATCCAAATATTTGCACAAATAACTTCTTTTCAGGTCTTCACAGTGGACTCACTTCGAGTCATGAAGATAATGCTTGTCTCTATTTCCACTATTTGTGTGTAGTAAGCCTGATCTGATCCGAACAATATTGACCTACAACTCCATGCGACAGGAGGTGAGCTCAGTTTTAGGCATGGCAACCAGTTTCTAAGCAAACTAAACAAATCCAGTGACGAAGAAAGCGTTACAGCATGACTGCATTTAGTTTCGCTCGCTTACACTTAACTTACTGGTACTGTGCCTAAGTTTTCCCCAAAATAAAGCTGTAACCATAATAAAACTGCCACACACTTCCGAGTTATTTTTTAATACTCTTTAGGTGCACTCTTTAACGGACTTGACGTCAGAGCAAATTGTGATTCTGTGGTTGATCAAACACGAATGACTTAGGGATAATGCCAAAAGTCTCGTCGACTTGAGCAGTTGTTGAGAATGGCTGCTGATAGGGGCAAAATAAGTCGTCAGGCAACCACTGAATCCTCCCCATCCCCATCGGCATTTGCAGAAAACCGAGTGGAAATGATGTACGACTTGACCAGGCCTATCTAAAGTCAGGTTTTGTCGAACGATACTGAGTGAGAATCGTTCGACGCCAATAGGTACATGTTTACTAGTTCACTAAGTTATCGATCATATGTTGCTCGAGTTACACGGTTGTTTTCATGTGCCTTTTACATTCTTCTTATCCAATTATTCATTCGTTCTTGCTCGTGGGAATGTTTTTGTTCTGGATATCTTGTTATCTACAGTCATTTGTATGTGTGTATGTGAACCGATGCAGAACAGCATGTAAATCTGCCGTGGATATGGTAGACCATAAATCTTTCAACTAAAGTCATAGAATCCAAGCCGCCTATTTGGCTCACTTCTCTCTGATGCCAGATGTTCATCTTCTCCGAGTCAAATGTTCCGGTTTCAGTACACAATAAAAAAGAGACAAAGCGACCCAAGGGTTAACACAGGGGCAGCGGGTTCACCAAGGACCAAGCATTTGAAGACGAATGAGAGATTGGCTCGGAGAGTATTATCGTACCTTTTTTCGTGTGGTCAGGTCACGGGCGCAAACGCATGCACGACACCTATCACTCCGGTTCCTTTTAGTCACAGTGGAACTCCATATGGATTTGGATATTCTCAAAAAAATTTTTCTCATGATCGGATTTCCTTGCGTTGATCTTGGTGTACGTGGCGACGAAATACGCCCAAAACCGATAGCTAACAAAATGAAACGGACTATGTAGAGAAATCGACCGATTGTATAATTTACAGATATTCAGCAGCCATTCAAAAACATTGGCGTAGGAAGAATCGTAATCCGATGCAGTTGAATTTTGTTGGCTGAATGGCTAAGTGAACTATAATAAACACGCTTTATTGGGAAATTCTGTGGTTTATAAAAAATCAAGGAATTACAAACTTTCATTAACTGAAGCCAGTGTCCATCCCCGTTTTCCCCAATTTTGATTAGAACTGGATTATACTGACCATTTTTGGGCAGTACCATAATGGTCGTATGAGCATATGAAAGTGCAAATTTCCAGTTGATCAGTTTTGCCAGAGTACATCCAGTGCAGGAACTAAAAATATTATCGTCATAAGAGTATCAACCTTCTAGTTTTCTATGTAATCAGCGGAGTTTCTATGACATTCCGGAAAAGAAACTAGCCGATACACAACAATTCTTTCAACACTCGCTTGACATCCGACCTTGGACACGTGAGTGGACTCACTCAATAACATTGAGAGTCCCTGTTGATAGAACATTTCCGACATAAAGAAAAGACCAGTCGAACTGGTTTATCGATTCGTCACTCCAGAGGAAGTCTCCGCAAGGAATTGCCGTAGTCCACCGCATGAAAAACGTTTATTTGTTTTCTGCGTAATTACCAAGTACTAGATTGGATTGATTGTCGCACTTGGCAAAAACGACATCCGCACTTCCTAGATAGCGCTTGAAGAAGGCTCATCCGAATTTGGAAATAAGGTTTTAACATTTTTAATGATAAAATCCATATTAGTACCAAATCACGCAAAGTAGTTGTCACGATAGTCTATGAACAGGACGCTGAACCTTCGCCTATGCTTTGTTGGAGCTGAATGACACGTGCCAAAATGAATATATGTTAAAATTTTAATAAGGGACCTGATCAGTTTATTATCTGAGAAGCTTGTACAATCTATAGGGCAATGCGGAATGAAAACTGTGCACCGCGTTCACGAGGTAGACGAATTTGTCATGTTGGATGTTTGGTAAATGTAAGTGTGAGCCTGAGATGCTTGCTAAAAGAGACAGAGCAAGGCAGCCGACGATCCGTAAAGCCAACAAGACATGAACGAAAACTTTTGTTTACTGAACTGCATAGAAAAAACATTCTGGCAGTCTAGGTTGAAGTTTAGTGGGCCTGACGTTTAAGAGGTCTCAAGGAAATCAGCAGGCCATGAAAGATCTCGGAGAATGCAAATGCCAAGGTTTTTGACGGAAATTTGTCCAGCGTATCTTATAGAGAGACAGTTATCAAGTGATTTTGCAGACACAATCCGGTCGAAGCTTTACAGGAGATTTTTAACTCCACTTGTGGGCTGTAATTCATGGCATTCGCTTGCTGGATAATCTGAACTAAACAACTCGGGAAGTTTTCACATCAAAAAGGTCCTTCCTGCTGGTTGTAGTGCAAGGGTTATTATTAGTTAGTAATACATAAGCTAGGAGCAGTTATGTGTATAAGAAAGCTTCACATCTTGAATAGCACATCCCCATATTCAGCATGCAAAGCAATAGGAAATGAAGCATAGATAAAATTTAGGTAGGCGAAAGAAGAACGATGGCTGAGCATATTGAAAAATTTCACGAACCGAAAGTATGCAGTTGATTGATTTTATTCATATTTAGCAGATCGGTGAGCAATGTCTACGAAACCGCTGAAGTACACAACTGCTCAGTCTTAAATGGACTACAACAGAAGAAAAGACGAAAGCGGACTGGTCTTCCTAAAATAAATGAACCCAGTTTTAGACATGTGAACTCGTCTTTTTTTGAGTTACGCACAACTGCGTGCTATCTACTCTCCTCAGCAGCATTAATTAACCAGATAGATGTCATTTACAGACAGGACTACCGTGGATCCCAAATTTCATCTCAGTTACGACTGACTGGCTCATCCTGGTGGAGATGATTTACGAAAGTCAATTATTAAGTAAAATAAAGAATAAACTAAAGAACCATTCTAAGGTACTCGGTTCTGTGACGAAGTCAGGATTTCCAAGGAGGGCCAGGTACTCAATCCAGTGACAGCTTCCCCCAACTGCATTTGGAAGTGACAATATTCTTTAGTATCCCCTGTTATAAAACTGAACAACCGAAGGTAATCAGTTGTGCATCTTAAAACCAGTAGTGTGACAGTAGTCACAAACGACTCTTCTAGTGCGCTCAGAAGTGGCGTTAGTGCGACACAGAATGGCACGAAGGGCACATTACAAATACTGCTTAGCTTGGCAACAACCAACGTTTTTAAGCCACTTTGATGCGCTTAACGTAGTGGGGCCCAAATAAGTTATCATGCGACAGTCCAGAGGTTTTTCCTCAGGGTACCCGGGTCCAGTGAGCTAACCAACACAAGTTACAGGTGGCAAATGATTGTTGAATAGAAGTACTTTTTCGAAGAACCAATAAATCCTGTACCATCAGTGCTAAGGTTAACAATGAAATCCACAAATGTAATAGAGAGCCTTTTCGCTCCTGTTGGGAATCAAAGTGGACGCATTTCCGCTTTCTGCCTATCGGAATTTGAGCGTTCATTGAGCGGAGACGTGTTCGCTCTGTTTGCAAACAATTAATCAGGGTGAACTTGCACAGAACTTGGACACTTTATGACAGTGGCGACAGGAATCAGCGAATAGCTCTCGACTGATCCAATAAAAAGCTACCCAAATAGAGTCGAACTCCAAGTCCAAACGATTTAATGCAGGATGAAATGATTTGTTCAGAATAACTGTTTTATCTGGTGCTTTGAAGTTGGGGTGATTTTCGATATTAATTTAACGTCAAAGTCGGGTAAAATGATCACACAGTCCTTGAATGTTCCGTATTATCTTAACCAATACTCAACCTAGAAGGAATAACTTTTTGAACGAATAGACAAAGTTATGGGACAAAACTTTCGGCTTGATCGTTTCACGTTGTTACCAGGACCAAGCATATAATAAGAAATTTTTTTAAATGGAATCATTGTTATGATCTTATGGGACTGATGAACTCTATCGAATGGTCGGTACCTTTCTATGTGGTCTCTTAGGTTTGCAATTAAAACGCAACCTCAGAACTTTGCTTTCAGTCTTTAACATTCTTCAAAAAAAACAATTTTTAGCATATTTTTGAAAGAAAATCTTCTACCACATATTTCAAATACTGTTCTCGGAAGAATGCCTGACAGATACCACATATTGTGGTAGAATCAAGAATTGGCAAATGTAAAATATTAAAACAACACTTTGGATAAAAATGACATATGTCCAGATGTATTACGTTCTCGGTGTAAGTAGTTTCCCTCACCATGCCTTGAGAACAAACGCAAGAGATGAGGCCGCTGAGTATTTGTGTGGTCAAGTAATGATTCGTTATCACCCAGAATAACGAAATCACTCGTTCCTCATGATCGAAATGTTGGCCAGCACCGGATTTGTGACTGGAAGTGTTCGGTAATTGTGCACACAAAAAATCTGTTTCAACTTCAAAGCAAAATGCGAATTATGTTTTAAATCAAGCTGGAAGAGTACTAGTTTGACAGAATCAGTAATAATATGATTGTCTATTCTACCAACACCTGATCCCTCGGGTTTAACATTGCGTACTATACAGCCGTACATGTCTAAAACAATCATCCGAGAATGAAAAGTAATTAAGCCGTTGTGAAGCACTGACCAGAATGGGAAATTTACTTGCGCACTAGGCGTCCACGATTAGACATGCGATATCGGATGTCCATTTGAGCCTGATAAACTGGTGGTGTAACTTTTTGGTTTGTAATGACGACTTTTAGATGCCCGGTGGGCAAACGGATTTTCCAGTCTGCCTAAAATCGGGCTCCTCCTGACATCTCGGAAAAAACGAAACTGCCATAATTTTTTGGCCAACTGAATTTGTAAATGAGGGAATTTCCGAACTTCGTTTTGGTGAACATGTACATTCTGCTCCGAATTGGTAAGCGGTGTACTCCTATTGGCTCGTTTTCTCGCCATACTTTATCATCCTGAGTATTTGTAGCAATACTAACCCAGGCATCTGCCAATTAGAAATTCATTTATGTGGTAGCCAGTTAACAATAATCATAAACAACCTAACTGTTCTTTTGTTTATCTTTACGTTCTATGTTTGGCTATTTTGCCAATTAACTTGGCAAGTTCTTCTGAATGCTTCCAGAATTAAACTGAGTCTGGTAGTTTTAATTATCTTACTTATCACTGATTTCTTTTGTGTGTGACTTATACCAAGTAAATATTCACCGAAGACACCCTCGAAAGTCAGAGTCAACTTTGTTTAACGTGATTCTGACCAACAAAGTTGAGCTCTGATTCTTGTTGGAGCATAAACAGTGGCGTGTAACCTTGTTCCGAATATTTTCACTACAATGCTCCCCAATATTTCAAATCCCTACCTAAAATTATTCCGCAGACTCTGCCTAACACTGATTAGTCTTGGTTTTATTGGGAACTGTTCGGAGGATGTGTCTTACTCTTTCCAGCACAGAATTCGTAGAGTCGCAGTGTATAGGGGAAAAAATTAATCTACTCTTTTTGAGGTGGGCTTGATCGATGGAATCATAACTACTCAAATTTGCTGCGTTACAGCTACCGCTGGGAATTCCGGGAACACGACTACTGCAACAACAACTACTACTCCAAATATTGTTGCAACTATAACTACTACTACTACTACTACTGTCATTACTACTACTACTACTACCATTGCCGTTACTAGCACGACTGAGTCTCAAAAACAAAATGAACCGATACATCGGTAGATTATGAGGAGAATAGTATTGGCCTTGAGAGAGTTACCAGTTCCTTTTTTCAAGTGTGCACTGAAGTGAATCGTTCAAATCAGGTGGTTCCGTTTCCTAAACGCGTCACAATCCGCGCGTGCGATTTTGCCTGACTGATCACAGCGCACACAAACGCACATTCGCGATGCTGCTTTCGCATCCGTTTGAGCAAAAGGTCTATTCAGCGGTAAACTCAGTCGGCTAGACACTATCTGATATTAGCGGTCAAATGTTCTTTGAGAAATATTTAAGTACAATAAGATACACACGGATACTAGTAAAGAATCCCACTGGAATTCTGAAGTGGAAAATACTTTGTACTTTTCCCTTGTTTTTCACAACGGTCCATTGCTTTTACGGACGCAAACCGACGTCATGCCTATTCTGCATTGGATGGACCCAAAAAATGTTTAGAATTGCAACTGTTCTTTGGAGACTGAAATATGGATTAAGTTTTGGGCGTAAACGGCAAACTGTCGCAACCAACCATATTTTGGAACAACGCGTCATGATGAAATCGTGCAATCACTTTCAGCGGAATGTCAGAGCTATCTTGAATCTGGATATTACGTAAGAAGTTATTTTCATCAAGTCCTCACCGAACCAAAGCACACTCGAAAATGGATAACTTGACATAATGTTGCATTTCACCCAATAAATCAATCACCTCTGAATAAAGCACTTTAAATTGTTCCCATTATTCTCGGTATGTTCGCAGAGATTTGAGGATGATAAGGTTGTCAGTATGTTGCCCAACTTTGCCATGTATTACTGACCCTGACATCGATAACAAGCCACGTTCAATGCAATTTTGCTCACGCGGACAGCCTAACTGAGGTTAGACTATAATCAAACGGCTTTGATTAAAATTTAAAACGCTGTATAAAAAAACGTCAGACGAAATTAACGGGAAAAAGTGAACGGTGGGGCAATCGCATTCATTGATTTCGCCACTTTTTCCAAGAAGGCCCAAACAAATTATGTTCCGTGAATTGCGCAACACACGCTCATTGGCTCGCATTGAATCAAGCCAACTTTACGGATTTTGGACAGAATTTCACGAACCCAAACACCGTGACTGTTTACGTGTTCGCGGTTGATTATGTCTGAGGGCTAACAGTAGCACGAAAAGTATCCTAGAAGTGTGTAGTGGCTACCTGTGAATTTTATCTATTCGCATATGCCCTTACACGTGTCCGATAACATGCGGTTCTGATTTGGATGTACGGTGATTGTCATTTTGCACCTAATGACGCAAACCGTAATGGTCGATGCATAAATAATAACAGTGAAACCGGCTGTGCCACAGAACTCGAAATAAATTTGTTCAGTCTTTGAATCCATGTACAAATATATACATATCTAAATGTCCCTTATCTTGCCACAATGTCCTGAGATGGCAAAGTGGTACAGTTTAGATCCATCGATTATGACACTTTTTAATACTTTCAAACTGACTGTTATTTACATTCACTAACGAGGAGGAAATATTTATTCGTTCAGAGTCATTTCATGCTAACAGGATGACTACCAAAGAGTTGATTCTACAAACCCATAACGAATTAACAGCAATCTGAGATCTGCATTTATTGATTACCTAATCAATCACACCAAATTTCTGAGTTCCAGGAAGAACCTTTTATGGCTCCGGTTTGCTCACCCAGTGGAATTGGTTTCCATTGTAATAAACAACGAACCTAAACAAATTGCCAAAAGACCCTGTTCATATTTTGCAAAGCATTTCCGAACATATAAGGGATTCGAATCAAATGAAGCAACTAAGCGGGCGTTCTGCCCTAGGTCCATTTTCCTCTATCCAGTGTAGCGTGCAACAACAACAGTATATCTCCACATCTCTTCAGATGCACCATAAGAAGCATATTGAAATATTGTAGTTTTGTCTGGAACTAAGTCAGTTCTTCTTGAAATCTGAAATGAACAGTGGCACCAGTTGCTGGGTTGTAGTTCACAGGTATGATATACTCTCTCATTTTGTACTGATAACTTTTTCTTCATCCCATTGCGGAGTGTCGTTATGCAATCGTCAAACACCTGAGTTTAAAACCACTCATTATAGTCACCCATTTGAACTGGCATCCTAGGGACTTTACACACAGCCAAATTTGATGCTGGAATGAAGATCACGTAAAAAACAACGGCAGGTTAGCTATTTTAGCTTGCTACCCGTGGGACGACACCATGGCATCATGTTTTCGATTACAAAGTGATTTAAGGCCACTGCCAGCAGTGCTATGTTTCTTCTGCACGGCAATCTGCAAACTATATCCCGTGTACACGAGATGCTGATATCACTTAAAGAGTTTGGCGGTGCTGGACAAATCTTTTATCAATTACTTGCTCTATTAATGAAATATCAGTGTATATCATTTTTCAGGATTGGGGCCGCCACCAAGTGAGGAATTTCACCAGCGATGTGAGGATTCGAACCTGCGACTTTCTCGTCCAAACGCCATGACCTTATCCGCTTGGTCACCGCCGGCCATGAGAGCTAAAATAAGTTGATTATTGTGTATGGTATTGTGATTGGCTGAACTTTGATCACAACATAGTATGCTCGGTAGTCTGTTTCTGTTTTGGTTTCGCCCAAACCGTGGTTCTTATGGTTTTCTAAATGCTGCCGACATTGGTTGGTAGGAAAGTCAGCGTAGCGCACGCGGTATAGCTGCTTGCAAAGACGAGCAACACGAACCAAAATACTTCGAATAAACTACCGAAAATGGAATTAGGTCTCTAGGACTAGTCAGGGCGTCAGGCAAGAAAACAAGTGATGCATATATTATGAACTATCATAACTCCCGTATCCTTTACAATCTGTGCAGCTGACAAACTTTGGTCGTTTCCAGAGGTCTTCTTTGAAAGGAACACGTGGCATGCGGTGCAATGCAGAACACTCGCCATCGTTGAATAAACAAAACCCCTCACGCATAAACCATTGCGGATGGCTTAATTTTTTCCGGTTAACGGCAATGGGCAAGAGTGGATTGCTGCAAATAATAAAAATACTAATAACAATAATGGAAGCAATTTTAAAGAAACTAGCTAAGGTCAGTTGTAAGCTGCTGAGTCGTGAATTGACAGGGTGCAAAAAAATCCAGGACCTCTATCTCTAAATCTAACCGCCGCGACCATGGCCGGCGCCGAAGTAGCATGGAACGGAACGATCTCTTTAGTCTATTCCCAAACTGTTAGTAGTTATACATCAAGGGCGAAAGTTGGCCTAGTTCTCCACAGGTACAAAATCCAAAGAACATCTCTTCTGGTGATAGCCGAAATGGAATGCCAAGTGAATTCGTTTCTCCTGTAGTTCTTCGGTGATCTTTTTAACTGTCAACCGTGGAAAGACGTGCTTTCGAGAAGAGTGATTCCGTAATCCCTCGCGGTTCTCCAGCTCCAGACGGCTCGATGCCACAAATTTTGCTGAACTGTGCGTCATCTGTTCAGCGGTCCACCCTTTTTCTGCTGTATGGCTGCTTGACTGTCCACAATCCAGTATATTAACCGACAGATAATGATACACTAAAAGCGTGAAATACGTTCAAGATAAGCCGGAATAGAAGAGAAAGTGGATGACCGAAAATCGTGTGATCAATGGATCAAGTGAAATGTCAGCGCCGCACGGTACCAAATTTATTGATTTTCTCAAGGACTGCATGATGTTCATCACCTTTGGATATCAGTATACAAAGCACCAGTGAGTGTACCGCAAACCAGTTCAGTTATAGTCATCATGAAAGCCCCAAGTTAGGCGCAGGTTCGTACTTCTACAGTCCTTTTTTGTTGCATGCAGACGGATATTCGAACATTTCTAGGATTCTCTTGAACACTGTCAGTAATGAAAGGACTACCGTTAGTTGTGTTTGATATAGTTGAATTTGGGGCCAATCGACCTGAGTGTCGCAGTCGCATTTGCTCAACATGACGACCATTTACAGATAAACCTTGATTGCCTAGAATGCGGTTTATTATCCTGTCAAACTTTCTAATTGTTATATCGGACAATGGCATAACCACATACTTGAGAAAACTAAACAATTGGTTTTAACTGACAGGTCTACCCTTAAGATGTTTGCATGGAGTATCATGTACAGTGGAACGAGAAGAATGACAATAAGCAAGAAATCGTCAACATCAGCGTCAGGTTTATAGAATGCTGAACAATGTGAAGATCTGATGGGACTGTTTAAAACTACACAATTTTTCCAACGTGTAATGTTACACGGGACCCTATCAGAAGCAAGCAAGTGTCTGCAATCAGTACTTTTTAGTCAAGTAGATAATGATTTCAAGATGAACTGAGTTCCATTCTCAGACGCTGGGACCTGAGACACCGTTCCCCAACTTCATGAGGATATCGCAAAATTCCCCCTGGCTAGCTTACTTTGGAAATGGGAAATCTTATCCAAATCATAATATTTGCTCAGAAATGGGATGTAATAACTACCATGTACTCCTTGTCACGTTTCAATGGACATTGGACGTGGGGTTCAGTTTCATGGCATGCCATAGAATCACTGTAGACAAACTTGGCAATTTTTTAAAATCCGACATGCATCAACGTACATGTCAGGCCGTCAGCAAGTGAGACCGGGAACGGATTTCCTTTTCCGCAACACATAAATAACCGGAGTTCAAAGAGGCCTAGAACAGTCTTGCGGCTGATCAGTGACACCATTGTATGATCGATTAGAACCATTCGGGGTGATTAAAATGCAATCCTGCAGCTCAGAAGAACTGGGGATACTTGTGCTTAAATTTTAAGGCCCGACCACAATTCAAAGCAGATGGGGCAGGGGAAATACTGGCGAGTATAAGGTCCCAGCGGTTGACCGGCAAAAACTGACCCAGTTGGCAATCATGGGAACCACTGGTTGCTGGTGCATAAGACGCGCGAGACAAAAAGTGAACACGTGGAAAGATTTTTTGCAGATGTGTGGGCAGCTGTGCAGCTGTGTGAAATTATATATTTGCTTCATCCCTGGTTTGGAGCGACAGAAGCTCGAGACAAGGATAGTGCTCGTTTGATCATAAATTGGACAGCCTCATGTTTGGAAACAATCTAGAATTCATACCAACCAAATAATCTTTTAGACAGTATATCGTCTGATATATGATCAAGTCCTCGCAATCTGTCGACGAATGAGCGAGATCTGTTTTGCTTAAATGCACGATGCACAGATGACTGGTCTAGCTTCTTGCTCTATGACTAAACCGAGTCTAATAGGTAAAGCACGGTTAATTAGAAAAAGAGAGATATTAGCGGGTAGAATGG
Source organism: Fasciolopsis buskii (assembly GCA_008360955.1). NCBI lineage: Eukaryota > Metazoa > Platyhelminthes > Trematoda > Plagiorchiida > Fasciolidae > Fasciolopsis > Fasciolopsis buskii. The sequence continues at coordinate 458,818 of LUCM01011280.1, forward strand.
AAAGAACAGCACCGTGGGAAACAAAATAAAGCTTGGAGCGAACGCATCGTTTATGAGAAGCTAACCAGTCGAAGGAGGTTTGAAGTAAGCAAATAGCTCGTTAGGAAAAATTTGGAACAAAACGAGAGCATTGCCCATGAGAAACATCCTGGCTCTGACAAATTCATAGGTAACGGTAGACGTGGTATCGAGTCCAGTAGTTCAAGATTTCGTCAGAACCCTTCACCATCGATCAAATATCCAAGACATGCAAAACTGCTTGACAAAATGATTCATTTCTTTTGAATAACAGACTCATTTTTGCCACAATACCGCGGAAACATTTTTATAGGTACCTTTGTCTGAAGCATGAACGATGGAATCATTCTAGTTAAGCACAACTTCATAATGTTATTCACCACTTGGTGAAAAGTGTCCGATAAACTGCCGAGGCCAGTGGGCAAATATCCGTAGTGATGAAGTCCAAATGGCGCAATGCGACATTTGTTTGCTTCGACAACTCATTCAGGGGAATCTGAGAATGCAGATCTTTAAGCCCACATTTGAAAACCTCTTTTAACCACTAAGTGTGCTCAGGATATCTTTGGGTTTAACAAGTGTCATGTTTGAGAAAACGATTAACGGAAAACGGTAATCTTCCCATACGCGAGTGATTTTCCACCGGAATTTAGTTAGGTCACATCTCGGGTAGCACGCCATGAAGACTGAATTTATAGGAGAACTCATTCCTCAACTAAAGAAAAAGACCCGAAATCAAGACAACTATTACTAGACTGGGTATTTTTATAATGCAGAAGTTTGCACGGTCCGACAGATTTACTCGGTGATTTAATGTGTCCGGGATCATCAAACCGCGGGTGTAATTTTGATGAAGACACATGTATCCGGAGTGCAATCTACCACAAGATGTATAGTTTCCCAATCATCTTGTATTTGAAGTGGTAATCCTGATGAATGCCCGAATCCTGTGGGTATAAAGTCACGATTACCGTTATTCATTTTGAAGTTGCGCGGATAAGCAGTAGATTTTTGGGAGACTTCATTGGTTTGATTGAATATAATTTTTGGACTTTTGTTCGTGTGGGTTTCCACATCCTAAAACGCTTCTTAGATTGTTCCACTTGACTAGAGTGTACAACTTTTGAGCAACAGAACCTTTTGGTGCAATTTTCGATCGTTAGTGTCAACCGCAAGACGATCGAGTGACTGAATTTCTAGTTAGCCTCTAAGATTACCTTTAGCTGCTTGAGTTTTATTTGAGATACAAAACTAGACATGTCTTCCACAGGCTTATGCATCATGTTAGGAAAATGGACTATTTTGATTGCTTTAAAGTGGACGAGGAAGAAAATTCACCAAACACCATGACTTTATATCCACCTGTTCTAAGGAGATTGGGATTTTGGAATAGGCGAGTTTTTGATGATTGCATTAACATTCTTCTCTTTGACAAATGACAAGAAAAATTCGGCTTGTTCTGTCTCAGGCGTTTTCATTGGCAAGTAATCACATCTCAAAGCACTCCAGATAGTTCTCACTCTACCGACAATTTGAACTGACACCAAGAAGTCCGAAAATAGAATACTTTTCGTAACTGTTAATGGGTGACCAAATTCTTAGCTGGCAATCTCAAATCAACAGATAAAATCCCCAAATAGCAGATTACATTAGTTGTGCATGAACTGTATTCATAATTCATCCATGATCGTGAAATTAAATAAAACAGCAAATACAAAGTTTAATCGAGTGGATCGTAAATCAGTTCAGTTGCAGTCAACACATTCGGGCGACATTTGAGCCCAAATTCTTCGGGCTATTTCATCTTCTTTGTGCATAAATGAAAGTTTCTTCATCGAAAATCAATGCCGAATGTATTCACGACCTAGTTTGCCCAAAGCAATAATTACGACCGACGTGTTACTTCCATGAAGCTGCTTCATGGGCAAGATATCCACCCTTTTTGAAAGAGTTAAAATTTAGTTTATTTATTTATTTATTCGCGCACGTCAATAAAACTCTGAATAGGAAGTTTGTCACACATACGGGACAAACAAACGATCGATCCATTTGGGCAACCAAGTGCAATCCTCGGGTGGACAAATATAGTACTATCTATCGATTTGTATACGTTGTCCAGAAATGCACTAATAAGAGACGGATTCAACTTTTCACAGTTTGAGTTGAAAAAAAATCAACCCAACAGATGTGTGAAAAATTCCTTGCGGACAGTTTTTGATTATTTTTTCTTTATTGTACACAGTTAGACAACCCACGGTTTGTCTAAAACGCCTGGCTTTGGGTCAGCAATTTATGTTTTCGTACACAACGGAAAATGTTTCGCTAACTGGCTCTCCGTACGGACTTCAGCACTCTGATTCCCCGGTTGATCTAGTGAGGTGCAAAAAGCAGATTACTTGCCAAACGTTGAATAGCTTGCTGCAGTTGATCAGATACTGTCCTCCTGTCAAATTGGAACTAATCTTCGAAGATGAAAAGAAAGAACCGGTAGAAATTAACTACACTGTTGATGGATATATAGGAACAAATGTGAAATACTTCAATTAACTTTGCAAACTCCTAATCATCGCTACGATAATTCCTTGGTTTTCCATAAAATGCTTACAATCCTGGTTTCCCTGGAATTTACGAGAAGAAGAGGTACGGTTTATAACTTGAAAGACTCCAGTTCTGACGATTTTCACTTTTGCACTGGCAATAAGGAGTTTCTGTTGAACAATCTTGGGTTTTAACGATATTTGAATCTGTTAGCTTTTTGCCATTCCCAGCAGTAGTGTCCGGGCAACAGATTCTTCTCACATGACAATTTAGTTCACTTTAGAAATAAACAAAGTTATCGTTTACCGATGTTCGCTTTTTCTTTCGACAACCAAAAGGCGTTTAGAGTTTTCGAAGCTGATGAAGCGATGACTCGAGATATCAAAGTTGTCAGAATCTCTAACGTGTACCTAAAATATGTCGGAAGATGGCCCGCCAATTTTTAGTTTATTTTCCGTAATTCGAAATCGATTTTCTATTTCATTTTTATCATCTAGGTGGTTTGGTGATATGGCAGCCGATGGTAAATATTGGATTGCTTTGTAGAGAAAAAATAATCAATACCTTAAGTGGGACAGAATCACTGTACAGGAGCAGACCAATTGGCAAACGATTGTGGATAACAAGTTTACATATGATCATTTCTCCTTTAGATCGAAAATCGTTTTGCTTATTTATGACGCCTACCAACGTGTTAATTACCACAGTTCCTTTCTATTCCAGGTAAACCGTTTGTATGAACATGTCTCACTAGGTGCGATTTAATCTGACTACATTTTGAACACTCCTGGCAAATTCGGATTATGGACGAAGAGATAGTGATATTTTCAACATGAAAAGGATAAAGATATGCAAACGTTTCACGGGCTGAAAAAGACCACAGCGGAGCAGCTGGGCGTTTGCCAATCAAACAAACATGATTGAGCGAGAGTGCATTCCGAACACATTAAAAGACAATTTAGGATGGCTCAAATAAGGTCAACTTACGGTCAGACCATCTGAGCAACCTTCGTCAGTATTTCTCTAGAAAGACATTCTATTTCTGTTCAGCTTGTCATAGAATATGGTACTTGCACTCATTGGTTTTGTTTTATGTTTCCTGATTTTGTTCTTCGACGAAGTGTTCTAATCATTCTGAACTTGTGGATTCTGTTGAATACTATAATTCGTTCAGTTGGGAGAGATTCGAGCCCCAAAGCAAGTGCCTTTAACAATCTTATCGCAAGTATCCTCTACCAACAGGTCATATTATAGACCTACGAATAATTTGTACGTATCGTACTGTTTGCCTGCCAAATTTACACTGGCGCATGAAGCCTGATTATTCAGTCTCGATTTAGCCAACTCTGAAAAAATCATCTTTAACCGCTGTTTGCCAACTAACATGGCTCACCTATCCAGTTGTTAATATTCAGTCAGGGACCTTTATGATTTGGTTCAGCTCTAACTCACATCAGCCAGCATGCAAACGAGTCCAATTTTGTCCAGATCTGAGAAAAAACCATTCTGTTTATACGTTGCTATTCACTTTTTCTTTTCGCATATACTTTGTCTTCCAGTAAGCGTAACCCAAGATGCTGCGACGCACCGACCGCTCAATGCGAATGAGCCTTCAGTGCCGCGGGATGTAGATCAAAGCGGATCATAATAGGCAAACTAACCAAGACAGCGCTGAGTAATGTATGTAAGCCCACTTGTCTTTATAATCCACCCAAATCTATGAAAAACGCGATGAGAAATCAATCGAAAACGAACAACTAAATATATATGAATATATATATGAGTATATATAGAATTGTCAATACTCTCATGAATGAAGATCTGTTATTTTGTGCTCAATGGTTAATCGCATTGTATCTTAAATGATTACAGCTTAAAACTAAGTGCACCAAGCATGAACACTGTTTCTTAATGCCCAAAGTAATGATATTCTAGTTTGTTTGTTTTGAAAAAAATCAACGTGTGAGAAGAAACGCTCAGTGAAAGCATTTTCCTGATTTTGAAATGAATAAATTACTTTTTTCGTCTGTGATAGACATACACGTGTGATTCCATCATGAGTACATCAAGAAGTTGAATACCAGTAAAGCACTAGCTGTAAACACATCACACGAACAACATTTCGCCAGATCGCTAAGGGATAAGGAAGACAGTAGAAGCAGATTATCTAACACCAATATTCTGAGAATTGAGGCATGCTCTCTCCTTGATCCATTTTAACAAAGCAAAGAAGCAAATGAATGCAGTTGATATTAGCCTTAAATATTTACTACTTTTCAAAAATTGGTAACGAGCAAAGCAGTGATCAATTTGTTAAGACCGGAGTCAGTGAACAGTTTGAATAATCGAAACTCAAATACAATTTGTAAACCTGGGATATATCATAGCAGGTAGAACCGAAAAGGAGATTGGATATTTGTGATAGTTTTCACAGTTATCATGAGAGTGGAAATGTGATTGAATATAATGTGTGAGTTCAGCGACTTTTCTATGAGTAGAATTAATCAACGAGTATGTGGATGCGGGCGACCGGAGGGTGTCTTACAGTAAATAATCTATCCGTTGTCCACTTTAACTAACCACGATGCGTCTGAGAAGATTAATAGAAGTGTTTGTTTCTTGTAAACTGTGTCATCCGTCTGTTCTATTCAAAATGGTCAAGCGGACTTATGGTTAAGAATCTCGTGAATTATAGACGTTTTTTACCAATTGTTGAGTCTGCCGACTTAAGTATACTTGGAAATTACAGCAAATAGGAAGCACAAAATGATGACTCTTTATTAGAATGAACGGGTATTTGACTGAGAACGCCGCTTTGTATGAGTCAAAACCACTCGTGAGCTTCACCAGCCGTCATTTGCTCAACTCGGACCATTATGTTGACCCGATTAAGGTGTTCCCGGTTGTCATTCGATTTCGGATCCAGGTAGTATCGCCATAAAGGAGAACCGTAGGGATCAGCCCCGACTCAGATTACATTCAGTTACACAGAACGAGTGTGTCACTCACGTGCCTTTGTCATTGTAACTGCCAAACACTCCCAGTCATATATATTCTAAAGTCTCGTTAATCAATTCTACCCATAGAAAAGTCGCTGAACTCACACATTATATTCAATCACATTTCCACTCTCATGATAACTGTGAAAACTATCACAAATATCCAATCTCCTTTTCGACTCTACCTGCTATGATATATCCCAGGTTTACAAGTCGTATTTGAGTTTCGGTTATTCAAACTGTTCACTGACTCCGGTCTTAACAAATTGATCACTGATTTGTGCATTAGCAGTTGTTGAAAATTAGTATAAATTTAAGGCCAATACAAACTCTGCTCATTTTGTCCAAACAGTCCGATAGTGAAGCAGAACAATCCTAGGTTTCTTCAGTAAAACCTTGATCCTAGAGGAACTGAGGCTTTTCCAGTAGCCTGCTCAAGCATAACTCCTATAATCGGCGAAGGTAAAATGTTTTCTGACAGACAGCATGAATCGTTTGAGTCCAAAGCCATATAGCGGTTGGGCTTTTTGACAACAACCTCCTTCTCCGAATGTAACGTTTGGATGATTATTACGTGCAAAACCCGAACTCAAAGATAAAGCCGAAAAAATAACCATCTAATCAGTTCTAGGCCGTCATGGTTAAATTGCTCTATTTTTATTAGCACATATATTGCTTTGTTAGGATACAAATACCTTGTCTTATTTTGTAATGGGGTACTATGTTTTGAATATCTGCAAGTGTGTGCAGCCGAACTTAGGGTCATGATTCTGATGAGTTCTTTCTAAGTTTTCCATTGCTTTGCACGATTTTTGTCTGTGTTAGACCATCTAACGCCTTCATGACTTGTACAACATCACTGCTTCTGGAAATTTCATTAATAATTTGCTCGTGGATTAGAGCGCAAATGTTTCACCATCAGCCAAAATTTTTTTAATTGGATCAGTAACGGCGCTGTCAATCCGGAAGTCAACTCTGACATCCGGGAAAACAATGAACTTGAAACCTTCCTCCCAAAATAAAGCCGATGTTTCTACCGTTCTAGATTTGAGCGTTTTACATTTCGGCTGATAACGGATTTTCAGTTTATGCTTTATTTCCCGAACCTTGTTATTCAGTCATGAAATTTGAAACATTATTTTACTGCCTGGGATCCCGTGAGAGTGGCTCCTAAATATATCCTCAAATCACTTCCGTAAGTACCTTAAAAACTGGATTCTTGGTCATGAGTACGGGAAGATTAAATCTGCTTATACGGGTTACTTCTCGGTTGGCATTTGAGTTGTAGTGCTCGAAAAGATTGTGCGGTAATTTCGATGGGATCTTGGACCGCTGAAATCTCTTGGAGTTGAATTAACTCTGAGACCATGTTATGCTTTATCGGTGCACAACAACGATACCACGTTGTTGGATTTTAATGCCATTTTCTCGGTGCTGATTTTGTATAAGGTCCTCCTAACAAACTGTGTTGGGTGATCGTCCTTGTGTAATATCTTGAAATGGCGGCTCATTCTTCACTGTCAGAGGTCGATTCTGTTGAACTGCATTTGAACTTTACTGACCGGAGTTCGCTGGCAGAATACTCAGTCATCACTTGGACGAAATGTTTTCAAGACATCACACTCCTTCCTTTTTTATGTGTTAATTAAAAAATCAAGTGTTTTGGTCTCGGCTTTTCTCATCCCTATCTCTACGAACTTCAGTCGGTCATTATTTGCATTTGATGTCCTCGGGGACACTGGATTTTTTAAACGTGATCATCAAAATTTTCTCTAATTGTTTTTGTTTTTATTATTTTCACACGTACGGTAGTTACTATTTCGGCCTTTGTTGTTATCCATCTTGGAACTATTTCAGCTGCTCTGCTGTTCCTCCGCCTGTCACTTTCCGGTTGCGCAAGATTGAACTCGATTTTGTGTTTACTTCAGATTCTTTAAACCATCAATACGGTAGGCCACATGCTGCGGGAGTCTAAACTACAGCACAACAAATGCACGACTGAATCCGATTAAAATGGTCTCAAGTGCAAATAATCTAGTATCTTTTGATATCCATCTCCGATGTCTAAAAATATTCAATTTATCTGACATACAAAGACAAATCAGACTGATATTCAGGTCCTGTCGAATGTGTTGTGGTGTGCTATACCACATGGTCACGGTGTACAAGACTTCCTGCGTTAGTCTTTTTTAAACCACAGGATATCCATTCTGTTCTGCAGTGTCGATAGCACGCGTTACGTAATTTTATCTCGTGGCTCGAAGCGGGCACGCTCAAAAGCTTGAATACCGGCAACTGTAAATAAAGTGACGTATTCATTACTATCGAATATCGAGGAGAACGACGTCTATCAGAATCGTGTTCAATGAAATTGCGACATAAACAATTCAGCTCAAATTTTGCGTACTTACGGAAACCTGTTTTATTCGCTGTCAATCGGTTGCTAACGTCAGCAGATGACATTGATGAATCTACCGAATACGGAAACAAAACGTGTCTCACTTACTAAGCACAGTCATGTTAGAAGTTTTCTTTCAAATGACCCCAGGCCGGTGTTAAGCTAAAACACGCTTTTTACTTCGTCCCAGATCTCTGACATCGAAGTTACCGGCATATGTTACTCACGGCAGAAAGTATCTGATCTATGAGATATTCAAAACTTATTTGATAAGAAGTTTTTATTTCTTACTCTCAGACTGCAAAAAGGAAAACTTTGTAATGCCGCTAATTATATCCCCCACCACATGATGTCGGAACTTTGCTTATAGTTCCGAGAATGAACTGATGACTGACAAAATGAGCCTCCAGTTGGATGTTGACTTCCAGTCGTGGTTTCTGCGCAAGACGAACAGAAAAAATGTACTCCCAATGGGGCTTAGTTTTGCATCTAACCAAGGGTAAAACAATCAGATTTTTGGTTCAGTTGTGTGTCACTGTTTTTTTGGATGAGAACGAATGACAGATAGAAAATCAGTAATCAACGGTTCGTGTAGCTTGTGAATTCTTGACTAGGTGTTGGATGAAAGGGTCCGTATGCTGAAAACAAGTAATTTGGACTATTATAAGAATCCATTTATTAGATTATCGATTAGGAAAGGACTGCTGTACTTTCGTTGGCGGCATCTCGATGTCCACTTTTTGACTGAATGTGAAATTGCAGTAACCAGGCGCTGCATACCCCTAAGTTAGACTTGACTGTGAGCTGTTCCGATTGCTTTCAAGGGAAGCATTAAATAGTCAGTCGAAGTATGTAACAATATTAAAAGTAACTTTTTGGAAAACGGAAGACAGTCTTTCGGAACTTGTGTACATGAAATGCGGATTCTTTCCGGCGCCCTTTGAACTGTGGTTGATCCATCCGGGCACTTGCTTTTACTCCCGATCATCCAAAAACTGGTATTATTTGACAAAGAAACGATTGAAGGACGTAAAAACTATAGGTTCGCCATTACTAAGTTTACTAGAAGGTTGCAGGACTTTCACATAAAGGCAAACAGTACTACTGGAATCTGAGTCTTATTAATATATACTCGAAAGACATATGTTTACAAGAAGGATATATACGTATGTTTACATGAATATACATGTCTATAGAGTCTCCGTGGTCGGCTGCTCCTTGCCTATGATAGTGCCCGTATGCTACTTAAAACACATCCTTGCCGTAGATACATTTTATCTGGTTCCAGGATTCTATGTTCGAAGGTCAACTATCCAAACGGTGGCTTGGGAACCATCTTCAGACGCTTGGTGCAACCTGAGCATTGCCAAAAGTAATATAACAGATCGAGACTGGCTTCAGAACGCATCGAAACCAACGGAAAGTGGCAAAAATAGCCAAATCAGTGCCAGTTTAATTTGGGGACAGAAACTACAGCCGGTTTGCTCCGAAAATGGAACCAGTCCTCAGACAAATGAACTCGAAAATGAGGGCATAAACTTTCCATTTACCTGACCCATAATAACCACAAGAAGGAAAGTCAAAATGAGTCAGGAAAACCACGGTTCAAGTGCCGGGAAATGTACCACAAATTTGATTTCTTCATTTGAACAAATTGCGACTCCTGAAACTCACAAGAAACCTTCGCAATTTATTTCGACAGTTTGTAAGTTGGTCTTGAAATATAGTGTTGGTTGAATATATTAAGGTATTACGAGAAGTCACGAGGTTGTGGGGTAAAACACCTGGCCGAATTTACAACGAAAGACTAACAGTAAGGTTAAATGACCAGCAAAATATTCGGTGAATCCTTCGTGCGCCGAGGTAGGATCAGCTGCAATTCGACCAAACCAGTCAGTCAGTAGGGTCAAACGATTCGAACCATTGTGTAATTGGCGCGCCGAATATCACTCGTATCCAATGCCTCACGAATTATACTCACTAGAATTTTTCATCCTGATGCTGAATAATTTCACTGTTGAACAGAAAACATGTCATTAGTTTATCTGTTTGGAAACTAATAGAACAATGGTTGAGGTGGATTGGGCCAACTCTCCACTGTCTTGTATGAATTAGACAAGAGCGAGTGATCAGGTAGATTGAGTGACCAACCAGTCGGTTGATCAATCACGTGTTCTTTCTCCGCTTACTACACTCTGATGGCTTTGCAGTTTGTACACATTTAAAATTATGTTCCTTGTTTGCTCGGTCATATATAATCACGTCAAATTCGGCATTTTAGATTCTATCGATCCATAAGACTGCCCCAAAAATTGTATGGGATTGCCCTTGGATGAATGAGCTTAACAAATCTTTATCATGCACGTGCATCCCTTTTATGAATCACGTGATCCTCTCCGTCTGCCGTTGCATGATTGATCAGTTAATTGTTAGCAGGGAAAGCCAACCGAATTTGATTGAACAAGCCACCCAACTACCGGTGGTATGTTCCCGTTTCAGTCGTCACGCTGGGCGGTTTTCACTTAACTATTTCATTAGCCACCAAGTCGTTGTTAGCTTGGATCCGTATGCACTTCCTCCTTCATTTATAATTAACCAGCCATTGCGGGAATTGACTGTCACATGGAAAAACTGACTGGTCAACCGACCGATTGGTCACTCGATCTACCTGATCACTCGCTCTTTCTAAAATTATCGAGACAGTGGAGAGTTGGCCCAATCCACCTCAACCATTGTTCTATTAGTTTTCCAAAAACAGATAAATGAATGACATGTTTTCTGTTCAACAGTGAAATTATTCAGCATCAGGATGGAAAATTCTAGTGAGGATTCTAGTGAGGATTTGTGGTGTTGACACCACAAATCCCTTCCCCACCCATATTGTAAATGACTAATCCAATCCTTCCTATAGTGAAAATATTGTGTCAAGATAATATATAGTGATTGTAATGCATGAGTACGAATCACTGAAAAGACGAGCTTAGTTCGCCAACTTGTGTTTTTACTTCAATGTGCTTCAGGTGGCATTTTCAAGGAATTCGTGAGGCATTGGATACGAGTGATATTCGGTGCGTCAATCACACACTGGTTGTATGGTATTGTACAGACTTGTGTACACTAAACAATGTCGCATGTCAGTCAAAAAATGAGCTTTAACAAATTTAAATGGGGGGAAATAAAAATTAATAATTAAAATAATAAAAAAGATGCACTCATGGCCTCGTAAAGAATATGAAAACACTCATCCAAAAATAATCATAACGCATTTGGACAGGCTTCTCAGGAATTCGGTCACGGTTTGTCAAAATTCGTGCTAAATATGGGTCAGTGGAGTTCCTACAAATATTAATTCTGGAGGGTATGGAACGAAAATCGGATCTTGTCGAAGCATGAGAGCGAAACCTTGAAGGATCTTTGTGCGGAGGATGCGTGGGGTCAGAAAGAATTTTGTGAGCAAATTTCTCACATGCTGATAACTGTTGATCACATAGATTAAAGGATAATTCAGTTAGTGGTATGAAGGACACGCGGCTAATAATTAACAGTCCCCAGCGAAGAATTTTGAAGTCATTTTTAAGGAAACCTGAAAAAATGACGGGGGAACAGTAAAGAAGGATTGAATAAACACACTGGTATAAAAAGCGGGAGATGGTGCTTTGTTTCACCTTGTAGTATCGAAGCTTCCTGATTGGAAATCACAACCGTCGGAGACACTTTACACAGATGGAAATGTGAGTAGTCCACTTCAGGTTTGAATCATTTGATCCTACTCACTGACTGGTATGGTCGAATTACAGCTGATCCTACCTCGGCGCTTAAAAGATTCATTGGATATTATAACCATGACTATTGGGGCTGCAGTCGTGTTAACTTAATGGAATCGCAGGTTGTGTGGTAATGGAGTTCCATTCGTCTCTCGTTTGATGCTATATTGTTGTAGTACTATTGCAGATTGCAAACGCCCAAGTGAATTTCCGCATGATGTATTCGTGACGTTTCGTTTGTTGCTTAGAGAATTGCAGCTTCCACAAAAATGATGAAAGGGTGTGAAATCTAAAATCATTTCGGATTCCGAATTCACCTGGGCTTGTTTGGGTTTGCAGTCGACGGTGCTGGCTGAGCCGTGGATTTCAGAATCGAATCTGGATGCGGCAAACAAAGACAGCGTCCGTCCACGTTCTTAGTGGTTAAGAGATCAAGTATTTTCTTGGCGCACTCCACAGTGCACTAATCACCTTTGAAGGTCATTGCTGTCACCTTTGTCTTTGTTCATTTCTCCGTACATCTCCAGGTCGAGTAAACATACTGAGATCACGTCTTAACGTCTTCATTCACTCTTTTCAGGGTTTACTGCAAAGTGACTGTTCATAAGACAGTCAGATTCATCAAACTGGTAAATATCAGGGTGTTAGATATCGTGCAGCAGATAATTTTGCTGAAGGTGACATGAGTTGACTGGAACCCTTAGCAAGTTTCAGTTACTTTGGTTTCTAATTCAACGGGGACAATCTATTGAATCTTATTTAGATAGCTTGTTAAATGCTTAAGGAATTCTTTATGGGATACAAAATGGCGTTTTATTCCACTACGGATGAAGCGTTTAAAATACTGCATACGTGTCATTCGACCAGCCATGACCTATTGAATTCTGACGGTCTGTCTGAAATTTACATCTGTGTCGAGGTCTAGCTACGGACAAATCTTGTGGAATCCGATTTTCTCCTGGAACTGGGTTGCACTGCTTTGTCTCAATCCACGTCTCAAATTGGGATCGCTCTCAGCCGATGAATCATCCTAACATATTCATGTAGATCATGCACTTAGTTAGACAAAAGTCAGCAAGTAGAATGTGGTTTACCTCTACCTTTTGAGAATGATCTCACAGGTTGAGTTTGATGTTTGTTGGTTATTTATGCTAAATTTTAACTTAATGCGACAAATTTGTTGGTACGAAATCCTGAACTCTATCTCTGGGTTAACTACGGTGAATTGCCGCGAATGGACATTGTCAGCGTAAGCTGCTGTTCAATGGTTCATAAAATATTGCAAGATGTGAAAAGAAAGCTGGCAAAATAAAATTCAGTATCTTTTTTTCTAAAACCAGCATCTTATAGAGTAACGAACGAATCACGGAGGAATTATTTCCTTGTTAGAAGGATCACGAGATAAAGTAGACGTTTCTAGGACTTCATTGTTCCACTGGGTTCGGTTAAATTTGCTGAATCAAGTCTATTCATCTCTTTTTATACTTGAATCCCGCATAAGTCCTGAATGACGGGTTGACTTAGACACGGAATAGTGATGAAAATGACTGGTAGATTGAAATTTTCCAAGTGGCTCGTCACGCAGCGTCATGCAGCACTCAGCAGTAATTTCACTCCACGTTTGATGATTTACTCATCGTGATTTACTAATCCACATGTATGAATGTGTGCATGCCCTGGATGGAAATGAGATTTCATATCCCCAGTCGTGAATCACTCCGTTACCATCAAACTTTCTGATAATAGTACCGATGACATTCTTCCTTATAGTTCATTACACATTTAATTACGTACTTTAGTTGATACATCGTTGCTCGTTTCACTGCCAACAATAAGAACAATAGTATTCAAAGAAAAAGTTGATAGATTTTATCTAATCTTATGATGCCAGAAGAAATGGAACTTCCAGATCGTATCTGAAGGCTAAATGAATTGTGCTCTCTCTTCGCTAAGATAACCCCCCCCACTAATTCTTTGTGTATTTTCATCACTGTTTCCAAAATTTTTATGTAAACTTTCTGTTTTACAAGCCAGATTTTTTGGCAAACATCAAAACATGTGACCTATAATTTGCACATCAACCGGATAGAAACACGTTTTAATGACTTTGGTAACTTGGACAATTGATTATTGCTCATTTGAGCAAGTTAAGAAGAAAGTGCATCCAACATTGACCTGACGAATGTGTCCTAGTACATGATTGCAATGGTCTAATTAATCCCATTTTTTCGCGAACTGGAGCAGAAAACTGACCCGCCTGTTGAGTATGATGACGAGAGTGAATCACGTGTTTGAGAACTTTGTCAAATTCCAATATTTCGAATCAGATACCAAGTTTAGAAAATAGTTAGAACCTGAAAGTGAAACGTTTGTGTGATTTTCACAAGAAAAATGAATTTGGCTTAATCGATTACTTTTTCGTAAGCAGATTAAATCTTGACGTTTAGACTTGGAAGTTGCGGGTTCGAATCCTTCCAGTGCCGGTCAAATTTCCTAGCTGGCAGTAAACTGATAGCCAGGTAATCTTTTCTAAAAAATGATGTGCATAAAGAAAGCAAGCCCATGAAAGACAAAAACTGCTTTGCTTTGTACGAGAAGCCTTCGTACCTCAGAAGATCTTCATCTGACTCCATTTTAATCATTACTGACCTGAATATTTCGATGGAAGACGTCATTGAGATTTGTCACGTGTGACAATAGGCACAAATTAGTGTTTACTGGGAACGAATATGTAGTAAAATTTATTGTGGTCCAAATTTGAGAAATTCTTATAAATTAACAGGCAACGTTATTTTATTCTCTTATGAATGTGCGCTTTCTGCACCTCACGAAGAACGAGGCACGATATAAGCAATGACAGCATTGCGACTCTCTTCCCTTCCGCAGTGGAATGCCGATTTGACATTAACGGTTATTCACAGATAGCTCTGTTTTTTCGAATCCCTCAATGAAACGGCTAAATCGAGAAGCGGTCAGGGTGTGGAAACCAGGACACTTGATTTTCATTGCTTTAGATTCAATCGTGACACTGTGAATCCCTTGCCCTTTTCCATTGGACAACTTCCGCTGGCGGCTGTCCAGCCCCTGAAAATGGTGCATAGTTTCTTATTGAAAGTAAGGCAAAAGCAGTTAGAAATTTCAAATACTTCCCAACATTAGAGCTCGGATATTTCACTATTAGTAATAAAATTGAAGGTAAAACTAAGATATACGGGTGGACAAGGTACGTTTGCCGCAGGGAAACACAAATGGAAGAAGAAAATTCTCCTATAAAAGTGCACTCAACAGCCAAGAAGGACCAAGATTCACTCAGTGTATCAGACTGGTACTTAGAATTTGAAAATTCAGAAACGATCCCCTGAAAATCGACGATTTAAAGAGCATTGAGACAAAACTGTGGGTGCTTGATTGATAGTAACAGTAATAACAACAATGGTTGTAATTATTATAACATTTCCGGCCTTTTTTTACAGTATTACCTAGTACAGTTGCACAAATGTTTTTAGTGCTCGTTGTTGGCTTTAAATATAATGCAGTTAAGACGATTGATTTTGGATTTTGTTGACCTGATACTGGTTAGAAGTCAAAATCACATCTGCCATAATTTCCAAAATGAAGTACAGATAAAGGATGATCATTCTTAGTTATGCAATCGGACCACACTATCCATCGGATACAGTTTGCCACGTGGTGTCCATTGTAGGCCAGGGCAACTGAACCGACTTGACAGGTGGCTTCTGACTGAAGCCGAATGGTCAGTCTTCGGTATTCACAGAAGCTGGTTACAAAACTCCTCCGATATGCCTTTCGAGCAATTTGGTTAAGGCATCCCTCAAATGAATCCTCCTATTTACCCAGAGCACGGTATATTTCAGTTTCTTACGAAAACTAATGCAGATGAAATATGGCATACAAAATGCTGTTGCCCACACCCTGTTAGTGTGCAATTCCTGTAAAGCCAGACTAATTAGGGTGACAAGATCAGGTGTGCTTACAAATCAACCTGTTGCCATGTGGAATGTATGCACAAGTTTGGAACAAGATAAACCGAAATGAAGCCATCTAAGAAAATGCACCTGAATGGTGCAGAATGCTATTAACTTCACACTGGACGAATCAGGACCCTAGGCACTGGTAATCCGATAAAGTGTGACGTCATCTTTCGAAAGCACCCCGCAACAGCCTCCTGATTTGCTGTGATAGCTTCATTGGTTATTTCCTGGCTTCGTGTAGGCTTGGATGTCTCAAACAGAAATTAGTAACTCTAATTAACCTTCATTGCAATGTGCCGTTCTTATCGAAACATCAGTTTCGCAAACTAGCATACTCAGTCCAGAAGCCGACTCGTCTAAAAGTATCCGAGACCCTTTATCCATGGGATATACATACTCTTGGAACGGTCACCGGTGCACTGAATGAACCTAGATCTGCTATCCTTGAAGAATTCTAGAAAGTCGTGGTTAAAACTGCGCGTTATATGACTGAAATCCTGTTGGGAACATTTTGTCTTTATCACGAAAAGACCATTATATCTCCTAGCCAGTTAAATACTGGAATAATTTGTCTACGATAGGGTCATTAATATTTCGCACCATTCCAGCTCACCTTTTTTCAAAGTTTTTGATCGAGATTAATACGGATTCAAACGGATTTACCAGTTCACTATGGCAATAGGTTAACTAGTCAGCCTGCCGAATTTAATCGTCATAATTAGCTTTGTCCTGCAGGAGTTGCAGACTGAAAGAGCAAGACTCATGGTATGTCTCTTTTTGTATAGTACTTAGGTGACTTCTGTTCAAGATCCAAACGGTAACATTGCAGGCTGAGTCACTTGGAAATTTAGCAATAACTGGATTTCTCGTTCAGTGGGGGAATCACCGAGGTCGCTCGGCGACGTTTTTGACAGGAAATACCTTTACAAACCCGCGGTCGACAGACAGAATCGACAGTGCCCCCATTAAAACATACCCTAAGATCATGGAATTTCAAACGAAATCTAAGCTAGGTGAATGGCCCGATCCGAAGTGATGCATACACATTCGATATACTCGCCTAACAGTAAATCCCGGGCTATTTCAAATGAACATGACCACCAAGTGGACCGGCTGATAACCAAGCCATAACCTGCGCAATAATCAATGAACCAGATGTGATTTGAATCATTGTGCTTGTTACTACAATAACGTTGAACTAGTACTGTATATAAAATTGCTTCAGGAGTAGAAAAGAATCAATTCTGATAGCATACAGGTCTATCACTCAAGGTCATGAATTCACAAGCAAGTTTGTTCCTGTTAATAGTTAC
Source organism: Fasciolopsis buskii (assembly GCA_008360955.1). Classification (NCBI taxonomy): domain Eukaryota; kingdom Metazoa; phylum Platyhelminthes; class Trematoda; order Plagiorchiida; family Fasciolidae; genus Fasciolopsis; species Fasciolopsis buskii. The sequence goes on from LUCM01011280.1 coordinate 475,840, forward strand.
TTTCAACTTACACGTGCTACTTCTGTATGCTTTCCGTTTTTCTGTCTCCATCTCTTGTGCACATTTTGTTTTTGCGTGTGTGCCTGAAGGTTTTCACCTGCGCCGATTCGCTGTAAAGTGGTGCACTCACAATTAGAGTGTTTATGCTTTATTCCGGAGAGGAGCGGTTCGGCAAAATTTCAAGCGAAAACGGTGTGTCCAGCGTCAGTAGTAGGCCAGTGTGCATGCCGAAGTACGTCAAGCTAACAGACGCCCAGTTTATGGCTTCTAAGAGCATTCGTGTGTGCACTTGTGCGAGACCTCGACGCGTACGTACCGTGTGTGCATTCATATGCCCGGGCCTCTGTGCTCAAATACGCACTTGCAGACGGATAAATCAGAACAAATAAGAATGACTTGGTGAAGAAACAACGATTTGAGATTAATCTAACAGCTTTATCTGGAATTCAGACAGAAGGAGGAATTCGTTCGGCCTTCAGGTTTAAGACAAAAATGACAGTATTCAAACTAGACTCCCACTGGGATTTTGGTCTGTCACTAACCCTAGCTGTTCTTGAAATAAATCAATCTGAATAAGCATTATTGGTGTAAGAAGAAAAAGAACAAGGACGGCAAAGTAGACCCTAGACTCAACTCGTCAAAAGAAGCTCCCCCCCACTTCGCCAATTAATATTATATAAATATACTTCAATGGAACAACGTATGTTGGTCATACATATAGGGGGCTGTTCGAACGTGAACATGATCACATTCAATTTAGTTAAACTCACTATCGATTGGATCAGAACACTTGGTGTATGTTCAGTGCAAGTCACGCAGCTCGGAAAACTCTTTTTAAATAGGTGAAGCGAAGCGTTCGGGTGACATTCAGGAGCGGTACCTATTGGCGTCTACCAGCCTCTATTTTGAGCTCAAAAGCATTTCGTGCAAAAGCTGAAACACATGCACTAATCAAGGAGACTTCGACCAGTGTAGCAAGACCAATAAAACCTAACCTTGATCGATTCGTTTATCCGGATCCCATACAAGAAACGAGTTCTCCATTTAGGAATTAGGTTTTGTGCACACATATTGAACGAAGGACTGGGACCAGTCCAAATGTTATTCGTTCTTCCGCAAGGAGGTTGACTTTTGGAACCACAGTGGGTAGTTAACATCTGGCTTGTCGTCCCTTCCTAAAATACCGCAGTTCAAACAACTAGTACCACGTCATCCTGTTCTACGCATCCGAACACTGATAAGGACAGTTATCCAAGGAACACAGTTGACAACGTGTCAGTTTGGCTTCACAATCAGCTGACTGTGGGCCGATCAGTTTGAGAGAGGATGAATATGTTTTCCGTTCTATGATCCAATGTACCGGCCTATGTTGAAAGGAACACGATCACTTGACCTCGATATTCACAAGCAGGGGACATTATGTTGATTCGCCACTAATGGATCAAACTTTCTCAGATATATTGGAAATATCCCTTTTGAGATATTAAAGGGATTACTGACTAATAGTGCCCTGTCAGTTTAGTTTTACATTACGGAATCCACGAATTTAGTGATGCTACTGCCAAGGGACAATGCTGTGTTACCAGTCCAATTAACTACTTTTAAACTAAACTACGGTAACAACTCTGATCAGTGGATAACGGATTGAATGACAGTCTGAATTACTGATGCGGAAGCAATAGATTGCGCGTAAGGACTCATGGGAATTGTGTGTAGCAACATGACATTTTGGTAAACGCCCAGTCTAATATTTCAGTTCTAAAAATGATAATCGATTACCGCCTTCGATACATGATGTAAACGCGTTCCAACGCCACCGGGACTGATTAGCGCGTTTATTTCCGCGAAAACTTCTTATTTGAAAACATGCGTCTGGTTTAAATGTGCGTGTGAAATTTGACGACGTTAAGCTACACTCCCGGAAGACACTCGCGTCCGTCGAAACCCTGGTGCCTAGAAGACCACTGACACACCGCATCGTTCCGCTTTTATCCTGATCTGCGCGAGATGTACCTCACAGGAGACCTAAAGTGGATCATCCAAAACAAATAACTGTAAGCGTGAGCTTATACCAAAAATCAAACGGAAAATCACAAATGGACAAATGCGAAATTTCCACTCTTATGTGTGAATCTAATCGTATACACTGCCCAGCTGGTTACCATACGATACATCTCAGTCGCGTGGTGTGCGTATGCTGTCGTGTGTTTGATTTACTGATCATTTCGAGAACAAAAAAGGGATGAGGATTTCGTTCGCTGAGTCACGTAAAAAATCGAACTAAGTTTATCAAATGAACAAATCTGATAAAATGATCAACGTATATTATGGCGACATTTTTGCTCAAATAACGCGGCGGAAAATCGTTGTGCGAATCTAGAATAATGCATACAGAAACACTTTCAGTTAATTAGTATACCAACAATGATACCAACATAAAAACAGGTGCAATAGTGCTCTCTCTCGTAGGTTTGGATTTGACTGAGGTTTCCCACGTTCACTGTCACCAGATTTTATTTTTGCATAGATTGTCTATGTTCAGGATAAAATCATCCTTAAATATTCATTAATCAAACATGAGTACATCCGAGGATAGAGAAGCCTAAAAGTGAACAAGTTGTTGACATACGGAGATCAATTTCTCCAACTCGGTAGTTGTCGGATCATATCCGTACAAAACTAATAAGGCGGGAAAGTCAGTTTGGATTTTCGGTGATAGTAAGGACCAAACCAGCTCATATTTACTACGCAACGTTTTTGTCACAAGCAGTCATTTCGTCATACTATACCAGGCGTTTACGGGATTCACCAGATGAGTGACAGGTAGTCATGGTTAGGACTCATGACCTTGACATATAGAGTATGCGACCCGGCACGTAGACTGGCGTTTCCCATACACGTCAAGCTATCACGATCAACACGCAGGTGTGAACTAGTCATAAATCTGTCGCTCCAAGTACACGATTGTCAATATATCTTACAAAATGCATATCGATTTGCAAGTACAATACAATATAATATATCTATTTACAGTTCGATCCGATGCAATTTGCTCGACGGTCAAATCAAGAGTCAAATAATTCTGGTAGGTACTCGTTTACTTAAAACTCAGCTAACAGTTCCCGAAGCTTCATGATACGCTATGAACACGGTTAGCAGAAACCCTGATATTGCAATGACATGACTTCAGCGATCCAAATCATCCTGCATACAACTCACACTAGCAGAGTCTACAGAAAATACCAAATTATCAATACTACAAACTATCATGCTTTCATTTTGCATCTAACTCGAAATGTCTGAGGTGTATGAGAGATGACAGTCCAAGCAGACTGAGTTTTGCCCATTGTCGTTCACTCAACGAAGAGAATTCAAATTTGTTGTTTTTATTGTCAAACGGTCGTAACTAATCGTTCGGTCACGGTTTGCGTTCAAAGAGTTTTGTGCACTTGAGACACATTTCCCGGACTAGAGTTTACTTCTCCAATTCAGAGGTTGAAATCCGTGTTTGAGTCTATTATAGTGACCCGTCATAAACTTCTTTATCCCACGTTCATGAGATTTTTCAAATATAGAAAACGGTGCCACTGTACCTAAGGCATTTTGCGCATCTTATACATTGGGTCTGTCGTCAGACCTTCGAAAGTTTTGAGTGTTTTCATATTTTGAGAGACCTCAACACCTCAATGACCCTTTATTGTTCGCCAAATACGAGCTCCAGAAGATTGGCCTCCTCATTTCGAAGATCCAGCTGGTCTGATGATGATCATGCTGCTATTGCTTGTTATATTTTTCAACACATCAACCTCATTTTACTTTACCACTTTCCGATTATCTGCCCCACTTTCCTGAGAAGACGATTCCTTTGTAAGTTTTCTTCCTGTCATTTTTATTTAACACCAATGTTGCAGAGTATGGGGTTTTCGAAATGAAACACCTGATTAATATGCACACAGGACTACGTCACGTGTCAGTTCACACATCACTCACATCCACCAGCCAGATTCACTGCTTCATTCACAAGAATTTGCTGATATTATATAATACGCATTTTTTACCGGCTTTCTGTTACCCCCGTCAAAGTATCGAAGATATTTCAAAAATTTTGATTCCCGTTACATTCGTGTTCTTAATGTCGACTTTGAGGTAAGCAATCGATTTTCCATTCGATTCTGACTTTTAATGGCTTTCTCAAAACAAATGCAGATGATTTGTGTAAAGCTTTTATGACTAAGCGTTTTTTTGTGATTTTGCTTTCGACCTTCAAAATTTATTCTAACAGGCTATGCTTTGTCACGGTCTGTCTGCATCTGGTAGTTTTCATCCACAATAACCTACATTAACCTGAAAGCAAATAAAAATTCAATAATTCCCTACCCATTTATGGTAAAATCCCATGTCAATAAAAACAGAGTTTCTTAGATTTGTGCGGATGGAACAATGATAAAGGGCCGGAATATGTCCCATATAGAGAAGACAGTGTTCGATGTTGGCAGCATTATACCCGTATACCAACATATGTATGCAAGCACATTTCTTAACGAGTGTTATTTTTAACTAACTGGCCTGAAATCAGACGGTTTTCACAATTACTTTTTAGTCGTATGTAGAATGGGAATGAACGGGGAAGGTACCGTGTATCCCTTCTGAGGCTGTTGGTTACTGCCGGCTGTCCCTGAGACTGATATCTGGACACACTTAACTCGATAATTCTCATTAGCCCGGATGAGAGCTGGCGGTTCAGTGGTAGGATGCAAACACTCTAGTTAGGACGCTCGTGTTTGAAGGTGGGCATGAATTAGTAGTAAGTTTCAATACGAGGGATACTCCAGTTGAGGGCTTCCGGAGTGCATGGCTGACTGAACGATGTAAGCTTTGTGCATAAATGTACTCCAAAAGACTGTCGGTCAGGTTTACCCTGAAGCCGTTTGTGATTTGCACCTTTCAGGATTCAACCGACTAGCGTCAGGTGGAATGTTCTTCTCACTTACTAACTCGAAAGTAAGAAAAAAGTTCACCTCAGTCGCCTAGTGATTACACTTTATTTCAAAGTGAGCACCCCAGTAGGAGTTATTCAGACAATGTGTTTATGCTTCAAAATATTTTTTTGTAACTGACATCGTATATAGATAGGCAACATGTACGTCTCGTCTGCTCATATGGCCACCTTGTCGGCAGACATGAGCTTTTGAAATCAACTTGGCTCAACAATGCAACGTTACCAACCATTGCTAATTATGTTTTACCATGACAGTGAGTTGAACAACCATACTGCATTACACCCGAATGGCATAGATTTGAACCTTTTCGGCATAAAATAAAATAGGGAATCCAGCATTTAAGGCAAAACTGACCTTACTGAAGCAACTTGAATATTCGACCCATAACTATTCAAATGACCAGGCTACTTGGTTGAGTCGGGTCAAACTAATTTGGACAGCCCAAAGTAAGTGTCAGAAACAGGGAAGTTCACATTCGATAAACAATCAGTGAAAAATGTACTATTCGAAAAGGTACAAATTTTTCATTCGTTTTTTACCATTTCTGAAAATGCTCCCAATGTAACTGCATACTTCACAATAAACACGAAAGGGGGCAACATAAATCGTCCACAACCATAATTTCCAAGGCCCTTGCAAAAGGATTTATAGTTCGACTGGCCGGGTTCTCATGGTGCTGAGACCTCTTTGGTATCCACATCTGTGGACAGATTCCATGAAGATCAAAGATTTTATGCAGGCTTTGGGCGAATATCGATCTCGGATCGACATAGAAATCCAAAGCGATCATGTGATTGTTGTCTGCATTGGTTTCGCCGCTTCAACAGGGAAACCTATTAGTATATGTTAGGATAACGTTCACTTGTCTGTAATGTCTAAAATATTACTGTTTTTACCCATCGATAATACTCCTATTACCATTATTTGATTACCTAAACCAAAATAGCATCATAGGCAGCATAGGCTGGCATGCGCTCTCCTATAACCTGTTTATTTCACCTTCATCGGTGTATTGCTATCATTGGATTAAACGGTTTCGACAGGATCGGCAGTAAAATGCCTGTAATCGTGCATCCTGACTTCCAGCGCTTATGTTACCCTGTGATACACATGGATTCGTTGGTGACATGTACCCAGAGATTGGTGGATCACATGTCGGAAATTAGTGAAACGCTGGAATTTCGTAGTCATAAAAAATGTGCACGGTATTGTGTGTGCGTGTGTGCATGTGTGCATCAACACGGCATTAAGTTAAAACTTGCAGAAATCCAGGGTATGGCATCACATTTCTAGTGTATGGTCATTATTATAGCCGTGACCGTGGGCTAATAGATAGCAAGAAGTCTGGTCAACTGATGCAACTGAGTACCAAATGATTGGATTGGATCTTCCGGAATATTGGTTCACTAACCACGTGTTATGAACTTCTTGTTCATCCGGGTCGGTTCAGTGTAGCGCAAATAACAAGCGCAAATATTCTTTGGTGACCATATATGACCTGTTCGGAAAATGTATACTCTGATACAAGGCGTTCGTCCAGAAAAGCCTCATGATTTTGGTAGAAATGGGAAATTATTTAGAAGAAATCGGGCCATGTCAATCTATTACTGGTTAGCTGGTCAGTCACAGTCGATAACAATGTAATAATGCAGACTGTCAGATGGAAATGCGGGAATTAAGCCTTTAAAATGCTTTTACTTCCGCTCACTGTGCCCGCTTGACCGATGAGAACAACAATCTGTTCAGCGAAAGCAACATTCGAATTGAAGATGATCTCGCTGTGTTTGTATTCCGAGTATGTAGCTTTAATACGAGCCTATAGATCAAGAGCTGCTACCCTTTAAAACACCCAACTGCGGACTGCCTAGGACAGTAAGCCTCAGGTGTTTCAACCTGAGTTCACAGCAGAACTGCAAGCTGGCTTGTCAGCATCCTTAATGTTTCAATGCATTGGTCATATTCTTATTAATCTTGACGTGTCGTAGAATATTCTTGCTTGGAAAGCTTTAGCCATCACCGAATGTCCGGAATGCAAAATGGCAGAAGTCTTCGGAAATACTGACGTTCGAGTGAACAATCAGCATCGCTTTTTACGGAGCTACCAGCTTTGCCCTATCATTTGCACAAACCACACTCGAAGCAATCGGAAAAGGCTTAACGACTAGAATAAGACTGAAACTTCTGTGCACCAAGCCAGCAGCTCACCACTTCCTCGGGCTCCTTCGCGGTGTAGTTCTTTCCGCTACAGCGTAGCACTGCCCGGCGAAATTTTTGTAAAGACAAAAATGCTACCATGTCCAACATAATTGATGCAAACAGTCCATCACGATTGGGGATGAAGTCAACTGTTATAAATTGTAAATCATGTTATGTACGTTCCTCCAATGGTAATAGGCTTGGAAATGGAAACAAGAGAATTTTCAAGTCCATGTTCTAGGTGACTGATAAAATTACAATCACATTAGCAATACGACAAAAGCTGGTCAAATACGATAACGTTTAAAAATGAATGACGAACCATAAGACTCGGAATGCGCTCACAAGTTCATGTAAACTGTAAACTGAATTTGGATAGGGTGGCTGATAAGAATGGGGCAAGAAAAAGGCCAGTTTTACTACATCTACTATTTACACTGCCCTTTATGGTATAAAGACAATTGTTTTCAACTGACCTCCAAGTATGGACTATAGGTTTAGGTTATAGTTCATGAAGAGTGTTTCATCTTTTTAAGTCCATACCTGTGGTACGCGTACTACATCGCAATAAATCACCATTCACGGTGACTCTTGTTCACCCCGAGTGGACTCGTACAATGCAAATTCAAAACTTGAGTTATTCCAGAGAAAATCAATGATTAAACATTACTGGTTATTAGGTCTCTCACATGTGGTTGTGTGCACTGCCACTCAGATCGTAAAATTAGCAGATAGACCTGGCAAAAGAAAATTTCTGTATTTACCTCCATATTGTGAGGTGCCTACTGCGTCTGTCAAATGCCAATTGTTCTTCTTTAAAGTAGCCACGGTTGTGATCAAGTGACACACATCTTTTTACGAAACTCCTGTGATTATTTGGTGGTGAATTTTCGGTTACTCAACAAACTCTGTTTTTATTGCCTAACAATTTGATTTTTAGAGGTAATCGATAAAACCATTTTGTGCTACACTTGGTTATTTTTCCTGCACTTAATTCGATTGCACATTTGTGATCGAAGTACTCGGTTCTGCGCCCACTCATTCAATCTCACCTAATGATCCGAGTATGTTGGTCACTCGATCGGGTGCTTATCCGATAGTTTATGTGATTTTCATCCAATCTACTTGTGTGCAAGATCATTCAACCTAACTATGCAGTTGTTTTATTCACGCATTTTCAGCTCGAGCAGTTTTCAACTGCTGCGCGAACTTTCCTGTATGATCGACAAGCTATCCTCTTTTGGCCTTGCCAACTTGGTTTTACGCAGTATCATGAAGCGATTTTCGTGGGACATGAGAACTACATCAGCATTTTGAAACTAACAGAATCATCGATCAGCTATATCTTGTCCTGGTTGAAATACATTGTGATGGTCAACTGGTCTGCACCAGAGACCCTCAACGATGCGAAGTCCGGCGGCGGATGAGTGCTATATCCGGGACCGAGAGCAGGTCCGATTAGCCTAATGGATATGATTTTCTACTCACAATTATCAGTGCCGCGTTCGCATTTTAGCTCAAGGGCAAAGAATACACACTGATGGCTATTCGCAACATAAAGATGAAGCAGCCATACGACTCTTTCGCAATGGTTTAATGGTGAATCAGGCGTCCATATTGCAAGCAATACCTAATCCCCTACTCTTCACGTTGGTCAACACATGAAATTTCACAAACTGATTAGAAGCCAGTTATGAGCTAACGAACTGGTAAGCGATGGATTGCATGGCACATTGCGGGCCTTCATTCGCACTTACATACTGTGATGTGGAAAGCGCTCAACCTCCGAGGAGATGATATGAAATATTAGCTTGCTCACAAAAATCAGTTTGGAAGAACATTCGAGTCACATAAGCCCTGGCTACGTTAGTTAAAACAGAAACTCAAAGTAGTCGGTGATTGCACGTAACATATTCGCTCTAGATAAAAGGATCGATCCGAGTTGAGCGCATGAAAGGATCTGTTTCTCCTCCGACTAATCTGGATTTCATTTTCATTTTAGTGATGACTGATAACTGTTAGACGCAGAAGTTGCACCAGTATATGTTGTCCATGCATTTCTCTCTTTCTCGACCCTTATATACATATATAGTTTAAAGCCAACTGAGGAGCAAAGGTCCAACTATCTCAGTTCATTTGAGATAACCATAGAATATTCACCAAGACGTTCTGGTTTTCGTTGCTACCTCATATAGCTCAAACAGAAAACAAACAGGTAATAGATAAAATTCGGCTGCGGAATAGCAGGTTGAATGACCATATAGGAAAAGGAAGATTTCGAATGTAAGCATGCCAGTGATTGCGGCACTGAGCCATATTACATATTGTCCCCAACTGTTTCTTTGAGGGATCTCCTGAACCCCAAGCAGGTAAGTTAATTGCACTTGCACAAGCCAGTCCACCGGTTAAGGTTTTCAAACGTTTTACCCATGTCGCCTACCTTCCACATGGAACCTCGCAGAACAGCGTACAACGAGGCAAGCGTTCGCTGGGCATAAGCAAAGCATGTCCCAATCACTTTAGCTCATTCTGACTCAGTGCCTGTTCTATACTACTTCCTTATAGCGACTAGCCGCTGTTTCTTCGCCTTCGTTTTAATTTCCTTACAAGCACCTATTTTCTGCTATCGTGATAGTACGTTTAGGCTTCTATTCATACCCAAATACAGGACCGCAAAATCCCGGTTTGCTTTGAAGACAGGGGATTATTGTCCCGAATATTTTAAACCTTGATAATGTTGTTAACTTTCGAGATTGTACTGTCAGCGATAAAGGGGTCAACATTCCAAAGTTGTAAAGGAAAGTTTGGTTATTTGAATCCTTCCATTGACTGCAAAATGTTTGCTCTCACCGGTTCCACCCAGGGTTGTTAAAGTGACTTTTTGGTGTACCTCGACTGTATGTTCCTTTACACGTGAATGACTAACTAACTATACGATTCCCCAAGATATTTCCGAATTACATCAAAATTATTTAGACTTGTGTCAGCAGATAATCCGCAACGGATAAGAAGGCGTCTGCCTTTCAACGGGCCAGACAATAGCACATCTGCTGGATGATTGTGAAGCCATGCGCGAATAAGCGTTACACCCTGGGGTACACACGCAAAAAGGTACCCACTTACGACGGATAGCATCTAAGATCTATCCAAACGAGATTTGAACAAGCCCTTTGAATGAAATTGCCGAACAGTTTCGACGAAACTGCGGATAATTCGACAATGTCATTAAATCATAGGAATGTTTGTGCTCCGAGCGTTTTCGAAATCCACCGGATATGTTTGATAACTTTAAACTTTGTCAAAATAAAATCACAAAGATTTGCGCACGGATAAATCCCGTTTGCATATTATCAATAGAATAAATCAACAAAAGCATGGTTAGTTTCGTTTACTTGTTCACCTTTTTCCCCTTATTAAGTGGAACGAATACATTTGTGTGCAGTACGAGAAGAAATTGGGCTTAGGGCTTAGTAAATGGAGGACTAAACTGGCATGCAATATCAGCGACTTGGTCGACTGTAGCACTTCACCATTGTGTTAGCAAAGCATTTATTACGGGTGTTATTTGAAGTTAGTTTCAGTCTTGCCTGGTTGCGACATCATTTCGACTGATGTGATGAATTGATTTCGATTATTGAAATTTCGGAATTACGCCCTGGGCGTCTGTCCCAAACTGGTCGAAAATGACGGATGGCCCATAGATCTTTATTGACTGACGTATTCGACCGGTAGAGCAATAAATAAGATCATCGTCTGTGAACAGGAAGATGATAAAACGATTCTATATCCTTGGGTGTTCCGGTATTTTTGCCGTAACATAAAAGTTTGTTTGTGGATTACGCATATTGATGAGAAAGCGTAATTCTTGATTAATCGATCCACTTCCCCCACATATATTCAAGCGCAGTTTGAAAAGGACGAGTTATAAGAAAGCAGTTAGCTTTAGTTGAAAAGGACTTTTACAATTGTCAATAATAAGTTGCACGGTAACATTATTCTAATTTATTTATAACGAAGAAGACAGACAATAATCATCGAATTTGACAGAAACTATCAAAAATCTTGTCTAAGGTAATCGGATTACTGATAGTGGAATTTGTACTGCAAACTATGGAACTATCGGTGCACTAGCAATAAAATAAACGCGTCCAAAGACAAAGTACCGGAGAATTGTGAGGTCGCCATAACAAGCACAACGTAGGCAAAACTCAGTACAAAACAGCACAAATACTGTCTGGTAACCCACAACTGGAATTTCGGGTGCGTATTCCATTCTGATGAATTGGAATTGTTCGTCTTGAATTTAAATCACTTCGACAGAAGAACCTAAAATGGTCTTATTTAGATACATTTTGCCGGGAATGGGACTCCAAATCAGAACAAACAGCTTAGAGCAACACTGAAAGATTGAACGAAAGGTTTCATGCTGTTGGGTGTTCTGTGTGCGTGTGTGCATGTGTATGTTCGAACATGTGCATTGAACCTGTACATCTAAATTTGATGCCAAAACAAACGGTGTCTTACCAAGAGACGTTTAGGGACAACGAAAAGCACGATTTGTTACAAGCGCTTCCAAGTTTGAATCTGGCAATCTGAAAGTTTGAAGCGTATAAACAACTATTTAATTATCACTGTTGGTCGGATTTTCTCAATGCTGAATGAGAGCAGATTTCCTCCAATTTGTCTTTCCATTTTTCCTCTTCTTTGTACACCACGTGCTGTGTATTTGAAACCCTGTTACGTGAAATGGTGTAGATGGCTGACAAAACGTGGAACAGAAACCCTCGAACAACAGAAGAAAAAAATTGTCAGTCGTATCGTCCCGGAGGCCAATAGCCAATCGCATAAATTTTTCGGGATCTGATGGAAGCAGTTTTATTTTATCGTGTTCCGCATTCTGTACTGCGGGTTTACAACTCTAGCGGTTTTCATCATAAATCAGCTATTATTTTCAGACCGAGCCAAGAAAATGACATGACTGACAACGCGAATTTGCCTGAGCAAGCTTATCAGCAATAAAGTCAGTACTGAAGACTCACAGGAACACCATACTAATTGTTCCCTTAGCTCACAGCTCACACTTTTTGTATATCATGCCCTAGACATTCTACAGACCGAGGTCCAATTTCAACATATATCTCGTTTCTAACCTGCTCCCTGCTCACCGTTTTCGTTGTCAATTAACCAACAGGACAAGATACAAATCCGTGACCACTAGGCATCATACGTGTTCCATTTTGACTGGTTAGTCTAGTGCAAAAACGATGATACGTCGTCGTATAAGAAATCACGACCTAGGGAGTGGGTTAGATATCCAATTACTTCATTCAATCCTCTTCGAACCTACGAAACCAAAATGTGTTTTGCCATATTTCATTCGTCCTCTTCGTTCGTTCACTAAAACGTTATTCGACCTACTGGCTATTTTTCTAAGGATAATAATTGTTTGGGTCGTATTCGCTCAAATGGTCCGTGCTATTTCCACTCGTCAACCATGTAACAGTTAATCTGATTTAATTTTTCCTTAGAAATGAATAATACCGGTCCCAGTTCCCTGATCAGCTGAGTCGGAGAGGACATGGACTAGTAATAGGCAAATTTTCGACATTAACGAGTCTCAATGTGACTGCATATGCACGGCACCAAAATAAAAATTACGATACACGCGTACTCGTTGTGACATTAGCTTCCATCCTAATTTATTCACGGAAGCATTTGTCTAAGTTGTATTCTGTCATTTTCTGTTCGCCTAAGTTTCAGTGCTTATTTCAATCTTTTGGCTTTGATGGGTTCTGCACGTTTTTCATCGAAATTACTGCAGAATAAACGCCGAATCTAAAAGACTAACTCAAACTGCTGGAGTGAACAGAGCTCATTGAATCATCTTAATCGTATGGAGAAAAATCTCACAAATATCAGCACTTTCAGCTAAGTCGTGTGCATTCATTCATCGTTTTGGTGAACTGGGCACAAAATCAGGTGTTGGCCGTTTCACATGCAAGAGACTACAAATGGTTTTAAATGCGTCATGTTTCTCGGCAAAATTTACATACCACCAACTAAATTAAAACAATGGCAAACCGAGTAGACGTCACTTATGTTCGTTCCCATGCAGATGCTCACAGTCAGCAAGAGTGTCAAGCAACTGGATTTGTCAGAACGAAACTAAAGCAATTTTGTCGTCCTGATAACATCAAGGCTTACTCGCTCATGTGCACATACAAATCATAGGCTTTTTAGCCCTACCGATCGATTCGTCAATGAATCAATTACGCTAGCTTATCTAAAGCAACCAGGAAGCTGCCTGTTGCACGGGTCGAGCTGAACAAACTAAAGTGAACAGAGTAGTAGCGCGCTTATGCGAGGCATAAAAATCATCGACTTTTCTCTGCTTAAGCACATTCGATCAAACTCATTAGGGCAATAGAAAGAATCGATCGCTTACCGAACGAAGAACGGCTGCCAATAAATTCGGTGAAGCTAAGTTGCTGATTCAGCGAGGACACGTTATTTCGTTACAACAAGTAGTTATGGTTGGAATTTTGAAGGTTGAACAGCACCATATATGAAATAAAAGGCAAAAAGATAAGGGTCCAAGCCAAGTGAAAAAGCTCTTTCAGAAGCACGATTTTACACCCTGTTAGGTATCAAATACGAAATAGTTGGCAGCTTATTTTCATAGTGGACGGAATTCCTTCGGTTAAGCAGCGGCTGGGAACTTTAATCTTCCCCTTCAGCTTAACGACGTTGTTGTGTGAGAGAAGGAGATAAATGGTAAACAAAGCAGACGCATCTTTGCGGACAAATGAATTGCCTTTCGAAAGTTTGAAATCATCATAAAATGCTAATCTCGATCACTTTAAGCCCACCCAAGAAGTGTGGAAAACAAGATTTCCAATTTCAGCCGAATTAGCACTGCTAAGGAGCAGTTTGCCTCACCTCTTTCTATCTGAACGTTTACCACCTAGGAATCACGTATAACTTTCACATATTTGCACAACAAAGCCAATGACCCAGTGCGTGGAAAAAATGCATAAGAAATTGCTTGTGTACAAATGAATAGTTTGAATTAGCGGCACTTTGAATTAAACGTTTGCATTAACAACCAAAAGTATGCACACTGTTTCGGTCTAAAACGCGGTGCTGGCGTAAGCGGAACAAATACAATCATGTCCTGACTGACCAGCCCCTACGTTATACGTCGAAGCTCCAAGAGCAAGATATTATTATGTCAGATTGCCCGAGCTACGTTCGTAGGCATATTCAGCACTTGACGGTCTTGGACATCCAAAGCCACCGTGTACTTGGACTAGTTGCGTCTGATTCAAATTACAAATCGGCCCACCTTTCTAGAACTCGGCCATGACCCCGAAGGAAATCCGACGAACGTTTATTTGTGTGTCTACCAAGATGTCTGTTCATAATTCACATGTTGGAAGTAAAAAAAATCAACATCACGTGACACAACAACTCTGTTTTTTAGTAATGCTTAACCGGTTTCGAAACGGATTAACTAATCACAGCAATTGTCTCGTGTCCTCTAGAACGGATCAGTTCTCGTTTACAAAAATAACCAAATGATAGAAGGACGAAGAGCTTCAATCGCGGAATGAATCAAGCTGCAGTAGATAAGTTCGTAATGTTCAAGAACAAAGACTGACGAATCGTCGCATTTTTCGGTAACGGCAGGTTCAGTGAACGCAAGAGTGAACACCAGTTAACACACGCGGTAATATGTATTGACTATTACTATTAAATAGAATGAAACTACTGTACCTTTAACTGTGAACTCTGTTAGTGCTTCCAAAACGAGGTCAATTTATAAAAACTCAAATTGATTTTTTTTCCGGCGACGCTATTCTACCCGAACTGTTGATAAACCTAATGTGCTTTCTGCAAAACTCTTGAAACACCAATTGTGAATTCATAATTTTGCAAATAATTCGTTTCCCAGTCAAACTGCCAGCAGACAACCCTGCCCAACATTGGCCAATAACAAGTCTCTCCTGAAGAGTTGGCATAGCAACGCACACTTAGAACCATCTTAGATGATGGTCGACGTGAACGTGACTAGTGGACTGACACAGATTTCGGAGAGACAACTTGTGCATTTCAGCGGTGAATCATCCTCTTGTGTTGTTAACCTTCCACATATTAGAAGTTTGGAAATAAACCTGATAAATCAGGTTGGATATATTCACAATTGGTTTTCGCTTTGAAAGGGAAATACTATGAATTCACAGAAAATTTATCTATGAATTACCTATATCTTCTTCGGCCCGGAAAAATGCTCCCCGTCAGTCAATCGGGGTAACGAAAAAATTGTTCGGTGTGATTTTATGCGACGTTTTTGCAGTCACAAACAATGACTGTTTAGTTGCACCAATATAGCGCATCAAAATTTTACGCAATAAGCAGACGTAACACACCGGGTTGACAATACAAATTAAGCAAAATCAGATGTCTCAAACGGTCACCCTCGAGTAAGACAGCAGAGCAATAGTACTGAGACAGGTCACACTTGGCTCAAACAAGGTGAACATTGTTATACAGAATAGCAAAGTTTCCGATGCTGAGGACACCTAGACATAGATGTATGGCAAAACGATAACTAGTGCCAAAGGAGATGGCAAATGCGGACTGAAAAGAAAGTATTTTCATTTGCGATGGACCCCACCCCACCCATCCAGCACCCCGTAAACACACAAAATTTCGGCGACATTCATGATTGCAAATACCACACAGACTCCCGTTATTCGATATCCTCGCGAGGACATTCAGTAGGAAAACATACAAATCTCCACAGTCACTGATCCGTTGTGAAAAAATTGAAATTATTCACATGGATTAAACATTTCAGGTTCAATTTCCCCCACCCCTCGTCTGCTTGGCGCTTTAATCAGCCACGTAGCTATACAGAGATTCAGTTTTGAATCAAACAGCCACCAACATTGGTCTGAACAGTAACATATATCCATTCCATCAGGAAAGATGTTGACCGTTGGAACAAGAACTACGATCGCCCATATTAGTATAATGATAACAGCAATGATGAAAAACACTTCAAACTATTCCCGCATTTTACAAGGCAGAGTGGCACAGCGATTCTTCTAACCGAACGATTCATTCCATTTACGGGGATCATTACTGAAAGCCAGGCTCCATTTCTTTATGCGTTGTCTTTGTCTGTGATAAACGTTTCCTTCGAGACATCCCATGATACGGCTCATCCACTCAGAGGGAGATAATGCCATACAAATTGACATAGTCATCTAGATCCCAGCCTTTACTATGTCGCTCGCGGCACGTACTACTACTACTACTTCCTGTTGGTAAAGATATCGGAACCGACTAAACTGTTCACATAACGTTTTTTTAAATTCACCCATGACTTTCGTCGACGGTTTTAAAAAAAACATGAAGTTATTTTCGCTACCAACCTAACAAAACGAGATCGCTAACTGATACATCTGGTTCCTGACGCAGGATGGCAAGGAAACAAAGTTTTGAATCCATCATATATTGGAACTGTCGAAGTTCGATGCAGGTTTCGTCAGTGTACGTATATCTGCGTTTGTTTCTGGGTGCACGTAGTATTACAGTTGTCTCGGTGTGAAAAATACATCGAGAAAAAAGAAAACAAACAAACGCAGTGAACATTGCACCCGAAAAAGAGTAGAAGAAACAGCGCATCATAAATGGGGTTCACAAGTATCCAATCAAAGAGACCGGAAGAATGAACAAATGATATATATATATATATGTATATATATATATGTAAACAGGATAGAAAGACCCGGTTATGCAGATGAAATATTAATTGCAAAAACAAGAAATGACAGCCATTCCACGATAGGCGACGAATGGTGGCGCTAGATGACAATGGAAAGAAAATGATGCACATTTGTGGATTTAGGCAAGCCGATCAAGAGACAAAGGAATGATAAATGTCTCGGTGGAGAAGGGAAAGTTGTCCATCACACGGATTTTAAGGAGTAGAACGTACATAAATTTTACACCACTTAGTTTTCAGTATATTGCATTTTCTCACTGGTCTAATTCATCAAAACAATTGCAACCAGCGTTGCCAGAGCAGAACAGAGTTAGCTGATGAGAATACGGTACTCGAGGTAGATCGACTGAAGGATCAGTAACAATGGACGTGAAGAAACCGAACCCGTTAAGGAGTTATCCTCATTGCGCATATGCAGAGAAGATCGATCAAGTGACGGAGAGTAACTGTAGCATGAGGGTAAATCACGTACGGCTGAGTATAATCACGGTGCCGAAACATGAAAACCCCAGCAAAAAATACAAGAAAGAAAGAAATTCAGTGAGGATGATCTGTTTGAAATTATAGTTGAGGGGTAAATCACATGGAAACTTTATCAATTGACAGCCATGAAAGTTGGAGATCACAAAACGTTGTGTGTGTGTATGCACGAATGTGTGTTTTGACCACTCAATTGATACACATCTTTGGTCGTATTGAGAAAGGTGATAATAATGATGCGCCGAACCAATCGGGATAAATAATAGATGACGAGAGAGAAAAAACAAGAAAAGAGGAAACGCGAAAAAAACATTTGCCCGTCTTCACGGTCAAAAAAGTCTGCTTTTTTGTTTTAATTGCATCCAGAGTCCGAAGCAAAGGATAAATCTCGAATGATGGCAATGGTCGTGTGGACACTAGTAACGGAGATGTACAATCGGACGTAGACGATACTGAAAGCATGCAGCATTGGGATAAACAAAAGCCTCGGGTCGAAAATGAGTAGTTGGACGAACAAAACCACCATCTCGGGACCCCAATTTATATGAATGATGAAATTCAGTGTTCAGAAAGCGATATATGTCTTAAATAAAAAAAGAAAGAAAAAATCGCAGACGCGAATACTGCTAAAGTTGATGATGACACTAACAATTAGGATTAGTACACCAGTGGGTGAACAACTGATGATAAGTGTGCATATGATGTCATTCTACTTTGTCACTTCAAGAGATTTTATAATGGCCAAGGGAATGAAGTCATGAAAATACAATGAAACCGGGATCCGGAAAATTGAAAGACTGGTGGTTCAACTGACGTTAAAGAAGTCCAAACGTTCAAGATTTTGGTGACTGCTTTGTCTGTCTCTGTCGCGGAAGCAACCGAAGTATACGTTTCTTAATCTTCTGTCGTCTGGAAGAGACCGGCGTGGAGTCTGAAAGTGGTTCTGATTGTGTTGTTGGTAAAGACGAACAACTAGTTGGGGATACCACAGTGTCCGCGGTCGCCGTCGTGATGACGCTAGCTCGCGTCAGTGTAGTCGTAGCAGTTGCCGACTCAGACCAGTCAGATATCAATGGCTGACGTTCACTAAACGAGGAAGAAGCTGTCACTGGAATGGCTGATCCAAACTGTAAGCTCTGTGGCTGCAACGTTGAACTGGACGAGTGACGCACAGTCGAAAGCTTTCCAGATTTCTCTGCTTCGAATGAGCTGGACAAGGTAGTAGACTGGAGCAAATAATCGTCCGCTGGAGAAAATTCATTTGGCCAATTGACATCGGACCGCATCAAGAGAGACAAGGCACTGTTGTTAGTTTGAGATGGGGAGCCAGGAGCCACATACGGCTCAGAGGTCCGTGTTTCAGCTGATGTATCAAGCGGGACCGCCGCCTGCGGCAAAGAACCAGAAGGGGTGCCGGATTTCGATGTTTTATGTGAACGCGGATAAGGAATCGATCGAGGTGACCTGCGGGAAGGCTTGTCCGATGGAGAACGTCTTCGACCAGGACCGCAATTTAGACAAGATCCTTTGGTCGCCTTCTCTGTTTGAGAAGAAACGGACACCTAGGAAGAATAATGTAAAAGATTCCAGCAAGTCATTAGTTGACAGCATCAATCGTTCGCATCGGTAAGACAATGATAGCCGTAAAGCCGATCACCAATTCTGCATCTATGGAGTTACGGTAAAGTTATATTCACAAAGATTTTCTTATGTCAACTTCTTCCTGCAAATGAACTTCCTAAACGGTTTGTTTTGAGCAATACTTTGTTAGTTTTGCTTTATCGAACTGGTCTATTCTTTAGTCAACAGTTCAGTTACATTTACATGAACAAAGAGAACCTCGTATATTTCCACTGGGCCTCTCTTACGACCGAGTTTATGCTTCACATCTCCGCTGCACTAATCACATGATTTTGCTAAACTTTAATTGGTGTCGAATTGAGGTCACAGTGGAAAGAGAGATTGGATGAATCGTTTCCAGAAATAAACGAATCAGCAAGCAGCCCTACAACAACGGCTTTTGATGTCGCTAGACACTGTACACTGACAGCATTTGATGGGTTCGCAGAAACTTCGCAAACCACTCTGAATGCCTCGCTAGTTAGCTGATGGTTCGCATCTGCTCATCGCATAGCAAAAACAAAAATTCTTCTTCTTCCCCCTTTGCTTTACCACCATCATCAGCATTCGGCGTTAATCCGCAAGACAAGCCTCACAGACCGCTGCCTTCCCCCCAGTTACAAGTTTCTACAAAAAGAGTGAATATCCAAGGGGAACAAGGAGTGGACATACACGGAAGAAAAAAGATAAGATGCTGCTGCAGCCAACACACGAAACACAGTCTAACTGTAAAAACGCACTCTTTCAATCATTCTGATTCGATAGAAAATGACAACACGATCACCACTGTTCACGGTTCACTGCCATATCCTTAAGTGTCTCCAGCCAGCAAGTCGACCAGTCTTTCGGACCCCAACCACAAAGGCGGGAGACACCTACTTTACCTAAGTTCGCTGTACATTTTCTCATACCGCGTTGCCACATCATTTGTTGACCTCCAGGTGGCTTCGTCCATTCCTTGGGAGGAACACAAAATAGGGCACGGTATGGTAGACCAGTGTTCGCCATACGCAACACGTGACCTAATCAGCGTAGTCTACTAAGTTACGTACGATGAAACGAGATGTTCTGAGAGCCGACACCTAATACTAGAGTCCTGACTTCTGCATTACTCACCCGGTCATTCCGTCCAATCCTAGCCATACTACGTAGACATCGTGCTTAACCAGGGCGGCTTGTGCTCTTTGATTTTTCGAGATAACTGTCTGGAAGTTCTATTTAGGTAAGTTCGTGAACACGGAAAAAAGGAAAGGTGGCCACAGCAGAGGTAAAGACAGAGAAGTTATCTTCCATTTTTATGAGGAAAATGGGTCGGTTAGTAAATTCGGTGTACAATTTGAAAGCAAGAAACGTTCAGAAGACCACGTTCCTCAGTTTCTATGCCATCAATTAACCTTTGTGATCTCCTTTAATGAAAAGTTTCTTCTCACCGGTCGGTATAGAAGATCGACTGACTTTCGTCTGGGTGGATCTGCCCGAGTAGCCATTTGACAGAAATATCTGTTTGGTGAACTTCGATTCAGAACGAAAGCTAGCGCAAGAGCAAGGGATTTCGGCACGAGCAGGGAAAACCAGATTGGATTTTGTTTACGTTTCAACGCTATAAAACTATCGAAACGGGCAAACTAATCAGTCTGAATCGGCCGACAGTGAATTGCTTATAATTCTGCTTGTCGAGATTCGCATTTGGGTATTACAACGAATCTTGGTCTTCCACTTAGGAAGTGAAACTGATGGCCCCATGCACGTGGTTATGCTCTTCTAGAATCGAAATTCGTTGGAGGCCGCCGTTGATGAATAAGAAAACGGCGCATAGATAGTGGTGCTACAAAGGTGCACCACTCATGATCTTTTGAATCCTAGTATTTTCTATTTTGACAACAAATCTACAGTATAACATAGAACACGGAAGTGAGCCCATAGAGACTCACAGGTTTTTCGACAGATTTCTCAATCCCAAATAAGCTGCACGTTATGAATGTATGTTTACAGCAGCTGCTTCAAATTTATCGGTGGGATATCAATAACTATATGATTCATCGCGTTGAATGTACACAGGCTTGCAATAGATTCCAGTGAGATGCCCTTGTAAAGAATATCACATCAAGAGAAGTCATTCCTACTCTGCGTTCCGATGTCGTATAAGATCAACAAACTGGAAGCATCTACTAAACCGAATAAAGCGATCTTTCGACGAATCGGTCCTAGTAATTGCGCCAACCAACGTTCCACCTATAGATAGAAAGAGTTCAGTAGTAAGAAATTTTATCGTCGGATTATATTCGGCAAGTCCAATGTCAAAGGCCAAATAACGATTCAATGTTTTGGCAATTGGGTGGCATTTGTTATTTTGTATTTCACTGTTCGTCTGTGGAATCTGGCGAGTTCAGAATCCGTGACCATAAGATTCCTCAGCCCACAGCTTCCTTCCAGAAGAATTTTCAAGTCTCTCCCTTTAACAGGATTCCTAGTTGACGCAAACAGAGCGTGACCGCGGAGCCGGAACAGGGTAGTATTTCCACCCAGATATTGTTTTCCTTCTATCATCCCTCGAGATTACAATTTTTGACACTTTCCTTTCTCGGGAGAAATTACCCGCCCGTGGAATAACAGATCTAACTTGCATATTTTGACGCTATTCTCTGCTCTCTCCTTCACACATTTGTTGAAAAATTACTTCGTTTCGATCCTTTCACATTTGTCTTTGTGAAACTACAAAGGTAAAATTTAACTAATAATACAAACCTTTCAGCGTTTCTAGTATTTACATCATCTGTTGGACTAATTCCGGCCGAGTTGCCAATTCCACACACAAATTCGAGTGATGGCATCGTTCATGGATCAAACATTTGTGTGCACACTTAATCCATTTGGTGAAAAGAATCGGTCGTGTTTTGGAGTTACCGATCATCAGTATTATTTTTGACTTATTTTGTCATCGCTCATTTGTTCACCATCTAGCGACTAAGACAGTCTAGTTTCATCGCAACAAAAGCGCACAAACATGAGTTGAACTGGCACCATATTATGATAGATTACTTTATCAAATATGACTGTGATCTTGACTGGCAAGCTTTATCCAGCTGCTCGTCCTGAACGGACGTTTGAAGGTCTTTACATTGTCTCCGTATTGTAATTGTTTCGTCCATAATTTTGGATATGAAGATATGATATGATGATCAATGGCTTCAAATGCTCGACATCGAACGTCATAAACAGAAGGTAGGAAAGTTCTGTCAACCAATTTGATGCCACACAATTTCCTACTCATATCAGTGACCACCTCACGGGGTTCCCAAAATCTAGATCTTTTACAATGCTGCGATGAAACTTTCACTCAGACGGGCATGCGTAAATCACGTCCCAATCCTCTTTGCCTATTTGCACTCAGTGCCTGTTTCATACCCCAGTATTTCACATTTAAGTTCTAAATTGCTGAGAAATGTATTCAACCCTATTCTTCCTACAGGTCATGTTGAAACTCATGCAACAAGTGTCATATGAGTAATTTTCTTTCCAGTAGGCTGCAGCATTGGAAAGCGAATATTTAATTTTTTATTGCTCTTATTCAGCAAGAACCGGCAAATCTTGTCGATAATAAGCCGGAGTTATTTAGTGACCAACTAGGCTAGGAAATCAATCGATGCCCCCTTTTGGCCAATATATGTATATCTTAACCATGATACAGCACGAGCTAGTTCGGAAGAACAAAGTGAGCTAAATTCACAACACTTTGGCGCGTGCATTGCTGGGAGTTCGGCATCAACAAACAGTGGCAATCGATGGACTCACCACTGTCCTTCAGTGATTTTTTTGATCTTTTCCAATATAGCACCCAGCGTCTCCAGCGTGAAATTGCTCTTACGTCATACTTCAAAAAGCTTTATGATTTGTGAGTCAATATCCTTTGGTTAGGAAATCTCCTTTAATTATCACTCTGAGAGACGAAACATATTTTGGAAAGAAGCAAGATTCAGGCCGGGATATGGTTTTACATGAAGTGTTCCCTCCGTCCAAGTGTACTTTTATCCAAAATAAAAGGTCTAACAAATTTTGGTAGAGCGGAACACTGGACTTCTTTTGGAGACACTGTCGTTTCTTTACACTGGCTACTTTCTTAGAATGAGTGGAATATCTTGGTTACTGAAACGACAATTCCCTCGATCTGGAGTGCATTTTCTCTTGATAGGTTGGCAAGGACTTTCTAATTTTATTCGTGCGAGGGTGAACAATTTGGAAGGGAACAAGAAAGCAGGCAACTTGGTCAGAGAAGCTCCTTCTAGAAATGATCATTTTGTGTTTTACAGGTCAAGAAACGCCATCTATTCATCAACAAAATTAATGGATCCATAGACTGAGATTCATAGCATGTCCTACCATTGCACCGTAAAACTATACTCCCTGCTTTGTTATGCGATTCATCAATGCTACAAATCTGGTGAAACTTGGGTGGTTGAAATATTATTCCAGTCTACCTGAGCGACTGCGCATGAAATTTCGGTAATAAGTTGCGACATGATTAGAGAAAGAAACTTCTATGGTGAAATTTCAATATATTCGGTTAATACTACTCCAAAATGGTCTGAAACCGATTTGAATCTCTCACGTATACCTTTGGTGATCACTAGATAATCGACGGAAGATAATACACGCGAGCAGTTTGGCTGTAATATTTACCAAACTATATCCTCCACTATTTTCACTTGAGGACCGGTCAACCTTTATACAAATCGGCACGATCCCCGATTCACAAAAGTTTTTAAGAATATTCTCTTTTGAATCTCAGTGCCGAATGACGTGGGGAGTGTATCGAAGAATTGATGTGCCATGTATTAGCTTTTATTGTCAATCTTCTCTTTGGAAAGACTACCCACGGTAGTCGAAAAGTTGGCGAATTACATCTACCAAGAAAGCTAATATTGTTAATATTGTATCATTTACGATATTTTCTTTTGCCCAAACCGATCATAGGGGCTTAATTAGTTCCAAAGAACAACAGAAACACACTATCTGGTCCAAACACACTATGACCTTTTCGGAAACCTGATGACCTTTATTACTGACGAAGGAGTATACAAAAAAGAGGTACTGAGTGAAATGCACATTAATGAAAACAGAATTCGAATGGAACTACGTCACAGACCGTGTTAATTAATCACATTGATTAGTGTCTCTAAAAATATCGAGCGATAATCAACCGCACTCCGACCCGGCCAAATTTACTAGTTACCATGCCCATGAATTGTGCACATGTCATGACCGGCCACCATCTATTTTACAACCGATATTATATATATATATATATATATATATATATATATATAATTTCAAAAAGTAACACCGTAGACAGGCAGTTGACTTGTGAGCATTCGCAGTAAATGGTAAAGGTCTCTATCATGAAAATCTACTTAATTTGTTAAGGATTAACCTCTGAGAATTCCAACGCCCGATGATACTAATGATACGGTTATCCAAACATAGATAACGAATATAGTTAGTCAATAAAGTGAACAAAACCTATGAAGAAAGCACTTCCTTCGCATCATTTACGCTGAAGAATACTAGTGCATTGCCAATAGCACGCAAACAAGGCAACCGTTCATTTAGCATTGGGAGTACGGTTTGATAAAACTGGAATCAAAAGCCAACAACCAAAACGTTGAACAAACAGATGATATAGTTGCCATAACGCTTAGTGAAAAGAGTTTACAGCCAACCAACCGATATATATTAATCATCTTCCGTTGTTTATAGTTTGAACAGTGGTGAACGCCACGTTTCCAACTATCACACATTGGAGCATAAAACGTGCATTAGCTCGATGGCGTCACTAGGGTGAACTCAGAACATTTCGGACATTGACCATATAACCGGTTTAGTAGTCTGCGATTGTGGTCATCGAACACACCCGAACATCATCCAAGTGATAAACAGTGAAATTTGACGTTAAATGGTCGTGCAGCAATGACTCCTTCAGACGCAGGTGCTGCTGAGAGTAATTTGAAAAAGTCCGCTGGTAACATTTCAATTATTGTTACCTCACTATTGCAATCATGTGAAGACGGTTCATTTAGGTAAGGTTGCAACGATGCAACCTAAAAAACAGGAACGGTTACCTACAATACAAACGGTGTAGTTTGAAAGAATACTAGAAAAATTCTGACTCTGAACTTTTCTCAGTAGTAATAACGTTCAGAATAAATAACTTGGTAAACTACTTATATTCTAACTGACTATTAGCTAAGTACACTTCACGTTAGCTCTGACACACAGCTCATTAAATCAGCTTGACAGAGACCTAACCTGGGAACCGCAGATAAGGCTCACCATCGCTCCTCATAATCTACCGAAAATTTGCTTCACGCATATTTCAAGTAGCACCGATAAAGATTGTGAATGTCTGAACGCGTATGTCACCGGCCGCCCAGTAATGGGATACTCGGGTTAGGCTCGTTATTACGGCTGACCTATGGAGACCTCATAAGGTTCTACGGGGATTAGGTTGCAAGGTCATCATGCACAGCTTTCATTGCCATAATAGCTGTGGGGAGTTATCTGTTGATCTTTTTCCTATCGTACTCGTGTCCCAAACATGTACCTAAGCAAGACTCGACTTAATATCACGATTCATTAGAGGTTTTCTGAATAAACAAGACCACAAAAATTCAGCTAAACTTAATACAACTTAGAATCGAATTTATTGAAAAATTAAAAGCGTACACAAGACATCTGTTGGTGCTGCGATGCACCCTAATAAATGTTAGGAACCGCTAGGATTTTGCGTACTTTTACTCCGCCTGAAAGTTTTTTAAACAAACTGCGCAACAGGTATACCATCAGCCTCGATTATGAGTCATATCTATCGAAAGCCTAAATCAATAGGGACTAAGTCCCCGAGTCCATAGTCAATAGTCCCGGTGCAATGAAAGGGGGGAATTTGTATCTTCCGTAATCTCAAGCTAACAGAAAGTGCTAGTAAAATTTCGTCTAAATCTGTTTCTCACAAACATCAAACACAAGCATATGCATGGCTTTACTTGTGCCAACCAATTTCCAAACTTCGGGAGTTATGTATTTTGAGCGGTATAATGTTAATAACACAGAGTTGTTGGTGGATGTTGTAATTCTCCAACGATTCGACTATGGTGGGTAGTCACTAACAGAGTAAGTCTTAAAATCAAATGACTGTGAGGAAACGTTCACACATCAACGCTGACAAATGACATCTACCAACAACGTTGTGTTAATAACACTATGCCATGCATAATGAGAACCGATACGTGGCCCATCGATTTTTTGATACACTAAGTCGTTCGGCCCTGACCTTTACAAATTTGCGAGCAATCGTTTGTTTCAATAACGCGATCAAGTACGTCCACACTCCAGATGGGAAGTGTGTTAGCGGTACATATAATGATGGGCTCAGTTTAATTCAAAAAGAACTGAGAAGCAAAAAGGCACCCAAATTTATCCAACGATGTTCACCGCACCACAAAGTTTATCAATTCACAGGGTCCTCCAGCATGACGAACGAAGAGTAAAGTGTCTTAATTTCGAAGGTGATGACGTGATCCATTTGCTTCCACCGCACCTGATACACATCACCAAATGAGCGCGTATCGGGTTGATAACGTGAAAACTATCTGCCGAACAAAAATTCATATCAGCCTAACAAGAAAAACAAAGAATATCGTCAAACACGAAATAACCTGGCCATAATTCCGGAATTGCTTACGTCAGGGTGTAGAAGATAGCTGCGTAGTCAAGTTTGGAACAATCGGCTTCTACACGAAGTTGATTAAAACAACAAAAAATGGAAAGCAGTAGCAGAGCGAGTGTCACTACGATCATTAGACTAATACTTACCAATGACGAAACGTCAGGTTGACACAAAGAAAGCGTTTCGAAGTATTTTTTCCTTTGGAAGACAGTTCTATAACGCTAGAACTTGTAAAGGTATTAACGTCCACTTAGTGAAAGTCAACGGCATCGTGTGTCAAGATGGGACGGGAGTGATCGCAATTTTGTTGACAATCGTTTATTCACACCAGGTCCTGTTGAGAAATTTTCTCATTTAGGTATACTGCACTGGATCATATCAAAATACCTATGGTCATAAAACATGCAGATTCATCACGAGAAATGATTGGTTGAACTGTTGCCAAAATAATCTCCCAACGCAGAGTCTCGTGCCTAAATCTGACCATGATGTCACAGATATCAAGATACCAAAATTGACTGCATAAATAAGTGCATGAATTTGATCCTAGACTCCATTAGACATCATCCAACTTCATTAACCTGAATACAAATCAGGTGCCACAATTTATTAATATATCCAAGAGACTCGAACGAAGTTGCCTGAATATTACAAGGGTATTTGTACATGCCACCTTGCTAAATGACCATAGTACTCAAATTGACATAGAAGATAAAAATCAGATACCCGATAAATATCACCATATCTTACCACATTCGTTTGCGGAATAAGATACAGAGGCACTGTACGCACAGATGTGTCCGTTTGATTCAGACGTGTCCCAGCCGCATCGTCCATGCCAATATCACCAGCGACATGACCTCGTGATGTTGATGTAGACGGATACGCTGTGGACGGTTGCTAGGGCAACCAAACAACAGAATAAAAGAAGTGGTAAGTGCCAGGGCTGCCCAGATGTAAAAACTTGAATACTTACCAATCAGTGTGTTATTAACGCAGGTTCAATAACGAAAGACTACTGAAAAATTAATGCGAGACCAAACAATGGTTAAGGCAAAATCATCTTCCTGGTGGTCGTTTTCCTCAACCCTCTATCAGGTTAAACGCAGTGACTGGCTAACAGAATTTCAAGTACAACCTTGGTATATGCATCGATTTCAACTGAACAGTTATTCCAAAAGAACAATGATCGAAATCTTAACATGATGTTCATCAGCAAACCATAGTAGAACAGAAACGCTAGCTATTCACGCACGATATTGTTTTCAACAATCAATCATCATAAGTCGGGACATTTCGTGTGTGCCCATAACAGATAATTCGTTGCCGCTTTCAAGTTCAATCAGTATGGGTATATATAGGGCCACGAGGTTTGTTACCAATTGCACTTTGCGTTTCCTTGAGTGTGACACGATGATTAACATGCTGACTTTGGGTTTGGATCACAATGTTTGTCCTTCTGATTCTTCAGGGTAGGATATTTGCATTTTAAATGGAATGTCGCTTCAGTATATCATACTGGTACCACTTAATGTCTGAAACTGATTCACCCGTTTCGTTTCACAGATTCGGAAACGCCAATAATAAATCCAGTCTACTATGCATTCCTTTGGCTGTGAACGAAACGCCGAACACTGAATTGGAATCAACAAATAGCATACTCAAGCAATCCTCTGTTTAAGAAGTAGTTAGTACAGTCGATCTAGGAAAGATGGATTGTCTTAAGGGCACCTTAAATGCACAAAGAATCGCCAACAACGGTCTAATTCTATCAATCAAAACTCACTGGAGCATCGGATGTGGTTCTTGACCAATTATAAACTCCTCGTACAATCAAACCACATCTCATTGTTAGAAAATTCTAATTTATTTGACCTCTTGTTTGATGTTCTACATTCGCACTCGCTAGCAGAGACCAATACAAAAAGCTTCACAATACAGTGCAAACATTAAGAAACATAAATGAAGCAAAAACAATCCTTTACGAGAATGCGCAGTACTTAAACGTCACGCAAGTGTGATCTGAAGCAAGATGATATGGGTATGAATAGGATGTAAAGTGCGGCATCATCATTGTGACTTGGGGCCAGTTGATTTGCATCAGCATTCATATAATATCAATACGTGACTGATGCAAAAAAAAGGTTTCAAACCTTCATAACTTGAGAAAAGGCACGGCTAATTCAAACAAAAGATCAAAGTAAGCGAGAGAACCACCTGTTAATTAGTTTGACAGATTGTAATCATTCACTCGAAATTCATTCATTCGAAATCGTAACCAAACATAGTGAATAACTTACCAGACCAACCTGTTCTCCAATATCCGTAGGTTCTTCATGCAGACCGTCCAGTAAACGCGAAGTCCTTTTGGCTTGCCGTCGAGCAGCATCACATTGTTCTATGGAAAAAAAATGAGACATTGAAAACGCTGTGATTTATTAAAGGAGAGAACGTTCGACTGTGTGGTTTTTGATGCATTATCATTTGTTCCAGTTGACCCGTTCTACTGAGTAAAATAACCGATCCAAGCATACGGGAGAATACAAACTGTATCGTGGATTTTCTAGTGACCGTAATGCGTATAGCGCGGCAGGTTAACTTAAAAAGACTAATTTATCTTTACCGGAATTTGGAAACCCCTCAAACCAAAGATTGCATCAGGAACGATGAGCGTAGAACACTTTCGTATTTTTAATCTTGGCCCTGAACCGAACCGTGAGACGGGAAGTCTGTGTACGTTCCAGAAAACAATCGCAGATCTAAACTGTAATGTCAACCAACTTTCATCTCCCTTATTCCGTCACTCTGAGAAATTTAATCCTGCAAATTTTTGAAGTCAATTCAAATGTACCGGAATTCAAATGATCTTGCTGAATATCTTGGGAAGAAATTGAGCAACAAATATGTCTCAATTTGTATCACCGATAAGTTTGGTAATGCATTTAGATAATGCATTAGACGTTAGGCTGTGTTGATGCCATGATCCGCTAAAAACAGAAAGGATAACTATTCAGCTCTGCTTTGTCAATATAAATATCGATAATAGTTGCCGATTAGACAAAAGGAATATTTCGCTGGGTAAGATATTTTCACTGCATCACATTGATAACGAATAGTTTTTCATAAATATTCGAAACTATCAGCTCGGTCTAACAACTGGTTGGATCAAACAAGCCAACAGTGAATTGTTCATAGACAGTTGGAATTCAATCAGATAACAAAAAACGATAGACGAACAGATGACCATTAGTACTTCATTCATCTAAAACACAAAAAATAGGTATTCTAATGGCAGGACGACCGCACACGTTTACACCGAATTGTAGAAAACAAAGTAAATTGGATTTTCTTTTAATTGCCCCACCTACTCGGTTTTGATGTATCTCCCTGTCCATGAAATCAGGATCCTAGAGCTTTAGTTTAAAAACCGGACATTGAGAGGACGACAAAAATGAGTTTGCATGCGCAAAGATGACAGCAAATATTCTGCTCCTAACATGAAAGAACAACCGAGAGCAGCAGAAACACCCAGAAACACCGAACGATTTATTGAACAGATAAGGAGAAATGTGCTCATAGTTTTTCGTATTCATATTTTAAAAAGTGGATGTATTTGTTAATAGAGATTCGATTGATTACCGCGAACGAGGCAGATCATAATGGGCTGTTATCACGGGAGTTAAGCGATTTTGTTAGGGCTTGGGGATCTCAACAAATAATCGCTAATATATTTGCCCTGTCAACATTACCTATATTCTTTGGGCATTTGTGCATGATATACAAAACTGGTTCCTCCGGAGTTTCGGACTAGTCGGCGCTCGTCACTACCATAACAACCACAACATGCTAATATGGCGTTTGCTTAAATGGTGGAACAATTAAAAACAAAAACACCAAAAATGCCAACAATTTACGGCGAAATTGTGCATTACAGACATCACCGTTTTTGTAGAACGGCCGTGTGAAACAGTTTCGGTATCCGATGCACAAGAAATCGAGATGCGTATGCAAAGTTCTAAATGGATCGCCATATATACGTCGAAAGTAGCCCTAGATTACATCAATGGATGGTTCTGGAATCACGAAAAATACAGGCCCCATAAAGAACTGCACCAAATGATAACGACAAAAAGTAAAACAGATGCTACAACAGTGCGAAATTGCTTGTGTTGACTCACACGAACTGAGAGCGTTTGCAAACTTGTCACTCACCGGGCAAATTCTGCCTACGTTTCTACTCGTTTCAAATTATGGCTATACTCCTAAGGGAGAATGGAGTATGAAGCAACCACACAAACAAAAGCAAATCTAGTGGAAGTCAAATCCATAGAAAACGAAGCCCAATAGTAGTGGAAAAGTACATGAGAACCACACTATTTAGTTTGCCTTTACAGACAATAAGATATTATCCCACTCAGTCATTCAAACGACCATACATAAATGACAATGAAATGTACCATAAAAACCGGTCTCTGATTAACCAGAGAAAATCAAAACTAAGCTAGATTACATTGCATTTTTGTCCCTTCTCAAGTGACAGCTGAAGAAATAGACAGAAATACCAAAATGAACACGTCCTGGGGTTCTTCCGGCAACCAACCTCTGGTCGGCATAAAAAAAATGCGGGCAAATGTAACATGATGAACCATGATCAACCAAAGCTCCGATATCAGTCATTTTCAGGAAATCCCACCGTGAATTTCCGAAGGGCTCCCGCGCAATATGGGCTGGATGCATCCAGTAATCCCTTTTTTCTTCCGCTCATGACCAGCCAATCGATGCCGGCTGGAGCTGAATTGAGCTCCCCAGCTTCTTGGAATGTTTGTTGGTTTTTGATCGATTGATTATTTCTCGACTTTAAACCCGAACCCATGTCACGCCGTTTATCAACGAAATTTGACTGTTTTATTGTTTGCACATGCCAAATAAATTCCCCTGAAGTGCGAATTTGGTGTGCCAAATATAAGTTCATATATGATACAAATACATTGCTTCTTCCTTTACAGCGCGCAGAAAGTGAACTCAACTTTGTATACTGCACCAATAGTAAAAGCCTTATTCCCATGTGAGAAGAACAGCGCGGTACTCATATTTACTCAGAAATGAGCTCAGCTGACTCCGAATTACGTGGAAAATGTTGTGTTTCTAAGTGAAGACTCAAGTAACTCGTAGATTTTTTCGGAGCCTGCAGACGATAGCGTAGGCATGTTTGGGATACGTTTTGCAGCTACGAAATCCAACCGTGTTCTCGCAAAAGGTGAAGAATTGGGTGACGCGGACAAATTTAGTAATTTGGGTGGTTGTGTTTCACCATGTGGGCGCTTTTAAATGAAATGTTCTCATAAACATTTTTTTCTCGCACTGTCACTATAGAAGCAGAAACTGAACAAGTTCCTACTACCCTCACCGACATTTGCAGACTAAACTGCAACATTGATTGTGTCCATCAGATTCTCTAATGTTCTTTTTCAATTGCTCCAATTTTGATCGAAACACAAATCTCTCCTTCATCAAATATCACAATTTCAATTTCCCATATTACACCTTCTACTCTTGTTCCCAAAGCAGGTTTTAACGCCTTTCTTCATCATTCAGCTATCGTCCACCGGTAACAAATTTTGAATTTTCCAGTAGTGAATTTTAACTTGTGGTTGAACCTCCGATTCCCGTCCTTCAATCACTAGTTCTGCATTGTTTATCGTTCCCTCAACAGTACCGACTCTCCCATTTTTAATTTACTGTCTTTGACCATTGTTTATTACAGACTACCAGAAGTCATACTATCATAGGAGATTTCAATGCTCCTAACTGCGAGTGGCTGACACACTCCTCTGACGCTTTGATCGTGGAGAGCGAAGCTGAGCAATTCGCTGTGGTCAGCAATTCACCTCAGCTAACTGACCTCCCGACACATACACCTCCGTCAAACTACCAACCACGCTCATACTTTTGATCGAATCCTCACTTAAGTTTCTCCTATCTATTCCGATATTTTAGCACTTTTCCTCTTGGCTCATCGGACCATTGTATCATTCTATCATCCCTTAAATTCCCCGGCCACAAACCTCCATCGTCCTCAAGACACATTTTGGCGCAGCAATTCAGCCGACTGGGACGGCTTCCACGAAGTCTTAGATTTCCACTCTCGGAATCACTGTTGTTTTATTTCCAACGTTTCCACATCCTCTTCCAACTTTGCCGAGATTATTCTTCAAGGAACGAATTTTCGTAGTCCACACGTTTCCACATCACACAAACCCGAATTCCCGAGTGGTTTAGTCATGAGCGCGATCGTGCTGTACGCTAAAAGCGCTCAACATTCCTCTCTGGGGCCGCTCACCCCATTTCGGCCTCCTACCACTGCTACGTGCAAGCTATGAACCAGTGTTCAGCAACCATACACAGCCAAAGAGCGCTTCGTTCGTTGTAAAGCAGAATGCCTACTTCCACTCGTCATCGGTAGCCGAAAGTTTTGATCCGTTGCTACGTAGTAACCTTGTCTATGAACCACAAGAGAATGAGATTTTTGCCCCCTGGTTTGCCTCCAATTTCACTTTAAACCATTTTCCTACATCTTCGGCTTCGTCCTCTTCGAAAATCCCTCTTTTCTGTCTCAGATTAGCTTTAGGAAGAGCCGCCAAACACTATGTTGTCTGAACGTTTCAAAACCAAGTCCGGGGACGGTATTCAACCCACCGTCCTTAAAATGAGTGTCTTAAGTTGTCTGCCTTTTACAACGCCTTATCTGCCCTCTCAAACTTTCTACCTTCCTAAACTTTTGGAAGCATGTCACGATTTTACCTATTCCTAAACGCGGTGATCATACAGATCTTAACAACTACCGTCAGATTTCCCTCGCACCCGTTATTTCAAAAGTTATCTTCGCTTCCCCGCATTACAGTATGTCCCAAGTCCATGGGATTTACCCCTTCCTTGTATTTCATTTTGAGTAATAAAAAATCTATGGCATTGGTGTGAAATCCAGTTGTCGATCGAAGCTTGGGTATACACAGCGGCAGTGAGGTCGGTTCTTCTATTCGGCTCGGAAACTTGGCTGTTGGGAGCAGATCTGCGAAAATTTTTGGCATTTGAACACCACTGTTTTCTTAACATAGATAGAATGTGGTAGGAAACGTTTCTCACTAACTCAGACTTTAAACGTGAGGTACCAGGGCGTAAGGTTTAGTTATTAGAAAAGGGACGAATAGATGGTGATTGGGAGATGATTTGCCCATGCTTCAAGAACGCCCGCCTCGTGGTATGTTTTTCTCCCAAGCAGGTAATGACTGAAAAACGGGTTGAGGTTGCCGGTCAATCACTTGACAAATAGGTTTGCAAACTTTAACTAGCGGACTGGTTCGCATCGGCCGATTTAGTCTATCGGGTTGGTGTTTACGAGATCTTCCAGGCGATCACTGGAGCCCACAAATAACATGGCTCAATGCTGCAGTGTCAGTGACGTCTCATGGGGTTACAATGTAGCAAAGTAAGGTGCTGTAAAAATGAATTACACTGGTATCACCGACCAAGAAATTCAAGTTTCATGCTATCCGAACATTCGCATGCACTGTCCGTAAGATCTTACCGGTCAAGGTGACGTGTTTTCTTGCTTCAATACTGAGCCGTTCCTCCAAATAACCGAACGAGTTCTGTCCGCGATTCAATAGGCGAGTGATTTGGTCGATTTGCGTATTGGCCGCGTTAAGCCTTTGTCGAAGACACCAATTCATATCTAACTGCATCTCCAACTGTAACACGCAAGCGAAATAAAACATTTTACACTGATGATATCAAGAAAATGTGGATAGACACTACTTTTTACATACTGGAGTGATGTTCAAAATTCAAAATTCACAGTCCAACGAGGGAAGCAAAATTTACAAAGACACTAAAGCAAAAGAGAAAAAAGTAATTAGAAATAGGGCAAAAATGGACCATATATTAAATGGACCTGTCAAGAAACTATCACGTTTAAAAATAATCAACATCATTTGTCATCAGTTGGATTAGCGTTCTGACGATTATCGGAAGACTCATTCCAAACCTAATTCTATTCTCAATTTATTTTTCATGCAATACACTGTTCGTATAAGGTCTCAGTAAGCATACCAAAATCACCTCGTACTTTTGACGGATTTGATATCTCTCGCACACTACGTTTAAGATGTTTGAAAATTTATGCTTACAACCAAGTCACCAACAGCCTGTGAAACTGATTCGCACCCAGACGATTTCATTCGACTGGTTCGCGATCTTCACGACTGTCTAGTCTCTTATATGCAGTGTGGATACCAACTCGAGACACATTAACGCAGCAACACAATGAAAAATGTTGCTCATATCTACACATGTGCGCTGCGTGTATGTGCGTTTGTCCATTAATGTGTGACAACACGAAATCCTTCTTCTCAGGGACGAAAAGAGGCAACAAAAACAATACTTTTTCAACGAGTGCCTTGGCGAAAATGATCTCACAGGATGGAAATGATCAAGGAATAAAGTGGTTTTTACCATCAGACGAAAAGATATGAATACCCTGGGTTGTCATGGGTATAAACGATTAAATCACACACTAACCTCTGCGCTCACAATGTGACTTTGATCAATTAAATACTTGGCCAAATCACGCAACTCTTTCAGTTCGTTCAGTTGATCTACCGCGTTGATCAGCTCTGGAATAGGTGGATGAGTAAGACGTCTTGGGTAGCCCGGTGACTTTGACCCGAGTGCGGGTAATGAGTGAGCAGACACCTGGGTACGATCACCTCGGAAACTTGGTATTGTGGTAGTTGTCCCAGTTGGAATAAAAGCAGACGACAACTGAGGTCGAATAAGTTGAACTAATGCGGTTAAAGGCTGTACGAAAGGTTCGAGGTTGGCCTCGAAGTCAAAGGAACTGCGACCATCCAAATGACTTTCTAATTGTGCTAGCGCATCTCGAGCTCGCCGAATATAGGTGAGGATGAACTATGGGAAAAGAAATCGAAAAGTAAATGCTTAAATTGAATTGACCTAATTACCACCTTCTAGCCAAATGATTGCGACCGATCACACTTTTCGAATTTTCCGTGTAACAAATAGAAATCCCACTTATTTTCAGGCCGTCTCAAAATTCTAACTTTTATTGTCACACATGAAGCAACACTGTGACAAATGCTAATTGAGGCCTTTGCATACATAACAACACTTCAACCGATATACGAGTATCTGGACGAAAGTAACGTTATAAATAACAACAATTATCTACTTCGCCCAAGCTTTGTAGCACGGAAACAAGCTTGGATTTTGAGATAATCTAGTCATACAAACGCATTTTACAAATCGGGGACACAAAACGCACCCGAAACATAGTTACAC
Organism: Fasciolopsis buskii; assembly: GCA_008360955.1. NCBI lineage: Eukaryota > Metazoa > Platyhelminthes > Trematoda > Plagiorchiida > Fasciolidae > Fasciolopsis > Fasciolopsis buskii. The sequence continues at coordinate 512,006 of LUCM01011280.1, forward strand.
TGCCGTTTAAACAATTACGAAATACTAGCTCACTGAATAATTACTCAGGAGTATCACATCCTCCGCACATTCTGAGTCAGACAGCTTCCTGTCCAAGTATCAACGCCATTATTTTAACGTGGGGAGGCGGCGAATTCCACAGCCGAATTCATACAGTTGGAAAAAAGAGTGTAAATGGGTGACCTTGACAAACATCACTTTTAGTAGTGAACTCAGGTGAAAGATTATAATAAACATGAACTCCGCTCCGGCTACTCGCATGCAACGTTTGGAAATAAAAAAGGAATTTTGCTAGCACCCCATTCAGAGAGAGGCGGCTCCACAGAGCTGCACGATCGACTGAGTCGAACGCCGCTTCTAGATCAAGAAAGGCGGGGATTGCAGGCCTACGAAAAATGCACTATTTGCTCTAAAATTTACCACACAGAAAATGATAAGTTGAAACATCTTCCACAGGGTTACAAACAGGTTTCAGCCTCGTAAGTTCACCTTTCACAGGTGCGGAATAATCAAAGATAAAGTTTGTGAAAAGTTTTGAAATATCTACCAGAATGCTTCCGTGATTTTCCCGAGAGGACCTAACACACTTCTCATACATCAATACGATCATTGATTCGTATCAGTCCTTCAGGATTAATTCCTTTTCCCACGTCAACATCAGGTGTGTTAATAACAAAGTCAAAACTTCGCCAAAACCGTTCAATAAGTAATTGAGACAGTTCAATTCGTCCTTACGTTTTTTCGGAAGACTTATCACGTTGATAGAACCGATATCTACCTGGATTACGTAACTCACAGGCATGACCATTATCAACCGTTAAAAGATGAAATAATTACAGAAACAGACCGCGTTTAGGAATGTGCCCGATGAAAAATGTGTACCCAGCCCACTTTTCTATTGAGATTTCCTCGGCGTATTTAGATATGAGTTGTGTAAAACGGGATGCCTGTTCTGGTACATGAGCAGCCAACTAGGCACAAAAACGCACGGGCAAAATCTGACGGAATATTCCAAAATAACAATGGAATACTTGAGTTCAATTTGAAAAGAACACAATAAGGAATGGTAAGATTAAATTAGTTTTAAACCCGGCTGCAGTAAGTAAGGATGGACAAGGCTTTGCATCATCGGGATGGAAAAATGGTACACAGTTCTTTAACAGACAAATCCGGAGGAGGCCCAAGGCGGCGCATGACTTAAATCAGGTTTTAGGGCAGCTCATTTGATCTCGTTTAGAAAGCAGTCTCTTGAATACAATCATCGGAGACCAGCAAGAAAACAGATGACAGCAAGCGTTTACTAAAACACCTTACGGATGATGGGGGATATTTACACGTAACTAATTCAAAAATAAACACTAAATCATTTGCCGCATAAATGTCTGAATTTTTATATCGCAAACAAATAGGTAAAAAGACAATTGAGAAATATTGACTCACATGATCCTTCTCACCCTCTCGAACGGAAGACCCCTGCCGCATCAGAGTGTCTGCTGTCCATGTATCACGGACACCAGAAAGAGAAGAGTACGATGCGGCCACCGTTGGTTTCATTGACTCCGGTGGAAAATTATGAGAACTTGCATCTTGTTCAAACGTATCTATATGAATTCGATGGACGGGGATAGTGGATAGATTCACCGGGGTCACACATGACCAGTCTGAGAAACGATGAAGTTTCCGTTCCACTTGATGCTTGTCCTCTAGGCTATCTTGATCTACGTCCTCGCACTGATCTTGTGAAAGCAAATAGAGTAGTTCGGTATCTCGCAAATGAAGCAACCGCAATAACACGTCATTTTCGTACCTTTGTCTGGCAAGCAGCACACGAGCCGATTCGAACTCAGAAAATCCCGGTACAAAAGCCAGACTTGTCGTAGACTGGTTGGTTAAACAATTCTGGGGATGTACGCGACACATTGGCCCACCGGGATGAAGTGGGTTTTGAATTGGGAGCAAATCATGCGCGCACTTATAGCCAAGAGAAACACGTCGTAAGAGCTGTGTAATTTGCTCACGGCAGTGAAGTTCCACTGAGGCGGTTTCGTTCAAATCCGACGTCTGCGAAGCCTTGTATCGCGTACAATCAGTTAGCTGCTTACGCAGAACACTCATCTGATGCCGGAGACGCAACTGAACCAGTCGTATTTGATTTTCAACAGCAGTTATCTGTTTGGGAACACTACAATCCATAAAGAGATCGGGTAATGCAGTCAAAATCTTCCTCAATTTCCTCAAACCAGCACGAAATGCTACCGGATTCAGAATGTGGTCATGAATTTCATCTGGAGATTGCATCAAGAAAGCTGGCATGTAGGACTCAAGTGATGTGATAAACCGCAGCAAAGACAAACGTTGATCGGACAGCTCAACCCCCAAGGAGTGATGTGCATCATAGGTTTGACCAGTTTCGGCCAGGCATGCGGTGGTTAATGATGGTAATGAGTTTGAGAATAAATGATCAGTGGGACTGAACTTTGACGGCATCATTTTACACTCACTTTTCTCTGGAACTGAATGCGACCTAATGCGACGAGCTTTCCAAACTGTGTCTGGTGTCAAGCGCAACGTACTACTAGACCTCCACGTATCCAAGACACCGGGAATGGGAAAATCAGATTTCATGTGAGAAGGAGTTGTGACAAAAACTGAGCCGCTAGGTCTATCTGAGGTGGCTGTGAACTGCCTCTGTGAGGTAGACACAAATGAAGTTTTTAATATATGCGTCGGCAGTTTTGCAACCGGATCCTTTTCGGTTGATTTCAGTGATGCTAACTCCTCGTCTAGTGCATGTGCTGCATTAATTAACGCGTCGCGTAGAACCGGGTCTTTCGAGCCATATTCATTTTGACCAGAAGCAGACAAACTGGCAATCAATTCATTGAGTCGAACAATAAGTTCTTCTTGACCCATTTGTCCCATAATAACTTCTGCATCCATCAGCCGCATATCTTCATAGGCACACGTTAAGTCGGAGCGTAAGCGTTGGCTGAAATCACTCATGATGCATTGAAACTCGGACCAGTACGCCTCTAACTGTGTGGTTTTCGAAGCGAGGCTGGATTCCGGACCCTCACGATCTTGATCCTCTTTGACCGTCTCGATTTCTACAGACGACCGAGTATTTCCTGTTGTTAAGCTCGCTAATCTGTCCGCTACATTTTCGATGACATTTTGGATAGCCTCCTGAGACTTCCAGATAGCGTCCAACTGCTGGGCTATGTGAGATAAGTCCTCCTGGCGACTGCGGTTTAAAGCAGTCCATTCATTCACAGCGGCCGTCAACTCACCGGCCACAACTGAAGAACTGTCTGACGAAGGGGTAGTACTAGCAAGCGCCAATATTTCCCGCAAAAGGACCCCGAATTTATCTAAACACAAGTAGCCATCCAAACGATCAGACCCTTGCAATATCGATGAGATGCGGTGGAGATGTTCATCTTTTACTTGGTTCACATTGACTTCGCCGTGCTCATGGTGGCATAAAAACTGTACAAACTCGGTCACATGCTCCATAGCGGACAGTATCAAAGAACTATCTGAAAGATCATCAGATACATCCGTTTTGCTTTTTTCTATTGTGATTAGAGAGAGTAAGTCATCCAAACGCGCTTGAAATTCCACTTGAGATTCATGATCCGGGGAAAAAGCCGGCTTATTGTACAACTGAGCTACTTGATCGACAAACTCCAACAAGCTGTTTGAAATAACTGCGGTTTGTGGTTCTTTTGAATCAGGAACGTCGATTACAATACCAGTGAACCGCTCTTCTACAATTTTTAGTAGAGGATTCAGACCTTGAATCAACTCCTCTGCTGCTTCGCATTCTTCCAGCAGTGTTTGGAGCTGATGAATTTCTTCTGGTTGAACCAAAATACCCAAGGCATTGACAAATGCAAGTAGTACTTCCAATTTGGACTCTGAACTAAGACCACCAGTGACTCTGGATTGATGTGGCAACCGAACGTGCAGAGCTTCCATGGGTTCGCTTGGTAACGGCTGACGAACGATTGTCGCAGCAGTAGGAGAGTGACTGACATAGAATTCAAGATTGACTATTGCCTTCTCAAGACCAGGCTGGTCAATTTCTATGGCGAAGTTTGTGTCTTGCAGTGGCAATCTGGTTTGCAATTTCCGCAAACAGAACTGTATTCTTCTCGAGAAATCTTTCAAAGCGCTTTCCGGGTATGGGAAATCAACACGCTGTAGCAGTTTGGCATGTTCTCGTAATGTACTAGCCAATTCGTCTCGAATTTCTTCGTGTTGGTCCATGAAATCACTTCGAAGAGTTTGCATGTGGAAGCGGACTTGTTGTATGCTGACTAGCAAGTTATGAACCTGACCGATTATTCGTTGATATGGAAGAGACTGTACGCTTTCGCCTTCTTCATTGTCCTTCTGAAGAGATGATTGAATAGGGATTGCATAAGGCTTCAAAGTTTGACCAACGTTTCGAGCAACCCAGTCCTCGGAATCGGGTGATCCCGCAATACCAGAATATGTCGAATCGGGCACCAATTCGGCAGCTTCAACCAAAGGCATCGAATGAATCACACCTGGAGAGCACAAAGGTAACTCGGCATCAGACGCTGGTGATACAGGAATTTCGACAAATCGTTCATTTTGTTCGAACACAGACGTTAGGGGTAGTGAAGTCTGTCTTTCGATTTGGACTCCGGCGGAAGGGTAGTAGCCAGATTCGACCAAAATACGACAAGTTTGATCAACGACTTGTTCCAACTGCATGAGCTGTGCCCGCCGAATTTCTGGTTGGGTTTTATGTTGTTCAATAGCTAACGGATCTTCTGTGTGACTTCGCCCTTTCGATGGGGCGGGTAAATACCCACTCAACTGCATTATTTTGGACAATCCAGAGGACCATAATAACTGATACTCCTGAACTTCTTCAAACTGGCGGTCCAAGTTAGAACGAATCAGGTCAATTTCAGCCTGCATCGCATCATGAACACTATTTGCTTCTATTAGCTTTGCTTTCAGTACGCTGCATTCGTTATCCGCTGATGCAAACTGAACCAGTCGTTCTTGTAAGCTGTCTACGGTGGAACCAACACATTGCTCTAAATCTTTTGGTTCTATATTACACGATTCTTTGTGGTCAGCTTCATCGATATTATCTGGAATAGGATAGTTCAGGCGTTCCAGCAACTGTCGTGCCGTGTCAGACCATACCTGATTCAAATGCTTTGCACGCTTTAGTTCGTTATTAACTCGAACTGCCACGGCTTCCTGCTGACTGAGTTGCCGAGTTATTTCGATAAACTGCTGAACTCGTGTGCTTTCAAGTTCTGCTAACTGTATTTTTGTTCGTTCCAATTCACTCTGAAGAGCATCTCGTTCGGATTCAGTTAGACGGATCTTTTCGGGATCAACTGCGCCCAATAGACAAATATAATTACCAACACGCTTATCGAGTGACGTCAACACTTTTGTCATTTGTTCAATCCGATTCATTTGCGACTGATGTTCTGAATATATCTGTTGGAGCTTTTCAGAAAGTTGTGAGTTCTCGGTTTCCAGCTTTCTACAATTTTCAACACTTTCACGGAGGTTTCTAATTGCATTTGTACTTTCAACCTTTTGTTGAGCGCATTTCGCTCTTAGGTCTAAGAGCTCTTCCAGGTGTGCACCTCGATCAGCAAATTTTTCTTTGATAATATTAAGGAGTTTTTCCAGCTCGCACGGGAGAAAATCTTTGGTAATCGAACCTTCACTCGACTCCAATTTTGGCTGAAACGGTTTACAACAATCCCGAACATCATTCAAGAAACGAAGAAGGCAATCTGTCTGATTGATGTCATGTTCATCATCTTGTGGGTATAGATCAGTTTTAGCATATAAGGTTCTGTCGAATGTTATTAAAGCCGAGGTTTCGTTGTTGGTATAATGAGATTCTGCTTCGCAATAAGAGCGGAAAAACGACAACGGGCGGCGATCCGGAAGTTGAGACCCCTCAGAGTCACTCACTTGGAACAGAAGATGGGAAGACGTTAGAACCTGTTTATCTGATGGTGCTTCCCCAAATGTAATGGAAGGTAACGAGGTATATTCTACCCTTTTCGCAGATGAACGCTCCCGCTTGTCGGTCATCAATGGTTCGGAATCCGAATGGACTGCATTTAATGGCTTTTGTAGATGCCTGCCATCGGGCAGTGTTCCCAGGGGTAATTCCATCTGAGGTTGTTTCTTCGACGCAAAATCTTCAGTGCTGAATTCCGCCGAACCGGTGATCGTCGATGGTTTCGTATGACTGTCTACCATGTGGAATCTCGTAGAACAAGAACCATCTGTTGCAAAAGCAACAGTGTCCGCGGTAACCAGATCATCGGGAAGTCGATAATACGTCCCGGTAGCGGTGAGAGATTCACGATTTTCCTCATCCAAGCCTAACTTGGTCACACTCGTTGGATCCAATTGAATCTGACCGTCTGAGTAGGCTTTCATTTCATTCAACATGCGCGTGAACATATCGTTTCGTAAACGCTCATCGATGAGTTTGGTCTCCATCTGTACTAGTCGTTCACGAAGACAATTAGCAGACTCTTGTTGTTTAGAAAGTTCCTTACGAATTTGCAACAGTAAGCTGGTCAGGCGGCTTCTCTCAGCCTGAGCAATGCAATACCTTTCTTTTAAATCCTCTACTAGAGCAAGTAGATTACGAGTACATTCCCATGTGCAGCTGGTTGACTCTAGGCCTTGTAAACTTTGTGGAACTTCCAATAAAGTTGCCAATTCATTAACAAAGCTGCACAAATGCGATGACATTAAATCCAGCGGAGATGAAGTAGAATAACATGAGTGCGTTTCAATCAAAGTCCGCTGTATCGATGGCATTTTGGCAAGGCTCAATGAGTGTGACTTAGAGAAGCGGGCGTTGTACCGCTTGTAGGTTTCGTTGATTTGGGATAAACGTTTTTCAAGACCACTTAAGGAGGAACACACTTGTTGTGTCATATTCCTGCTGATGTTATCTACATGTGCCGTAATTCGGGTACACGCCTCATCAACGCTGCAAACGCGTTCACATTCTCTTTCAGTAGATAATGTGGAGTAAGCATAAGAGGAAGTAATCTGTAAAGGACTGGTGGACTTCGAGTCTCTCATAACATCAGCAGTGCTTTCACGACCAAATTTTGATTGCTGCAAGTGAAGACTTTCAGGAATTCCCGACACATTCAGAATACTTCTTTCGGAAACATGCACAGAACTCGGCAAGTCTGAAACGTCAGCTCTCTCACTATACGGGGCGGTCAGCTGTGAAATCAAATAAATAAGATAGGGTTTTATCGCATGCCAATGACCTTCCAACGCGGGTTCGTGGCATGACTCTTTTAAGCGGGCCATTAGCTCCTGGATGTTTTCAGCGACATCTGTTAAACGATATTCCAACGCAAGCTTTTGCTGCTCAGACAAGTTGTACTTCGCATTTTCCTCCTCATACATTTTTTTCAACCGATTTCTTTCTTCTGTTAAGCTTGAGATTACTTGTAATGATGAGTCTCGTTCACATAATAATTTAGTTTTTTCACCAGTCACAACGTCAAGTTCAGTTTGCAATTTCTCCAATTGTTGCTGAGCATCGCTGGGTTGTACGTGAGGCGGGCATAATTCTCCTTCAACGTCCATGGATGCTTTCGTCGTTTGCAACGAGTGAGTCCCTGAATCGATCGTTACCTTCTCTTGTGCGACAAATTCCGAAGCATTAGGAACCACACTATCGTGACCATCCAAACTGATCAACCTTGATCGAGTAACTTCTAGCTCCTCGATTTTTTCAAGATAAAGGTTCATACTACTTTCGAGTTCTGCTCGTTGAGCTTTTAATTCCGCCAATGCATCGTCTAAGTCAGCCTGTTTCTCCGCAAGCTGGCGTTCCAGATCCGCAATTGATACTTGTAATTGGTTAACTTCATCTTCATGAGATCGCATCTCACACTGCAGTTTAGCGCGCAGGTCGGAAATGTAAGCTTCTGTGCTATGCGAGTCATCCCCAGTGTCTAAAGCCCCAGCTGGCAGAGAAAGTTGATGGATGCCAGGATCCTCAATATCGATACGCAAACAGCGTCCCAGTTTATCCTGTGAGCTGGAAGCCAACATATCGCAAAGTGATGAAAATCCATCCAAAGCCACCAAAGGCAAAAGATCACTACGCATTGAAGATAAATTGAGCAAGACGGAACGAAGCTGTAGGAAGTCATCCACTTGTGAAGCAGAAAAAGAGAAAAATTCCGAGTGACGAGAAAACAAATCGCAGAAGGAACAAATGCAAGAGCTTGACATATCAACGAAATCCTCCAAAGAAACAATGGACAAATCCCGTTCCATAAGCACAGAACGCAATTGCTCAATTTCATTCTCCAAAGCTACCAACGTAAGAGGCAAGGTAAACCGGGTACCAGCGAAAATTTCCGGAAACATACAGGAGAAGTCAAATTTCGCAACAACAGAAGAACTAGCAGAATCACCGGAAAAAACATAAGAAGAAGAACCCGGAACCAAGGATGAAACGGCGAAACCCTTCGCCGTGGAAACAGAATCCCTTCGAAAAGCATCCAACTTCTCACGCAAAACATTCAACTCTGAAAGCCGATCCGACAACTCGCCACGGGACAAAGATAGTTCTTCGCTCAGATGTGCATTTTCAGCACGCAAACGAGAACACTCAGCACATGACTCCAACAATCCAGACGATTCGCCTTGCACTTCCACACATTCAACACCTTCCACACCTTCCGTCACTGCCGGACCAACTAACATGAGACGGGCTTCGCGTTTGGGTTCACGATATGAATCGTTGTTACCGTCAAGCGGTTGTGCGTCCCGATTGTCTTTGGAGAATTTGAGGGAATTATTGTTGGCGGTTCGCGATCAGTTGCGTCCTGGCTTTGCGTGGTTGCTTTTTTTTTTTTTTTTCATGTCGGACTGGCAATCGGAGTGTTTGTCGGATGTGAACCGGTGTGTTTCCAGTTTGGATAGGTCTATCGGTATGCGTGGTAATGTGAGCAGTATCGTCATAAGTCATTGGTGATCAGTTTGGAGAGTCGTGTTTGCGATTTGGAGAATCAGCTGCGTGTTGTCCATGAGATTCCCGGAACAGGTGACGGGTCGAGGGCTTCATAGAACGTGGTGATCTTGTTC
>LUCM01011282.1:8545-34824 GCA_008360955.1 Fasciolopsis buskii
CGCCTACTTGCCAGCCTGCATTAAAGTGCGCACATTGAAGGAACCGAGATTCAGAGGCTGACGAGGCTTGAGAAAATGTGGGCTAGCAGATTGAATACCACCTAATACACTACTTGACAACGAACCGTTGCGGATATCGGGCCTGTTATCAATGGAGATACTATGGGTAGGCAGAAGGGGCAAACAGATTGGGTTGAAGACAGAAGAGACAGGTTGAATAAAAGAGGTTGCGGAAAACCAGTACATTCGCCATTGTTGATTGGGCAAGAATGTTTAAATAAAATAATGTAATAATGAAGAAAGTTCAATCTGGACACCCTGACGGACCAATGTGCGACAAGGTTGATTTTCCAAGGACCAAAGTTGAATGCAATCAGCCTCTCAGAAGAGTGCAATGATGAAATGAAGTGTTGTCTTTGCAAAGACAAATCACAGATAGTGATTTTCGAATGAAATAAAACAGTTGATTCGCGAATTTGGACATCTTCCTTCTGTCCGCAGTTTCGGAGAGGGGCATGTATTTTCTCAGTAAGGTATCATTACAGCGCATGTGCATCACGTTGGCACTGCATAGAAAGAGCGAAAACATTGATTGACCGGCTCACAATCCTGACTTGAGGCCAACTGAAAACCTCTAGGGTCGTTGTGTGCTGACGTGAAAGTCTAATACCGTCCACAAACCTAGGTTTACTATCTCCATTGCACCCCGGGGATTTGAATTAGAGACAATCTATAATTGTTCCTTAAGTTTAGCGCGGTTTTTAACTCCAAGTAACGAAAGTCGTTGCGTTAGACTGCTGGTTTTTTGACACGCTTTACGCGAGTGTAGCGAAAAGGGCACTGTCCGTAACCACTGGGAGCTACTACAAGAGACGGGGGAGAAGGGAACCTGCAACCATGAATTCAAAACTTGCAGTATGAAATAGCAAGTTTACAATAGGTCAGGTGTGGTAACGAGCTGGACAACGGCAAACTGCCATCTACCACCAATGATCGACGGATCAGGGATACGAAACTGATTTTTGTGGTGTCAGGTGCTTAACCCGCATGACCACGAGTGACATAGGTGCAGCAAATTTCACAAAACCATGTATACACGTTCGCGACAAGCCCAACAAAACGAAAGCGAATCGAAAACATTTTACGCACCACACGTGCGATCAACATCGTTGCAGAGAAACTCACCAAATAGGATTAGGGCTTTTCTTTAGGTGATGGGTGAATGGAGGGCCAAGAATTGGTTCGGTGACGATCGTAAGGCTTACCATTCCACAAGGTGTGAACTCCGGTTGACCTATATCGCAGTCTAACACCGCTATCCGAGGAGGAATTTGTCTGTTGGTGGATTGTGTTACGAAACGATTAATTAGGAAACGGAGAAGAGAGGACTTCCCCGCGCTCTTGGGCCCTGCTAGCAGCAATCGCATTGATTTTTTAGCGTCGTCTGGGGAATCCGCAGAAGCATTGGACATGAATCTTTCAGCCAGATTAGACATTTCGGCAGATGAATGAAAGCTTGCAGCATCACCCATCGTGACACTGAAACCTAATCTTTGTGAAATCGATTTCTGTATATGTTCCTTATGTGTGAGAGCGAACAGATTTTCAAACCTTTTTACATTTTGCATGGAATCACTAACACGAGAAACGAAGGACCGGAAAAGAAGAACGGAACAGTTGGGACCCATTGCATTATACACATCAACAACGAGTTCGGAGAGATATGCAAACGAAGGCGTAACGGAGTCAAACACCGACTTCAAGACAGTTGCCAAACCAGAAAAATCGAACGAATTGGGGACATCATTGTCATTGTCAGCAATGTCAGTTGAAAGACAAGTACGCTGATGAAATGCTAGTGGTGCGTGCGTTGTAGGAGAAAATACCGCCTGAGGACCAGGAAATTTTGCTGATATCTCAGTGCCCATGCATTCCATCGGAGTTCCGTAGATATAACTAACGTAGGCTTTGCCAAAAAGCGTAAAAGCGGTGTTTGGTGGTGAGAGCAATATGCCAAAGTTCTCAGGGAGCAACCCAAGGGAAGAATCTTCGACATGATATACCAGCTTCAACTTGCCGGTAGTTACAATGCCAACTATTACATTTCCAATCTGCTTTTGCGCATCTGTTAGACTAGCCTCTTGTTCGCTGGCCATAAGGCCGTATCACATTCAAAACGCAACAAATGAACACAAGTAACGGTGGCAAGAATAAGTGTCCGGCGGGTTCCGTGAATTGAAAAAAATGAATGTGCTGAAAGGACAAAGCCGGAAAAATCAGCAAGGACGTCGTAGGGTTTGAAAAATAAAACGGATAACTAATGTAGTTCGTAAAGTGTGAGATTACTAGCAAACGGAAAAAAGTTAAAGCTCCGAACTAAAAGACTATCAAAATGGTCCAGCAATGCATTGAAACACAAATCTGCGAAAATAAAAACTTACAACTCAAACAAAAAAACGGAAAAAGTCAACGAAAGTCTACTTACAGACATCAAAAAGTGCAAAACTGAAAGTGGTTCAATCGTGTAAATCAGATAGAGTTCCCTCCCGACTTCAGTCTTCACGAATTGAACCGGTATTGAGTAAAGTACCGGTAAAATTTGATTAGAAAAAAATAAGTCTAAACTTTGAACGAATTACTGAATATGAGCAAAGGTCAGGTCACCATGCAGAGATTGAAAAAATGGATCTGCTGTTCATGTACATGGCATGGAAAAAACACTGTTTCCAGTAGCCGATCCACGATTAAGTGTTAGAAAATGCTTTTTTTAGGAGGCGTTGAAACGTTACTAGCAAGCAAAAAAATAAATAAGGAAGTGAAAACAGATAGGTCAGCGCTAAATTGCTCCAATCAATGTAACAGCTAAACATATTAGAATATATCAGAAGGATGATGTCCTCGGTATCCGGTCCTATTACGCAAGATATGGTAGCAGCGAGCAAGAACATCTTGTAGATGCCAAATCGACAGTTAAACCCTTCAGGTCTAACGGTCAGAATTTAAGGTCTTCCCGGGATGCCATGGACTGACGCTTTGTTTGCATACAAATTACATACCTAGACTATCTCAATCTGTCTACTTTGAGTCTCTGACCACCGATGGTCAATTGGACCAGGTATCTGTCACCCCAAAAGGCAGAGATGTGAATACCAGATTCGCCCGGTGATGTTGGTGGTAGACGGTAACTGGTCATCGCTTGGCCCCTTATCACGCCTGACCTAGTGAGACAATGTGTGGTTTCCTATCAATCCAAGTTCCAGACTCACGAGTGCCGGTCCCCCTCCGCCGTGTTTAGGCCCTAATGGTGATAGGGCATGTTCTTTCTACGACACGCATGCGTGGCACAAGCAAAAAAAATCAATTCCAGAGACCGAATGTCTAATCACCATTGTTTTAGTTTTCTCAGTACATTAAGGGAACACTGTTAAAGCACCGGCGCTCCAACACTGACAGCCTGCCCGTATCAGAGTACTCCGACCCATATATGATGCGGTATAGAGTTAATCTTTGATGGAGGGAAAATCTCGCCGAGATCTTCGGACAGACACGAAGACAAACCTTACTTTAACAAGTAGAGTTAAGTTGAGCTTGGTAAAGAAAATATCAGGTGGTCACACAGAATGAAATAGTGCTTTTAATGCATGCTTTTCTATGATACCTACGATAAACATATTTCCCTTTAAAATTAAACTGGCCGCGAATCTTTCAAGCTGACCAAACCCTGTACAGGGCCAGCTACTCCTTACCATCAAAGTTCAGGAAACCTTTGTTTGTGCCCAGTAAGCTTATTCGGATTGAATTACGAGGCGAATTCCGCAGCCGGTTCGTTTCGATATAGACCATCATTAACCAGACACTAAACGACGAGTGGTAACTTCACCTGCGTAGGAGACGGATTCCAGATTATCACAGGCGCAATGCTGACTAATTATAATGCTCCATTTATCTGCATGTGCACTACTGCATGCAGAAATTAGCCATTCTGGAAAAACTGAAGATAAATTCGAACAATACTATCTCCGCGCGACATCTATTAACAACGAGGCAAGCACAAGAACACCATCTCAAGCAGTACCATCAAAAACTGAAAGGGTTTTTCTGCACATTGCCAAATCAATTACGTTATTGCTGAACAGCGTTGTGAAGGATTTCTTGTGGCATCTAGTCAGAGTCCGCAGAGATCACGACAGAAAATGAGTTAAAAACCACGTATGAGTTTGCGAAACCACTGGAATCAGTCCGAAAGCAACCTAGGGTTTATACAGCTGTAACCGTAATTTTCCTGATCACCTTGACTGTCTTATTTGAAACCCGTTTTCCCAACATGCAATTCTTTTAGCTACTGTAATCCTAATTGTCACCATAGAACAGGTTGCTCCGCTATGGACGTGATGTGTAGATTTTGTGATAGACATTTTCGGTGAGTATGTAGATCCTCATCGTGATTGCACGCAACGTTCCAACGTGTTCACTTAACGCCCGATATTCTCCTACCTAGGGCAACCACTGCCAAAGAATCATCTTATCTGTTCAGTTTAGCAGCTAGCGTACAGATGAATAATGCCCACTTGTATGAATTAGCCGATACTGGTAGTTCACTCACTTATACCACTAACTTTGTTGTCGACAAGAATCACTGGCAAGTCATCTCCTGATGTACTACAATGACCTTTATGAGCTTTTTAGTCCGTCATGTGGACATTTGTACATGGGCTATCAATCCAAAAACAAACTAAAACATCTGACTGCCCATCCTCCCTGATTTATGAAGAGGTATCACCGAGTCATGATGTTCTCAGGTAACGGGGCTCCCGAACCTCCTCCCTGACATAAAAAACCTGTTTTTCCGGGGCTGACCCGCAGCTTCTCTGTAAATATTCATCCCCAAAGTGCAAACCACGACTTTATACTATGCACGACATAACTTTCATCGAATCTGAAACTGAGAAGTTATTACATTCCATGGAATTACTGAAACATTTCTAGCGAACGCCAAAAGCATCTGCCTATTAACCACAAAGATCTTGCAATGTGGACTATTCAGCACGTTCGATCTAAAGAGTGTATATCATCGGGTGATGATAAGAAGTATACAACCTTTAAAGATTACTGAAAACTATCAATTGTGCAAGATCCCTCTTTATGACATACTTCACGCATAAGCGCAGTGGGAGGAGCATGCTCATAGCCACCAAAGCCCACTACAAGAGAGGGACGGCGACCGTGACCCTGAAACATGGGGTGGATAGTGCCACATTAGGTTTCATTGGGTCAGGTGTGGTAAACAACAGTCACGTTTCTGGAGAGGGATTTCCGGCATAATCGTCTTTGGCAATTTAGTGCTTACGCCAGCTTTTGTCGTTTTCAGTAAAGTACGACAGAGCCATCCTATATCTTCATTTTTTTCAAGTTTACCATAGGTATTCAGCGCAACGAGTGGTGTGGTTGCTTGGATGAAAGTTCGGTCTCTCTTGAAGACAGTTTCAGCTTGGTGTGCGCTGACGACATTACCTTATCGAGTGACAACCTACAGGTCATTCAAAACATTCTGAATCGCTTAACGATCGAGTGTGACTTGCATATTCGAAGTGAAAAAAACTTCGGAGCTGACCGAAGTCTGTGCCTGCATTTGCCTTTTGTGATGCCCAGTTAGTATACGATCAATTCAAGTATCTGCGGAATTTGTGCACACCTCGTGAGCAATAGGAAGGGAGAGTTCATCCGTGGTAGACAACACACGCTCGATCGCTGGACTGAGCACTTCAAAAATCAATTTGATTGGCCACACGTTAACGTATTTAATTTGACGTCTGCAGCTGTGGTATCGGCTGCCTTTTTAGGGTTACGGCAGCTAAATTCGCGCAAACATTTATGGTCAAGGAATAATGACTTTGCCAGGATTAGTACCGGATTCCGTATCGACCGAAATAGTAAAGCAGGCCAATGGGAGCGTGTCCAGATGGGAGTTTAATGTTACTTCCAAGGAGCACTGCTAAATTGTCAATAACTAGTAGGACTGGTTAAATATACCGTGAAAGCGGACATCCGATTGATCTTGCAATTGGAGACTCATAAACCAACAAGCCGATAAACGCTTCGAGTAGACACTTAAATAGGTGCGTGACAGGCTTTTGAGCCAAAAAAGTAACAAAAACGTAAACCGAAACCCAGTGAACGTAGTGGTTAGCCACAAAAACAAAAAGAAATAATCAAGCGGCCTGCGCGCAACACCGCACGCAGCACGAAGATTGGTTTGTGCCGCATCAAGGTCTAGCACCAGTTCAGTTTCGTTGCGTGATGTCTTCATAAGTTGTATGGGCCAAAAATCACAGCTTATTATACCACGAGTCTTGCGTTGTCTTTTGCTCTCTGGTCTCTCGCACGTCCAGGTTTATCAGCGTAGTTTCCGCGCAAGGAAAGGTGGAGTACTCATCTCAGTCTCGCCGCCATAGAGCGTCACACAATGGGCCTCAAGTTGTATACAAGGTAGACCATAGTACCGAGTTCGT
Source organism: Fasciolopsis buskii (assembly GCA_008360955.1). Lineage (NCBI taxonomy): Eukaryota > Metazoa > Platyhelminthes > Trematoda > Plagiorchiida > Fasciolidae > Fasciolopsis > Fasciolopsis buskii. Next base: position 15,055 of record LUCM01011282.1, read on the forward strand.
AAACAGATACCTAATGAAAAAGTACATGTATTTTTAAGTCCAAACGGCATTTTCTGCCTTTTTGTTTCATTTCATCTTATTGTTTTTATCTTTTTTCCCTTATTTTTCGGAGGATCGCAGTCGTAGTTTCAGATGAGAAAGACCGAAAAACGGCGTAAATTAGGAGGATCCTTAATTCTATGCCACGATACCGTCTTGGGGCAAAATATTCTAGCAGATACCCTTCGACGCCTGAAAACATTTTTTCGGGTGTTCGTTCTGGGACGATGTTTGAACACATTTGGAACACCAATTTATCTGAGAAAACGTTCAACTTGTATTGGCCCCGACGGTTTTCCTTCGGAAACTTTTCATCCATGTGTCCCCGGTATTTCTCCCCCACTGTTATATTCATTCTGTCTGTCGTCGGAATAAGCAACGGTGCTATCCCAATGAAAAACCTTATTAACCCCATTATACAAGAAAAACAGTTTCCACCACGTCCACGGGAGCTATGGACCCATCAACCACACTTCAGTGGTCCGCAAACCAATGGAAAACTTAGTCAAACCTCATTTGCATAACAATCCTCTCCGTAAAACTTGCGACACCGTTCCCTCAAATACAGTCATGCTCCTCATGAATTTACTTCTTCCAATGAAAATGGTTTGCCGGCCATCAACTTTATCGTTATGGCTTAACTATTTCATCGCATCCCTTGTCACCCCCGTTTTTCCGAAATCGTTCTTCCCGGGTGGACGTTTCATTTCGAGAGCAGTGGATATGCACTGCTGATGATTCCTAACAAGAATGAAACAGCTGTAAACTGCTTCCATGGCTTCTTAATGGGGAGTTGAGCAATTATATTGCATGGTAAATTAGCTCATGTCATTTTTTCCTTCCTCCGACGAGGTAGCCTTTTCAATTTTACTGATCACATCTAGGTCCTCTACAATTTTTTTCGATAGACCTTCTCAGTTTCACCGACCCTATTAAGTATAATCTGAACCCCTCCGTCAATTGCGTTATTCATGGGAGATGCAGTTCTCAATCACAAAAAGCATCATTTCGCCATTCAAGTTTTATCTGCAGCCCAGCATGTCCTCCTTGAGCAACGTCAAAATCTGCAATAATTCCTCCCGCAGCTGCCTCAAACTTCGCCATTCGATTACGTATGACTTCTCCGGACAAACCTGTCACCAAATACCTAGAACTAGGTAAATTGCGAATCAGCCCTTTCGCCATCTCAGGTTAAGTTGTAGTAGACTTCTTGCACATAAGCTGACCTTTCTTGGAATATGGCTCTATAATTAGCACCAATATGGCCGCACATGCGGTTATCACTAATGAAATCGCAAAGCCCATTTACCAAGACACCACTGGGTGTCCCATCTGAGATCGCCAAAGATGCCAGCTGCTCCATCTCGACCCCTTCTAGCTTCACTGCATGAATGTTAGTTTATCCCTCCCCTTCAGATGAATTGTTTTTGTATTCTCCTCTTTCATTTTTACTTTTACAGAACCTTGTTCATATCCCTTAAGACATAGGTCTTTACTCTGCCAGTTACCCTTACTGATGTTGCCATCAGTACCAGATTTTTCTATGTCAATAACATCAATATTTGGAATGGATTGGCGCTGTTTTTGCGCTGGCAACCCAATGGCTATTTCAGCGAGAGATAGCTATATTTCTTGCAGTTTCCGAAGTCAGTGGGCTCAGCACTACCTACAAGAAAAATAACGACACCAATTGTATGGCATCCCACGTGTAGCCATCGCTCATATGCCACTGACAATCATCTAGTTACCTCGAAAGCGATATGTACCCCGAATTTGCCGAATTAGACGTCCTCCGAGGTTTTTATCCTTTGCTTACCGAAAAATGACCTGCTATTCTGAGCCTGTCTAATGGTTTTTGATTCTCCAGTAATAGTTCTCCGTACCGAAGTGAACGACTAATTTGAAAATCTCGTGCATTCGTTGACCATAAATATTGGAAAAAACATTCGGCATATAGTAGAAGGGAGAACCAGTAAGCGGAATCAGCTGTCAACAACCCGATACCCTACCATAGAGACGTCACAGCAGTCCGTGCTCTGATTGTGGCTGAGCGCAACAGGTTTGTTTGAAGTGCCCAGCAAAAAGACAACCAAAATTGAAAACAATTTGCCGAACCCCGCCGGTCGGTTAGTGTCAGTGGAGGGCATATATTCCATACTGACCCTTGACCCACTTCTTAGATTTCTGGGTTTTCGTAGGTCAGAAAAATCTGAAAGCGGTAGGCACGTCCACAGTTCCATAATTTCAACTCCTGTTGACGCATTAACCACACAAGGAACGCATTTGTGTTCAAAATTCCTTAACGTAAGGACCCACCGTTGGCCAAATCTACGATTATTTGGGTTGCAGGCATGTTGCACTATTCGTTCCGCTGCATCAGGCTAAGGAAACGATCCCGGCGATGGCCTCGCCATCCAATATTTCATTCTCCAACTAGAAAGCCACAAGAGACCTTGTATAAAGGTACAGAAGAATATCTAGTACCACAGGTTCTTCAGAATCCATGCTGATCAGATGCCGCTGCAGTACAAATTAGCGAGGTTTTGTAGTGCAACAAGTTCACAAGGATAGCACGGTTCTGAGTCGGTCTTCAACCGCCTGCCCCTGTACTTTGCTGTTAACCTGTGCACCTTGCTCTTCGCCGAACGTATAAATTGTAGCTGTTTACAGATTTATTCTTCCCACTTCGAACCCACTGAGAAGCTAACATGACTCAAGGACTCCAATGGGTTCCACGATAGGTGCGCATTATGGTGGTCTTCGGTAGCACAACAAAACATCAACCGAAATTCCTGGATTCGGCCCGGGCCACCATATACCTGCTGGACTTTTCTCATTGGCGCTTGGCAGGACCTGGCACTCATCTTTCTCTATTGTTCACCCATTTCACGTCCAACTCAATACAGTGAAATACCACCAAACGCTCGCCGGACACAAATTATCTTGGAGCGAATTCGCGAGTGTTGGTGGGACTCACAGAGGGCGGAAATTCTCGCCACGATCCTTTCACGGTGGAGAGAGACAGAACGCAAAGGGTATAAATATATGCTTCGGCGTTGTGACCCCCAGGTTTCGCCTGAAGTTATCTCCCAGGGCACAACATTAACTAGGCGAGGTATACGCACTTTGATGATGACATTGCTGAATCCACGCGGGAAATAGTAAACTTCATGCCACTTCTCTTTTTCACTACTCCGCCGTCGTCTAGCAAACCATTTCTTCCAAACACTTTTAAAACCCCTATCGACTTTCCTGTTTCAATCCCAGGTGCAAAATTTCACCCGCAAACCCCTGGCAAAATGCGGCCTTGTATTCTATTGCACACTCCAAGAACATCTGACGACTCTTTTGGCAGTAAGCTGTTGCAATCTACCCGTATTTACTTTAACCAGTGTATGAGTGCCTTAGATTAACATGCAACGGGTTACATAATTTGCATCTCTCTTCCCGTATACACTATCAGTTGCGGCAACAGCAGGCAACAAATGACCAACCGATCTCTTAACGACTGTCATAGTAATGTATGGGTCTATTGAACCTTCCCACCGCTGCCTTTCTTCCTTCTTGAATGCGAGCGTCTTGGAGGCTAAAGTCAACATATCACGTCTCAAACCAGGCTTATTACCACTCTCGACTTGATTTTCTTCTCTGGATTAACCACGGTGGCAACGGCGGTTGTGAAAAGCTTTCCGGGGGCGATCACTTTTCGGTTCGCTGCCATTCCTTTGTCACCCATATCACTCAAAAGTAAAGATCCCCACAGACCCTTCCACAAAACGTGCTGGAACCTGATACCCAATTCCGTTCTAGCCTAACGCCGGGTGACCCTCGTTCTTACGAACGGTCTTCAGATAGTATCCGACCGAAAATATGCGCCGTCTTCAAAATTTTTCTAGACCTAATTTTTCCAAAACTGTCTACTAGCTGGCGCTAAACAAAATAATTTTGGTCGCAGGCAATCCAAACTTAGTAGATTATGAGAAAAATTTAGTAAAATAGCTGATTTCTTTCTTTCATTCCAGTTAATCCGCGTTTATTAGTGACAAAAATCATTTCTTTCGTGAGGCCGTCTCATCTACCCAAATTTTTATCTACCACCGTCTCTCATACCCTGAAATTTTTATCTACACTGCTAATGTTAAGATCTCCCACCTGCAAGGTCCGGAGGCCTTATTCCCAAAGCTTCCAGTTTTGGATGCACCGACATTCTCAAACTTTTGTCAAGCTTATTTAGCTTGCCCATGAAATACAATTGTTTTCTCTTTCACCGTATGACGTCTGTAGTCATACCTATACACCAGAAGGGATCTCGGTTGGGCCCAGCCAAGTACCGAACTGTAAGCCTTAATCTGGCGATGTTGAGAATCCTAGAGATTGATCAAGCCAAAACCCACCTCAGGTCTACTCGGCAACCACTCAATTAATAAAGATGAGCGTGTATTTTTTAGAAACTAGTCTTGCGCAACCTGTGTGATGTTTCTTTGAATCTTGTTACCGTGGTTGCCGATGACGGCAGCAAGTGATCGCAGTCTTTGTGGACTTGCTCAAGGCCTTTGATTGGATACCAGTTTGGTATCAAAAGTCTAGTCTTACGGCATTGGCGACCCATTTTAATCTGAGATAGCATCCTAACTGACAAAGCGCAGTCTGATAGCAAACCTTAAGAACATCTCTTCTGAACTGTGGCCTATAGCCGATGAGGTGATTCAGCTCGGTCTCCCGGATCCCCCATTGTTTTTCACGCACGTAATTCACCTGATCTCCATGATTTGACATGAAGTCACCGTCCTTAACTGACAACGTAAACGTTCTCCACATTCTTGGTCCCGGTGTTTCAGATCCACCGTTGCAGAAAGTAGCGCCCAATTTACACTAATTCAATTCCTTCCGAAAAACTGGTGACTGAAGTTTTAAACCAAGACAAGGTGTACTGCCACATTCAAGTGCCTTTTTCTATGAAACTCCCTCGATCTCGGAAGACAACTGATCCCTAATAAATGTGAAGCGCGTAACTTTTAGTTATATTGCACGGCTACGTTTAACTTTTTGGAGCAACCTGGTGTGCACATTCCCGCCCTTTGGAGTACTTTCAACTCGCTTATTTTACCCTCATCCATGTAATGAACAGCAAATAAGCGGTTGCCTACTTTTGCAGTTTTCACCGCCGTACTCCGATTTTCCGACGGGAGCAGTAATGCCCCCACCATGCCGGTGTTTTCACTTAGCTATATGTATTTCGCCATTTCTGCTTACTTTTGCTGTGCGCGGTGGCACGATTTAGTAGTAAAACCTATCCGCTTTCTTTATTCCTGATGATTCTTGCTTTCACCTTGGAGCATTAGTTTCAGAGAACCTATCAGTTTTGTTACGCTTCCCCTAAATCATCATCCTAACTTGCTACAACACAATCGTAATTCCTTTTTTGACCTGCCCCAAGAATTTTTGATATGCGTATCTAGGCCTTGGATACTGATTGTTCCCCTTATCACCTTATCAGTCTAAGAATTTTACTCGCCTCATCTGGCTTTAGGTCTGTAAACTTAATTTGTTATACTGATGCACCTGATGCCGTAAATAAGATAGTCAAAGCTTCGTTGCGTTCTCTGCGTTACATCAGCATGGATTAACCCAGTCACTCCTACTCAACCATAACTTCATACCTCACCTAGACCAGCCGCAGCGCTTGTCCGTTCGCATGTAAGAGTAAGTGTAAAAATTAGGATGCCTGCGGCATCTCTAAAAACATGTCTCCTGCCCCCAGCCGCACCGTGCATTTTTCGATGAAGTCAAAATCCTTCCGGCTGGATGGTGCTCTACCTGTACATCACTATAAGATCACTGTTCTCTTTTCATGCACTCGATTTTAACAACAACCACCATAAGACCAAATATGATACAAATGGACGACCTGGGACCTCTCTGGTTGGTGAAAAATAAAGGGATCCACTACATTCCATCGGTAGTACAGCGTCTAGGCTGCCTATCCTCCTTCCTGTTCTCTATCGTTTTTGCAACTTGCAGTATTTCCTACTGGCGAGATCATTCCAAGGGCCGCCGTCGTATAAGCTCTTGGCGAGTACTCCTCATTCTGATTCACCGCATCAGCAAGTATTTAGCGCTCAGATACATCACAATACTCCTAAGGTCCAGTAACATCTGGGCAAGAGATGGGAAAATAAGTAAACATATAATACGTAAAAATTGACATTATGACTGTTAAAACTGGTTTCTGATAACTTTATCGTAATTTTACTAGATGTTCACCGCAATTTACTCTATCAAATTTACTGTACTTTTGTTTAAGTAGTCGGCTTCTCCATGCACGCCGCCATCTTGGTCAGCCTATTTTCTTGTAAGTGAGTTGCTTTTCGGTTTGCTACACTAGGTGTTGCTTCGCAATTTCTTCGTAGGTCGACTAGTATTCCGTGACAGATTTTGATTTGAAGGGATTTAGAAAGGACTTTTTGTATTTTTCTAGCTTTCCTTTTAGTTAACAATACTGTACTGAAAAAGCCTTTATTTACATATTTAGACAGGTTAACTTGAGGTAATCGTCAGTGGATTCACAATTATTGCTTTGCAGTGACGGCTGTATTTTATCTGACAGGCAACTTCGTAGTTGTTTTCTGCTTGTCTTTCAAGACCGCTAAGTAATTAGAATTACGATAATTCCATGTCGGCATCAATCGATCTTTTACAGTAAATTTCATAAGTAATTGCATAACGTTTTCATGGCATCGCGTACAGCACACTTGGCCGTGTATAACGAACTCAGTTGTATCTATAGTTGCATATGTTGACGTACTTTTCTGCCATGTGCGTTAACACGAGATGGCAGAGACATCGTGCAAGATAGAAAGCGCTTAGTTCCTCACAGTGTGCCGTTTGTGATAAAGCTACGCTGCGGGGCATCGCGTTAGATGTCCAAAGTTGGACCGACCAAGAGTGCATACTGCATTTTGTTGTAAAAGTTAGTTCAGGAGTCGGTCGTTAACATTCTTTCCAGTTTTCGTGATGCTGAACTGACGATCAACGTGATAGTCTCGGGGTCACCAACACCTACCTCCGAGTGCTCAACCATTCCAGACATCAATATCAGGGCAAGGAAATTTATTCAGGTATAAAATTTCATTCTCAGCCGTTTTCAGTATCTGCGGTTCACAGTGAGACGCGGTTATTAACTGAGGCTCTGCTGTTTTAGGGAACGCAACCTTATATCATCTGGCCGTCTGCCACGTTGCGGAGTACCGTATGAATAGTGGCAGTCAGCAAAGGGCAGATTTTCTGTTGGATTTCCTTCGGACTGCTTCCATCCGTTTCAGACTGAAGAGGGTATAGCAAAAAGAAACATTGGAAGCCGTACATCTCGGCGTGCTGAACATTTGTCTTGATCCTAGGACGTTGCTTCGACCGCCTAGAGCAAGCCCAATTGCAGAACCGTCCGGTGTACTCATATTGACAGCATAGAGGACGTTCTTGGCTAGTGTATTTAAGGAGTGTCCTTAGGCAGATTTTCTCTTATCTGACCTCCCGGTACAGCTCACCGCCATCCGTATGTAAATATAATCACTCTCCTCGAGGGTTCCATATACGAAGCTTCACAAATTTCCTCCAGATAGTTTGAGACAATCTTGACAGTCTTCCTCCGCCTTCAGCATTTTTTGGCCGTTTGTTTTTATCAAATACGTGTCCCGTCTAATTTGCCTGAAGTTCCGCCTGAATGTCTCTACTTCCAATCACCGCATTACCGTTCCTATAACAGCTCAAATTTTCCGCCCATTACGTAACGATCTCGACGTTTTGGGACTCCGGCCATATCTCGACATCCGCCGTTGAGCTCCGTCTATGTTGTGCGCCAGCAATGCGCACATTCGGTATACTTAAACGCGAAGTGCATCGTAGTCCGCTGCTGGCAAACAGTCCCGGGAAACGTGTTTTGGTCTTGAAAATTAAGTTTCCTATTTTCGCTTTTCACTGGTATACTTGTACTTTCCCCATTGCTTGGCAGCATCTTATTTCACTTTCCAGTGTGCTTCTGCAACAATCCTGTATTGCTCCCACCCCTTATTTCTTTCGATTTCTATTATTTACATTTCCTGTGCGTTATCCTTGTAAAAATGTGATCTTGCCTTGCGCATGTCTCTTGCAAATCGAGAAATGTACATTATTGTTGTTACTATATAAAAGGTCGCATCCAAAGGCAGTTTTGTAAGATGAAGTCAATGCCGGACACCGTGATAATACAACTCGATTTTGACGGTACGGCTGTTTTCCTTTCATCAAGTATGCAACCCTGGCCCATACTTGGAAGAATTGCAGAGCCATCCTGCAAACCAGTGTTTGCCGTCGGTTTCTATTGCGGCAAAGGCAAATCGTCATCAGCTTAAGACTTTCTTAAGGTATGTATATCTGCGCTGAATGTGATGCTGAGAAACAGCATTGAGGTTAGCATCAATTCCGTTGTCTGTGATGCACCCGCACGGACATTCATCTGGCAAGTAAAGGGACCGACGTGTTACTTTGGTTGTGATCGTTTCATTCAACGTGGACCTTACTGTGATATGCATGTTACTTTTCCATACGTCAAATGTAAAACTTACGATAACAAGGCTTTTCGCTTCTAGAAGCACCCTTACCGTCATATTGGCCTCAGCCCCTTTTTTGCCCTACCCATAAACATGATAACCACTTTGTCGTTGGATCATGTGCATCCCGTGTGCTCAGGTATCACGAACAAGCTGTTGCACTTTGGTTACATGGCTTTGCGGCAAATCGCCATCATTTACATTGGTCAGACATAGAAACCCTTGGTAAGCGTATTCTTGCTTGCAGCAGTGGCACACGCTGTGATTTTCAACGGTTGTTTCGGTATATTCAAGACTTGGACCTTTGGAAGGCCACGGAATTTCGCATGCTTTTATTCTATGTTGGACTTGCATGTTTAAAGGGGTTACTCCTTGAAGGTGTGTATGAGCATTTTATTTTGTTATCTGTGTCTCTTTATACTTTGTGCCACAGTTATAAATATGAGACTTGCAATAATTTTGCAGCAGCGCTTCTGCGGTGCATTGTGCATAAGTTTTTGCTTTATGACTCCTCTAATTAGGTTCACTCTGTACATCTGCCAGAGGATGCCTTACGTCATGGTGCCCCGGACAGCTTTCCTTTCTTTCCTCACGAGTCTGTGATGCGATTTTTAAAGTTCGGCATCCCGTGACCCTAAACTCCCGCTCAACAACTCCATCGACGCATTTGAGAATATCGTACGCTAGAATATGTATCTGCCAATGCTATTTATGATGACCTGAGCGAATCACAAAGTTGTTTCCATGGATAAAAACGTCCGTTCACCACCAGGAACATCGTGTTAATAAATACTTCCTGTAAGAACGTCATCATTGTTGCTGGAAAGCCAATGTCCATAGTGGGGTTTCTAAAAGGACGTGTAAATAATAATTACTTCACGGAGCCGTTTGAGGGTTTGTGAAGTCATCGCAATCCAGCCACTCGTATATAATTCTTGTAAGCAGTTTGCAGGGTGACATTTTTCAGGTGGGCGTAAATCCCATTCAGCGTAATGGCTTTCGTTGCCTGTACTTGGTGTAACTTTTGTTATCCCCACAATACACACGTGCATAAACTAGGAACCTTTTTGTTGATAAACAGTGACTAGGTGTGCTGGCATTAAATATCTGACCATTGAGCGGGTAAAATTTCAGCTGCACCTCGTCTTTACGTTTTCCGTCGACCAAACCGCTGCTGTCGTATACAGAAACTGGGTAACGGAGAGTGAGAGGGTGAAATGGCCGAAGTAGAAAACTTTCACTGCTTATCAACATATGTTATTGAAAGCAGACTACCTACCTGATTCCTTACCATCGTATGATTTCATGAAATTATGCAATTGCAGTAAGAACAATGTTATTAATTAATCTGGTGGACAACTTGACGGAGGCAGTTCTTGTCACAGACGGGAAGAAGAACAACTTCCGATGATCAGGGGCCTTTGACCCTTCTCTCGCAAAGGTATCCTTTCCGAAGGAGTTCTGTCATCAGCGCTACCAATGTATTTTCAGAGTCCCCATTCAATGATCTTCTGAGGACAGTCCGGAGAGATGAGCTTCGGCTCAGAAGCCCCTGGAGGAGTCTCGTGAAACGTCCCCAAAATCGCCAGGGGTAATTTTTTATCACCAATGCTATCACTTCCATGTATAAATACGAATCTTCTGTTCACCGTTCTTTTAGTTCTCCCCCGATGCACGTGCCAGCAGCCACATGTTATCAGTTACCAGCAGAGGCCGTGCCAATTTCCAAGCAAGTTTCATCTCATCATAACTTGATTTTCATTGGGTTCTTATTGGAGTTTCCGAAAGTTCAAACGTCTACCACGGATGCATTGCCGGAACTAGTTTCTCTCTTCGTAGACATTTCACCAGAGAACATATTCGAAGTTCCACTTATTCTTCCTACCTACTCATCTTGCTTCCCAGTAACCTGCTAACGCTAACCAGGTAGACTCCTTTCCCTTAAGTACCAAGCCTAGTTTCGCCCATAAAAAAATCTGTCCACGTCACACAGGCGATGTGATTCGCTTGTGCAAAACATAGGTCCACATTGGTCAAGTTTCAAGCAGCACTCGTTAATGAAAACAAGACAAGGCTGTTGTGACGATTGACGGACCATATCGTACATGTCTGCTTTTACGGCATAAACTACCATTCCGCCGTAATGCTGCTTTATCTCCATCTTTCGTTTTTTTTTAGTCCTGCGATAATCCCAAAATGACTGCGAACAAGGCTTGCTTCCGCATCTCCAACGTGGGAAAACAGACCACCCCAGCAGTTGCGAGCATGCATACTACACTAAATAATCAAATCTAAATTCAAAACAATCGCGGGAAAATTAGGTCAGCGCGAGGAACTATGGAAAGTAACCTATATGGCTCAACATTCGTCTGTTAGAAAAAAAAACGAGAAAAAGATGTCTCCGCTGGATCAGATTAACCCCGGAAAGCCCAGCACATCGCGAGCTGCAAATGAAATGGACACCTTTTACATGTGAATATGTATGCCCATCAGCCAGACCTGACCTGCCGAAAGGAAACCGCAACACCGCCTTATTCGATTAATAAGCGTTTGGCTACTTTGTTAGTCGCTATGGGAATTAGATCATCGACTATCCACTTTTGCTTCACACCACCCCTTCTAATGTTTAACATGCCCGTTCCCCCAAACCCACACCTGGTACGTATGCTGACGTCTATAACACTGCTTTACGTTTTCTAATTAATCAGCAAGCTTACTGAAAACAATCTACGTGGTGGCAGATTGTATCGTCCGTTTAAACACCAAATTACCGAATCCCATTTCTTGTATTTCTCCCTTTCTCTTTCTTTCTACGATTTTCGTATCAAATCCTGTCCAATGCATCCAGCCCACACTGTTCATCCGCGAGCCATGCTTGTTTGTCATTTCTTGGCAAAGAATGGTAATATTCGGCGAAAGATCACATGGGTCAGTTAAACTGACTGTCCCTAACATGTAGTCCAGAAAAGTTCCACAAGCGGAACAAACAGTGACTTTATTCACTAATCTTGCGCTGACCGTCCTGTCAGACCACTGTAATCTGCATCTGCGAAGATAAACAAAAACGCGTTTCAAATAAATGGTTATGAAGCACAGGACTGACTGAGCCATGCTCTATAAAGGTCCAAGCCGCCGATTATTTGTTCAACAGTCCGTCAAAGGAAACTACCCCCCTGCGTGTTTCATTGACATTGCCTGGGCCTGTAATCTTCTTAAGAAACTGACTTTATACTTTCCCTTTTGTTTACTCAACTTGAATACCAGCTGAAACAAATTACCATGCACTTGCGCCTCTCGCCCCGGGCTCTTCTCCAGTCGTCAATGCCCAAAATTGGCAACGCAAACTATCGCCTTAAAGCTCACTTCCATCCTTGTCGCTGTTGTCTATCCCCGCTTTAGATCTGCTATCCTGGCTATCCAGTACCTGGCCGCGCGACCCTGAGACAAGCAAGCCACGTATGATTCGTCTCAGGTGCTCTCACTGCGATGGACCATCAAGATTGCTTAAACAGGTTAGTTGTCACTTACTGAAATGCCGCGCAACCCCCCAACCTCCAAACCCGTACCGCCACAGAACACCATAATCTCCAATATTAATCAAGGACAACACAAGTCATTCATGGCAAGTGTATTTAAGGATTGATTGTAAATCTTACACGTACCCGCCTACTTCCCGCCACACATCACAATCCGCTCCCGGCCGCATAAGTCCAGTGACCATTTTTGTAAGTTCCATTGTCTCTCTGTCCACAATTTTTCGTATACTTTCGTCCCGCAAATTGTCTGACGCAACCTTGAAGGTTTCCTGCTGTTTCATTTTAAGCATTATTTTGACTACTGAATGTTGTTGATTACCACTCTCCATCCACCTCATATGATATCCAGTGGGATTTCGATTCTTCTCCATCCCGCTACTAAATCCATATTCATCTTCATCTTTACCATTTTACCCTCCTGATTTTTGATGAGCCCGGCCACTTAACAACACCCACCATTTCTTCCCAGCCAAATCATGCGCCGGCGATGTGCAACTTTGCTGCGATTAAACATGGACTGACTCGCACTGCGCGACTCATAGTCAGCCCCGGAAAGTTTCGGCGATAGATTATGCAGCCCTGATTTGAAACCCAAAAACTCGTGATTAGCCCACCTTGTTGCAGGTTGTGTTCATGAGAACACAGAAACTGCATCTTCACGACTAAATTTTGTCTTACGATTTCCAATACGCCATCTGTGTGTAAAATTTGATCTTGCCTTGCGCATGACTCTCAAATTTCAAGAAATATACCCCTTATTATTGTTATTATTATTGTTATTATTATTATTATTATTATCTGAATCTGTTACCCTGGTCACGCTGAAAGGTAACAGAACTGGCCTAAACTTAGATAGAATTTTAGCGGCACTGAATAAGATGAGCGTCAACGTGGCGTCCATCATGCACCGCTTGGATAGTCGACGCACGGGGAATGAAAGTGTTACTTACCAGCCAACGACAGCGTTTGACCTAGATGGTCTGGGAAAAGTCGAGCAGGAGTTAAATGTCATGGGCAACTTCGACGCGGCAGTAAGTCGTCCATGGTTTTGATTAGAATTCCAGGTCCATGCGCTGAAGCGCAGTGGGGCCTGAGACGTAGGCACCAGGGTGCGCAGAATGCTGACTCCGACCACTGGTGAAGACCAGGCTTTGCAGTGTGACTGGCTGGGAACTGGTGGTAAAACGGTATTCCCACACATCGATTTGTGGGAGCCATCGTTTGTAAATTGATTCAGTAACTTTCACTAACTGACTAACAGATACTGTGAAATCGTTAGTCGCATTCCAGAAAGAATTGGTCCTGGATATTGAGAGAATAACCAAACATTGATTCACAGATGCGCAAGACCGAGGTTACGAGAGGTGAGCACGCAGGAACGCTTATTGCCACTTGCAGTTTCGTTTGAAATCAAATAATATGCATGTTACTCATGCCGTTATCAAATTGCTTTCCCATTGTCCATTTCGACGCATAGCCAGTTTCTTTGCTTACATAAACAGTCCACGCTGTGAAATCTGTTTAAGCTAACTGTTTCCTTTCAGGCTTTTTCAGGTCTCGGATAGAAACCGTTTGAATATATATAGTGTGCTGGGAACCAGATGCAACTATTTTTATGTCGTAATAAATGGATTTTGAACGACTTCTTTGTATGTTCTCTGTTTCTCAATGCAATTCTGCTCGGATGGAATTGTTGTAAATCGATGCGCAGGAATGAACCGAGCTTTTGAACTTGTCGCATAACAATGTTCGCAGTATGCGCGCTGCCTACTTAGAAATGCTCAGCAGTTTGCTGGGAGCAATGTTACTGTATGCGTCAAAGCGTTACGAGCGGTAAGATTCGTTAATCGGTAAGGGGGCAAAAGGGATGTAAACGGATGCGCCATTTTCACCTGACCAGCATTTGCCCAGCCAGTACCGGATGATCGAATATGCGTTCCCGGATTTCTCGTATGTATTGTCCGGATTCACTGGATTTCATCATATTTTTTGCCGGATTCTTTCGAACATTTACGAGGCAGGGACTGGGCTAAGCCCGGATCAGGCGTGAGTCCCCGGTAAGTAGCTCGCCCTGATCTCAGAGCCGTAATGGTCCTTGCATGAAGTTACCGACACCGGATCGACCGTAATTGCTGCAGAATTCATACGCTCGCACACCGGTTTTTAATACTCAGTAGTTTTTAGCCACTTGCGGCCCAACTTGTTCCCCGGTTCTGTCCTGCATTTTACCCAAACAGCATCAAAGTAGGCTAAAATTAGTAACACGATTTTATTAACAGTTTGGTCAGATGTGCTTCGTCCACATATTTTGTCTGTCGTTAAATCAGTCCTTCACATTGCTTTATCCTGTCCGTCACTGGCTGTTAATCTGTCTTGCATACGAAACATTCACTTTCACATTCTTCTCCATTGCAACTCCATTTACGAAACGTTGCTTTTGGATCACATAACAATGAGCAATTTTTGCTGGGAGAACCAATTCCATGGGTATGAACAATTGAACCATTTCTTTCAAATTTCATATGGCTCCCTAACCATCTAAGTCGATGCGTATTAGTTTTCAAACCCCGTCTAGCAACCTCTTACGACGGATTCCATGTGGCAGTCTGTTTCAATCCGAAACAGCTCATACATTATTCATTAACTTTTGCACCGTCCGAATCTACAATTCGCATTTGCTGCTAATCGTCAGTCTAGTACTAAGTGAATATTAGCGGCTCGAGCCGCTTGTACTGATTAGCTGATTATCGCTTTGAGTCCCACGTCCCCAAATGTCAGCATGTATTTTGCCAATTGGAAGCCCACGGAAAGACCCTAACGTTACGCATAAGTGCCATAGCCTTTCAAGAAAAATTTATATGATCAATCGAAAGAAAAAATTCTCCGTGGACGTATTTGCACATGATGAATATAAACCAATGTTGCTTTTCAGAAAACCCAGAGAGATACAACGAAGATAACATTTTTAACAACAGCAAAGGTACATACCACGATTATTGTTATTATTATTGAATGCCTCGCCATTAAACATTGATCGAATCCAATACCGCAAACAGCGTCTGAGCAATGATTTGCTGAGGTCCCCTTCTAAGTTCAGGATACAATTTATTGACAAATACAATAATGGATTATAAGCTGATCAACACAAAAACACCAGCGAACCTAGGGACTTTGATAACAGAAAATCAATAAAAAAATCTCACGTCACGGGATTGGAATAAACTCGCGGGTCACGCGGGTCCCAGTACATTGAATGTCAAAATCGTGCGACGAGTGAGAACGTAAAAACCTTCAGCCAAATGGAAACATGAAGAAGACAGAGCAGCAAAGTCTTTTGCCCAGTTTTAATCGCATGAATTCCAATGAAATGGGTCATTTTGATGGATTTTCGTCCTGGCATGCATTAAACCATAAGCCTGTTATAAGTGTGAAGTAATTTTCCGCTTTAGTCTCGGTAGTTCATCCTACAATTTTTCATTTGGCAGCAGAGATTGCGATCGTTGTTGGCTGGAGACGCTGACGTAAATAGCTCAGATTCAAAGTCAGCTCAATATCTTGGATTCCGACAAATTTTCAAACTGTGCCGTGAACTTTCCTATCTGCTCGGGTGCTTTTCGAAAGCCAACAATCCCCATGGTAATTCCAAAGTCGACTGACAATATACATTGCTAACTCAAATACCGTGTTCATCACTTAATTTTGCATGTCACTCACTTTGTGAGGTGCAACATTGACTGTGTCATGGATGCTGCCGTGATCGCCTACTCACGGTCGATAGATTTTGATCTTCGGCTTCCGCTTTACTGTTGTATTGGCCGTTCATTTGGAAAACGTGCGTATCAGTCTTGGTTTAATTTCTAATTCTCATTAATTTAGCCACGCGTAGTTTGATTACTCAGTATTTAGGCCCAACAATCCCTGCTTGGCCAGAAATTCCGCTAACGCTAAACCTCTGCTCCATCATTTATCTTCCAAGGTGCTCCAATCTTGAGATTTTTTCAGAGGTTGGTGCATGGGACTCGATGCCCTCCACCTTAATTTCGCCTTAATCTCTCCGCAGTCTTGGCAACAGTTTTCCATACTTCCAATTCTGTTCCGCCTCGTCAGTCTACCAAAAGGATTCTACACGAAGCAAGCAGACCCGTTTTTAGACGGTTTCACCTGATCACACAAATTCTTTTAAACTCCACTTTTCTGCTTTTGCCTCGACGGAAGACCCTATAGCCAGCTTTTTATGCTTTGTGTAGATTGCTTAAGCCAGACTGACTTCGAGTATCCCATTCTTAGTTTTGTGCATTTTTTCTCGTCATATTTTATTCACTGTCGTTTGAATTTCCTGCTTATGTCCATCAATAAGAAGTCTCGTTATATAAAGAGTTCTACCCGTGACATTGACAACCCGTCCGGTCCATTGTGGGCATATAAAGGCCGACGAGATGCCAAAGAAAGGCGGCAATACGGCATTGATGTAAAGTTCCCGTCAAACTCAGATGTCTCACGTGACCTTCCACTAACATCTGCGATGTTATCATCCAGATGTGACCCAATAGGTGCATTAAATTTCATTTTAGAGGCGTTTCTTCGGTTGCACGTGAGCATTATATTTTCTTCCGTTCTGTCACTGTCGTTGGAAGCATTGTTGCTGCACGGTGAATGCTGTAGGACTGTACGAGAAATAAATATCATTATAAATGTTCATATCCATACGCATGACATCAGATTTTAATCAAAAGTATATTTTATCCTTGCATTGAGTGCCGCAATTTTCGCATTTTACGTTTTAATTAGACTCAGATGAGCCCTTCATTTGTTGATAATGATCTGTTTGTGTCACAAAAACGAACATAAATGCCTAAAAATATCTTTACGCTTTTGTATAGATTTATTTTTCATTGGCAGTTATTCATTTCTAAAGTACATGCGCACTTGTGATTATCTACCCCTATTCGTCATTGTTGGAAAACACGGCACTTCGTGGATTTTAGTATTAGTGGAGCCATAAAATACACGCCTGTTTTAGCGCTTTGCAAAAAACCAAATAGGGCAGCGCTTCTGCTGCCCGAACAGAGTAATCGAAAAACGAAAGGGCAATGAAAAATAATTGAAAAATGGAGCAGCCCATCCAAGTAGGTAAGGAGTATTCTCTAGCATGGGGATTAATTTGAATTTAGGAACGTCGTGTTGTTTTCACTGGGTCATCGGTTACTTAGCCATGTATTGAGCCAATGGCCAAGTTAGAATACACATACTCAGGCATTGATTCCAAACACGAAAAACTGTTATTCTGTTGATAGTTTGGGTCGTAAATGAAACATGATCTTCAAAATTAGTTTCCATTACTGCAAACATGTTGGCTAATCCCATGGAAGGTTACGAAAACTAACAAAGAATGTTATAGGTCAACTCTTTTCCGCTATGTGCTGCATTTCGGTTCACCACAGCGCTCATTTTTTCCTGCTCTTGAAGGCAACTCGTAAGCCCGAATAATCTAACCTGGCCATCTGTTCGTAACACGATTACTTGACCAATGACTCAGTAAAACGTAGATGACATCCATCAACACATTATTCACACAACTGCATAATGCATAGTGTCTACGTGGATGGATCACTCTATTTTTCAATCACCCGCTATCGTCAGTTTGTTTGCCCCTTTACCTGTTTTATTTTCTAGGGGCCCGCTTTCTATTTAACCAGTAATAAAGCGCCTAAAAGAAGCTTTTTGCCATTGAGTTTCCTAATTTTCTAACCGGTAATTTTACAGCTTATATTAGTTGGAGCTTGCGCATACCTATGTGACATTACCTGGATTAGGCGGACATACATACCCAAGTTAATGGGCAGTTGTATTTAGTATACATTGGTCTATTTATCTGCGAGTTCATCAGGCGTCACTTAGAGACTTGTAGTTCACGATTTGCACAATGTTTGTCGGAAAATTTATGGCGATGATTAAATGATATTAGTCTTATTAAAATATCTATATATTTGGCCGCTTTACGTGGGGCAGCGGCGATCATCCGAGTTAAACGTTGTTGTCCATGTCGTATTGCTCACTGAAAGATTGATTAGCTGCGACAACTAAGGTAACCGTGTTAACTTTTTAGTCGGCTGCAGTGAATTGCATGGAACATAATTGAGAGATACTGAAACATAATATCATGCTTTAATATCAAGCTACTGCTGTAAATATTGCACGATAAATCTCGCAGTGGATGTTTTAAACCTGCTGGCCAGCATGAGCCGCGCTAAATTTATTGCTTTAAAATATGTCTTGTAGCACCAAAATCGTGTCCATATCTTTATCCTGCAGTTATTCTTCACAGCTGACTTGCACATCTTTTTTGCTGCACATATGAATTTGCTTACGAATTATAATTCGACGAACTGCATCCTCTTTCCAGAGCAGTAGATCGAAACAAAGTAAGAAACAGAAAACGAGTGACAATGAAAAAAATTAAAAGAAATACAGTGATCATGAAATCATGACTGAAAGAAACATGCCCTTGCATGCGAATACTTCAATTCTGTCTAATCTTCGTTGTTTTTAGCAGCTAATTGAGTGATTTCTTTGATGTCTCTTCGTTGGTGTGGTGATTGCATAGATGGCTGGAGAAAATGGCGTTCCTGGCTTATTGCCGCAAGTTTGATTGCAACTGTGCGAACTTTTTTCATGTGACCCATTACGATCCCAGTAGGTAGCCTATCATCTTGTCCAGCGCTTAACCATGGCATGACCAAAAATTAGCCTGACAGTTTACAATGTGGTTCAGTCTTGTGCCTGAAAGTTATTAATATGAGGAAACCAGCGGTTCGCTAGGTGTTCCAAAGAGGGATGAGCAGTGGAGAGTATAGAAAAGGGTACTGAACGAGGGTGTCTAAAAATATCCTAGTAAACTAGGAAACTTTCATGTAAAAATTCAGGGAAGGGCACTGATTACCCCTGCGTTATCGCTGGCGAGAGGTGTTAAGGATAACCATAACAAATATTCCAAGTAATTGCATTCAAGAGGCGAATTTTTGAGCGGAGCTTGACGGCTTACATTAGACGCCAGTAACAGGAGAGAAACAAAAGCAGCAAGTCGGAATCACTTTGCCTTTGAATCGGTAGAGTACACGGGACCGGGAGAGGGGTCCAAACTATTCGGCACCCACTAATGACCAAAAATGTTAATGGATGAGCTGTGCAAGTTGTTGCGCAACGTACATCAAACCAAATCGACCAGATCGGGTGTCGACAGGCTGGCACCCAAAAACCGCTGCAGACGTCGTTGATGGGAGTGCCTGCAATTTGTCTCAAATCGCCGTTAGCCAGCAGAAAAAATCAAAGTGTTGGAATCTAATGACTTCAGTGGGTATTTCGAAGGCAGGACAGAGTGTGCAGGTCTAAACCTATTGCCCTGTCAACCCGGAGTAAGTGTACAGAAGACCCGGTTGGTTTTACGCATAAATTAAAATAAATTAGCTGGGCACGTTCCTCTTTTTACTTCCAGCGACATTCTGGATGCTCGATCGATACGCTGGATTGGTCAAAGCAAATGCTAAAATCCAAAGTAAAGTTACGGTGAACACGCTAAAGAGGCAACGAAAGTCTTAAGGGGCTAGAAAGTT
>LUCM01011283.1:0-19927 GCA_008360955.1 Fasciolopsis buskii
TTTCTTTAGGTTCCAGAATACCCCACATTGCTACCGCCAATGGGAGATTTCGGTACTTGAGGCGAGTTCCAATTCTGCTATCCAGGCACCACTCTGAAAGTACCGTTTTTCTAAGGTCGAAACAATGAAACACACAAGTGCTCGTTTGCATTAATCACTGTTTACTGCAACTTCAATATTAACATAACCTAACTAAAGTGCTAGTGGAAAGCCCGAAGATCATGACAGTGATCTCCTTCACATAGCGGCCTCATCCTGAAACAAGAGGATAATCTACAAACGTCCGTCGCCAAGTAAACGCCGACCCCAAACCTTCAAAGTATATAGCTAATCAGTCTCTGATCGGCTCAAAGCTACCAGCTCTGCTCGAATTTACCTCTAGTTGTGGTTCCCAAACGTGCATTAAAAACCGACGGCTAACAAATTATCGTCTAATCCTGAAGTAATCGGGACATTTATATCTGAATTCTGCGATGGAGATGGCTAGAGCAGAATTATCCAAATTGATCTGCTCTATTTTGAAGTTCTTCTGTTTCTAGCTTCACCTTTGATTATCACATCACCGTCATCCAAGTCTGGACGTAAACTTTAATACTGCCACGATACAGAATGATGAACTTTAAACTCGCCTCCTCACTAAGCAAAAAAGGACTGAACGAAGTGCAAATCAAATATACTTGCCATTCATCTATTATCATGCAATATTAAAGGCGATTGATTCAAAACGAGAACTGACTGAATTGGTTCAGTCCAAAATACAAGCGGTGAGCATTCAGTTGAGTTTTTTCTCTGGAATTCAACGCAACATGTGCCGGAGTTAAGTCTAATACTGTTCAAAAAACTCGGAAGATGTTCCAGAGTAGGTTTGTTGATAGTAAGTCGAGCATTTCTCCAGAGCTGATTGTGCGGACGTTTCCAACGGTCCATTTGCAAACTTTACTCAATGCCCGTTAGTTCTGTTTTAAAAAGGTAGCAACATGGCCACGCTTATGCGGCACAACAAAATATAAAATAATTACTGGTCTGACTTTCAGCGACGATCTTCGTGACATTAGATTTTTTTAAGGATTGACCAATCAGTAAAAATGTTGTGTTCAAGTTTTTTCGCACAAATGACTTTCAAGCAGTTATATCAATGTAAGCAGTACCTTAGATAAATGAGTAAAGTCTAACCTAGGGGTAGGGTTCATTTGGGACTATGAATGTTTGTTTCCTTTCATTGTCTCCTCGTTGTTTTGCTGCAAGGTTCACTGTGGTTGGCCCATTCTTTACTAGCGACCGTCTATAAATTAATGAAACCCACCAACTGCGCCTGTTGCTGAGAGTTCGGCCAATCAGAAACTTCGTCTGCGCTCACCGTTGTGCTTCGTCCTATGGTTCAGCTGGTGTTGCAAACTTTCTCATGCATTCGAATCTAAACCGGTCTCTTGTTTGGCCATTGTTCTGTACCCCTCATCTCATGCGTTATCCTCGTTTGTATAAATTGCATCTATTCTCTATCTCGATTGTTCACTGTATGGCACCTTTGACAGAGGGTTGTTAGAAGTCTCTTAATTACCCACAGAATATACTGATTTGTTTAACTAACCTATAGTAAGTACTCAAACGATCTTTTACATTTTAGCCTCGTTTAACCGCTCATCGGTACGATCGATAAGGAAGCTCCGTAATAGCTAGTTGCTCGTGGCCGTGCAACTCCATAACGGGATAGGTGCAATGCCTTCACACAGTTAAAGTACTGTTGCGTCCTGCTGCCCTTATTGATTAAGAAGTTTGGTTGGTAGATTGTGACTAATGTTGAATTCATCCAACTGTGATAGATCTTCAACTGTGGTGGGATCTGTTGCCAAGCCGCAGCGCACCACATCCGTCATACATTCCAAATGGTGTTTTACATTATGTAATTATGGGTCACTTCTGTGGCGACCAGCTTATTTGGCAAAATCTTCCCGAGCCTACGGTTTTTCGCTTTGGAGGTTGAAAAACGTTAGACCTGTAATCTGTGTTCTTAAAATGAATGTTTTATATTCCCGTCTGTCTCTTTTATCCGCAGTAATACGTTTGACATCATTTACATCAAACCCTATACTCGATGGGGCACTTATGCAGTCGGACTGATTTTAGGTTGGATGCTTCAAAACAAGTATTTCCGATTACCCCAGGTAAGTGTTGCACTGATGTTATCAGGTGAAACAGGGGATAACAGTCCCATTTATGTAGTTACTGCTGACAAGCCTGGGATTTTATAATGAATATGTAAATTGGAGAAAAGAAAATTTCGATTTCGAAAAAAAACGTTGGCTCTGAATAAAGCACAAATAATCATATGTTTTGTCCCCTTCGATTTGAGTTTGCATCACTCTAATCGCAGTGCTTTTGTCGATCGAAAGCATTGGAAAATATGGTACTCCGATTTATTTTACCGGTGGTAAACAACTGTAGACCGCAGTTTTCTCTTTTTATTCTCTCATCGTTAACCGCAGATCTAATTGGGGTAACATGAACAAGTAAAAATTGACAACTGAGCGTGTTGTGGACAAAATGAGCACATGACTGATGGCCCAACTGGTATGCAAGGGAATTGCAGCGAAGACGATCATGTCTACATTATGAAAGCTGCACTCAATCAGATTGTTGGAACTGCATATGGCTTGTGGACTAGTTTAGTGTATGAAAACGTACTTGATCACTGAAAACTTATCTTCAATGCTTGCTTTCTGTACCGAGCTGAACACACAGGGTCAAGGTCATTTTCATTGCATAGTGTAAGGTTTAACCATTGATTCTGACCCTACGTTGCAATGGTAGAGTTTCCCTTTTTTTCCTGAGATACTAAATTTAGTTCGTCGACGCATGATCTAATGAGAAAAATTAACTCGAGAAGTACCTTCATTTGAGATGATCCGAGACTCAACATCTAGTAGTTCATCCAAAACTAAAATCGGAAAATGAACAGAGCCACAAATTGTTAGTTTGATGGGCCTGTCCCAATCCGGTACATCGAATTATCTCACAAAAATAGAATTGGACGGGTGCGCAGTCTAAATTCTCTTTGTCTGGTCAAATTGTTAGTGTTTCTTTTCATGACAGAATTAACCACTGATGACACAGTAAGCCGACCTGTGAAACCACTGAAGCTAAACCGCACAACTTTTATTTTACATCTAGTAGATACATGAGATGAAAGAAGAAAAATCGAAACCATTGTTTCTCTGCACTTCTCAAATCAGAAAACGATGAGAAGAAATTAGTGAGCAAACACAAGGTAGACTCATTGATTCATACCGTGAACTTCATTTACCAGGTTTTACCGGTCACGTTTTTTTCCTTACAAAATTGATACTTGACTATTCTTAGCCTTGCAGGTTTTTCGCTCACCAAGAATTTTTCGAGTGACTCATTTTTCTAATAAATTTGAGGGAGTATTCTAGTGAGATTGGCTCAGTTTTATTTCTTGAATGTCTTGTCAACTATTCAGAAGACCTCCGTGTCAAAGTCTATCTTGATAACGACTGCCGGAATGGTATTTGCCTCGTTTTGCTGCCTACCCGTCGTCTATGGCCTGTACGAATTTATAAATAGACAGCCGATGACCCTACCGGACGGTGTCTCCGCCCTCTACAATGCTGCCCACCGAATCGTGTTTGTCATTGGGATTTCCAGCATCGTTTTCTTGTGCGCAAACAGATATGCAGGTAATTACGTGCGTTATTCCTAACCATAAATCCTATGATTATTCGGTTGGTCCTACAGTTATACGGAAGATTGAGGAGGCGCCGGAAGGCCGCCTTCCGTTATTTGTAGTGATACCAATCTGCCATATTTTATGTGAATTGCACAAACTCTCATTGACGAGGGTAATAGGAGAATATAGCGAATCACTTCAGATGGTTTGAAGAGAAAGTGGTTTTTTGTATTTGCAGCACAGATCCGGCTCTGAACAGACAATGAGCGTAATGAGATGTAATTAGGACTCATTAGAAAAGAGATCGATTGTCAAACGGAATCATTCTAGTGGACTTCTGTGGTCTTCTATCAATAATTTTACATGTTTCACGACTGAGTTCCAGAACGTCTCTGAAATTGCTCCCAGTTCTGCACTCTTCACAATCACCATACTCAGGTTACGTCTGGTGTTATTCATTTGCGTAAGTTTGACTGACGGTTCTGTACTGGACACTGCGCTTGAAAAAGGATGTACGTACTCTTCTTGTTAACTTCACAGTCCGAATAGTTTTGGCCGAAGTGGTCAAGATTTTTTTGAAAGGTTACTTAAAGTACCACTGTATGGATGGTATTCCACTTTATGGACAAGATGACCGGGTTTCGGTGATTCTTCTCTGCGCCTCATGCTAAGCGACTTTGTTCGCATATCATGCATACCAAAAAGTGGTTGGCCTTTGGGAGAAGCTTTTAATTTCACGTCCAATCAAGCTTTGAGAAATTTCGGACGTAATTCTGTTTGCTTTTAATTTTCTAGAGGAAGGTAAGCGCCGAAGTTGGGCTGCATTGTACGTAAACTTGGGAAAAAATTGGCTGATTCCCTGGAATCAGGACATTCTGCTTGCCTTATCCATTCTCAGTGGCTACTACGTTTTTCCGATCCATTACCCGTGTTATGCAAAGAACAAATTGGGCCACAGTCATTCAATGTGACCTAAATAACTGATAAACTCACCGGTTTTGTGCCGCCAACCTAGAATCATCTCAAACCATCTATGTTTATGCTACTCGTAAGTAGGTCGCTGATCATGACGAACTATGGGGCAAAATCAGTGGTTCTTCCTTGTGTGTTTCACGTTGAGTGGACTTCACACGATTGCAAATGGTATCTACTTCGAAGATACACTTTCATTTCACGGGACGAAGCAGCTCAAGCTGTGGGTCAACGCGGCGTAGGAGTAGTCTTAAATGAGAAGGCCGAAGCAGCCCTTTTGAACTGGATTCCTGTTAACAATCGCTTTTGCGCCATGAGACTTCAAGGACCGGTCGGCGTCCAAAAGGATAGTAGTGTTAAGCACAGTTTATTTGTTATCTCGGCATCCGCCCTAACAGACTGCAGCACTGACATGGAGAAAGACGAATTTTACGATAACCTCGTCACTCTTGTTCGGAAGAGCAAACGCTCTGACATTGTAGTGGTAGCAGGTGACTTTAATGCACAAGTTGGAAAACTGAGTGCATCGGAGTCCTGTTTAGGTGGGTGGTGCGCCTTGCCTGCACAGCGAACAGACAACGGGGAAAGACTTCTCGAATTCTGTGCGGGCAATCATTTATTCCTGATTTGCACGGATTTTGCAACACAGTTCGCATCGCACCGCGACATGGTGCTCTAACTCGACGTGTAGTCTGAGTTAGATCAATCCTATTTTAGTAAACTACCGCTGGCGAGGTTCTGTCCAGAACTGTAGATCGTACTGGACCACGTACGTCGAATCGGACCATGCGTTAGTTTTAATTCGATTTCTGCTTCAGCTCAAAGGCCATCGGCGCAAGCCACAAGCTCGATTGGCCACAGAACGTGAAGGAGGTGTCTCACGTCCTGGTGGTTGGGATCCGTATGGCCCGTCATTTAGCTGATTGGTGCTACTGAAGGATATGGCAGTGATCCGTGTACAGTGGCGATTGTGTCGTCATTTTCTATCGAATTAAAACGATGGACAGAGTACGGTTGTAGAGTTGGATTGTGCTCCGTGTGTTGGCTAAAGCAGCGTCTTATCTTTTCCCACCTGTCTAGGTCCTCTCCCTGCTCCCCTTGGATATTCACTCTTTTTATAGATATATGTAGCCCTGGGGAAAAGGCAGCGATCAGTGAGGCTCGCCTTGCTGTGTAACGCTGAACGATGACGATTATGATGCTAACATGACAAAACCCAAGTTTCACAGTTTGTTACGCAGTTGTTCTTTAGAGAAGTTTGCGGACGATTCTATAGTGTTATCATATCCGCCTTGTCAACTTGATAAAACTTCACTGACTTTCCAAATAAATTGGTGGAGCTGAAAGCGTACAGTGTTTTGCATCGGATACTTTGCTTTTCATTTGGAATCACCCCCTAATTTCCAACTTAATCTCTTTCTAATTAAAACGGTGTGCCTGATTTCTTCCTCAACAGCGCCAGTGCGTGGGTTCCTCAGTTGGTCAGGGTTCGTTCCGCTGTCTCGGTTGACCTATGGCACTTACCTTCTTCATCCGATCATCTTGATGATTATAGTAACGGGCTCCCAAAATCCTTTCTTGCTAGATGATCTGTCAATTGTAAGTTGCATGCTTTAGACCGACCATTTTAAGTTTTCTTGATTTGTTCGATATATATATATATATATGCGCATGAGTGCTTATAGACTAAGTTCCACAGGAACCAAGATTAGGGAGAACAATGCTGGAGAAGAAGGCAAAAGCTAAAAGAATCGCTGTATATAAATCCTCTCCCATTTGGTGGTTAGTCCCGTATCCAGTTGCACAATACCGGTTGTCTTGTATGAGCCCGGTAGCACCTGGTTGCTCGAACCGTGGCGGAGGGTCTTTTGAGGGAACCCCACCCAGGCCCCTTGGCTAAATTATCCAACTGACAAAGCGACGGGTTTCTTGACCCATCGGAAGATTCTTTATGACGCAAGTGTGAGCGCAGTGGAAGGCACATGTCCCATAGCCACTAGGGCCACTACACCGGGGGGCGGGACCGGTCACCTTGACCCTGAAGCCTGGAGTGGCATGCAATCACATTTGGTCACACCAAGTCAGGTGCATAGCGAGCCCGACGACACCTAGTTGTCATCTGCCAGCGAAGTGATCAGCGGACCTTGGTTTCGAATCTCTAGCCCTTTCGGTGACAGTCGGCCAACCAACTTGACCACCTCCGGTTAGGTAACCGATCCCTCAGTTCAAACGCCCTTTGGATGAGAAAAAAAAACATCTTCGGGGCCGAGTACACTCGCCCACCATAGTTGATGACCGGTACGGTGTCGTGTGCTTCGTTTGCCGCCCATGGCTGGTTTGGAATCACGGTTTAGCCATCTGCTCCGGACTAACTACCGGGAATCCGTTAAACCAGTGAATAGAACCGTGCATTCGTTGTCATCCTTTCACTTTGGTGGAAACGCCTTCAGCACAAGAATGCAGTGAGTGGGCTGTTTGATGCACTCATTTAATTAGAACACTTTGTAACGCATCCAGGGCTTGAAAACAAAAATGATTTGACTTTTGACTAGGGAATATATTTTCGAGTATTATTTTTCAAGGTCTGAGTTCTGTCCTGATAGTTTTGAAAATGACGAACTTTGAGGATACTAGAAATTCGATCAAGGATTTCGAGTTCCAAATGCTGTATATGGACGAGAAGATGACTAGACTTTTCCTCTAGAATGCCAAACTGTTCCTAAGAAATGGAGAGGAAGTGTGCCACCTAAGCGCTAACTCTGTTTTCAGATCGCATCAATCGACGTTCACCGTATGTTGCTTGTGATGCTTTTAATTGTTGAATTGCTGACGAAATGGCCTGACAAGTGCACCTTGTAGGGAATATCGTCAATACTAGAATCAAGATGACCGTTTTTCACCAAATTTGATCCTCTTCAGGTACAACCATAATCGAAAGTAAGACGACATCATCCCATGAACTCTGATAATCGCTATCGAAATGGACAGTGACAGGAGCAGACATACGTCATGTCACCTTCGATAGACTGAGAATGAGTGACTGCGACGGCGTGTACACACAATAATAGTGCGATTGACGCGTGACAATTGAGAGGAACCATTTTTTTCACTGCTTTTAAATATGCATCATGTTTCTATTATGGAAGTGACTGGATCGTAAAGTGAAAATAGTCGCAATAGAGAGATAGCGGTTTACACCCGGTATCGTATTACTTATCTTCGTCATTGGTCTGTTGCGGCAAAACAAAGCAAGAATCTGCCAACGAACAAAACGTGTAATCATTTGTTGTTCCTTGATTTTACGTGCAAATAAATGAACGTACAAACTCGGGGAGTTATAATAGTAAAGTGAACCTTCTCCAAACTATCCTTTGAGTTGCGCCCAGTCGGTTTCTGGAATATCTCGCTTCATGACTGGGATCCATGGCAGGGTCGGGTGCTTTTATCATGCATTCCGCAGACCGGTTGAAAACCCAAAGGATTCGTGTCCACTCATGTCTTAAGCTGGTTCCATAGGCGACATCTCTAGTTTGGACTGCTTGTCGAGAGTAGGCCCGTCTATTTTAGTTGTTTTCCATAGACGTCGGACCAAACTAAGCAGTCTCAATTCATTTGGTGTGGGTCAGCCTCAGAGTTCGACACGCGGTCACTACATTTTGTGGCTATTTGTCAAAATTATCCGCGAAAATTACAGAAAACGATTTTTTTTCTATTTTTGTGAATTTCGCGGTGGAAGAATAGATCACTGGTTCTCATTCATCACAGGTAAAAATGGCTCTGCATGTTAGGTGAGAAACCTCGTAAGACGTAAGAAAACTCCACTCACACTTCGTACCCCATTTCGCGCAATACGAAGAAGCATTTTTTTGACCTATTCCAGTTCGTTCGTAAAGAATGAGTGAGCTAACAAGGAAGTATGCATAATAACACAAATTCTGACGACGTTGCATGTCTCTACCTTTTGAACCGAATATCTAACTTCATCGATAGTCGTTACCGTACAGTGGTTTCCTAAGTTCTTTTTACGCTTTTTCTGTCGACAGTAGAAAATTAGAGAACGTAAAGTTCTAGCAGATGTCTCCTTGGACTCCATTGGGTTCTCAAATCCGGTTAGCTGTATATGAACCTTGTCATGGTGTTTGGAGCAACCGGTGTTTATCTTTACTCATTCACCACACAATTTGTTTGTTCTTGGGTTTGTATGGCAGTGTATACAGGAAAAGGCCTATTTACGTTCAGCGCAACGAGACAATTGTTCGTCTACACTAAACGTAATGACTATGATATAAAGTAAAGTATATTTGAAAATTCCCCAAATTACAATCTTTTTAGAAATCTGTCTATTTTGAGCCTCGGCCAAAGGATGGCCCCAAATGTTTTCTGGAAGTTGCTCGTTGCCGAATGCTTCTTAGAATGATTTCTTGATCGGTCCAAGTAGACGCGCATTTCATATCGAATGAACGATTGCATCCTCACGGTCACCGACATCTAGTTCACATGCAGGTAGCTTCAACTGGAGTTTGAGCCAAAGATGTGAGTGAACCTACCTCACACATGTGGATCATTATACCATAATTTTAGTAAAGAGTCTATTATTTGGTATCTTATATGGTTATCGAAAGTTCACTTGGCACTTTGAGGCTCTCAAGGGAAAACGTTGGGCACATAATCCACTGAGTTCACTGTTGTTTTTGAGTCGGGTTCTCAGTTTTCACACGCGTTTGCTGGGGATTTACGGTCACATTTGACTGACTGCTTTTGATAACCGATCCTTCTGTCTCTCTGTCCTTACATGGACGCCCTTCTAAAAAATGGACATTTATTCCGGTAACGTTTTATCCCCTGGTGGTCATTTCCATTTTGCATTCCTCAGTTCGCGCTTTTTGTGGTGGCATTATGTCTTAGCTACGTGGGTAGCTTGATTCTGACTGTATCTATAGAATCGCCCGTCTTATGGCTCGAGAAAACATTTTTAAAGAACTAATTTCTCACTATCCAAACACCCTGTGGTTGATTTTCTTCAGTACCAGCATTTCTCCGCTGAGTACAACCAGATCGCATGCTGTTATTGCTTCCCGTTGAATTTGGGTGATCGGTTCCTGTTCCTTTTTCGTCATAATCTGTTGCTTGTCTTATTTTTCCGGTATTCTACTGGCACCCATCCTCCATGTTATTAGCCTTTACTTGACTTTTAATTTTGGTAGTTGACAGCTAAAGATAATTCAATTTGTTCGTGATTTTTGTAAACTCAACCGATTAGGTTGATTCCAGCAAGTTGCAGTCCGAAGAAAGCTGCGATCGTCAATCATTCACATGATGTGCATTCGTCTAAGTGAATAAAAACTACCGCAGCTGACTTCGGACTTTTTCTGCTACACTAATTGCAGTCTACTCGTTCTGTCGCTGAGTTTGATTTGTGGTAATTCTAGGCTGATTGACCCGAAAACTGACGAGTACGAGGTAGGCGAACTTCCCATAGGCATGGACGCTCATCAACATTAAAGAGGTAGCAGACACGAGGCAATCATCTTTTTGAGGTGATCGAAAGCCAGGATGCTGGGCGAGCATCATGATTAAAAATACTAATACAAAAGTAAGTCGAATACTAAGAGGATTTCAGGGGGCGGATGTGCTTTATTATGCGGCATGAGCGGTCAGCTTACCATTAAGAAGCCATGGGATTACTGTCCCGCAGTCATTACTGGTGGTTATTTTTCGTGCTCAGAATGGGATGCGAAAATAGGCTGGCGATCGGGATGCGAACAGTTTAGCTAGGAAGTTCGACTCAATATTTTATTCCCAATGCGCGTCCAATTTCTGGCTAACGTAAGACATGACTTCGCATTAGATGCTAACTGATTGACCCGTGACCCAAACGTCTACATGGCCTGCCATCACCAAAAGCCAACTTAGTTTACCTAGGAACTAGGTCCTTATTTTTCTCAACTCCGAACTGATTCGCAGTGCAAAAGCATTCATCTTTACTCCCCGATGATCGGGTCTCTCCGAAGTTGTACTCTGTGTTCATGATGGATGAATTTTCATTCAAAACATTGCGTATGTTGAGTCCAACGTTACTGATGATACAGTTATTGAAATTTCACATTGCTTAGTATCACCTTAAGTTACGGGGTCATGATTGCAGACACTCGTTAATACTGCCTTGAAATTGAAAATCCGCAATAACTCTCCTACTATTGCACTAATGTTGTGCGGACATAATACACTGACCGTTTTGCTCATTTCAATTATTCATCCACTATGCATTTGTAACCGCATCACCGAGATGACAGTAGGTTCTGGTGTCACGATGGTACCTCCCTTGTCAAGCTTATTTGCCCTGACTGAATAGTGACGCCATATGAGACCTGAAAATGTTTAGATCGTTTAAACTGAGCGGACAACAGTCCACGTTCCAGCTCTTTAACGCTCGAGCCAAATTTTTCAACTGGAATGTACCAACTCCTTGCCACCTTATACACACATCTATGATGCATCTGTACACCTGATTTATTAACTAAATTTACTTATCAGTATGATTGCACTTATTATCAGACGATGTTACCCAGGGCAATATCATCCAATTAGTTTCATGTGGCATGGGAAGCAAGTACCAGTACGATATAATGATGAAGAGAAACACTACTCATTTTCCGTCGGGATTCCGTACGAGTTCGGTTCTTCGAACGAAATCGAAGAGATTCTCGGGCACTGTAATGTCCACACCTGTTTTAGTGATAATACACTAGGACATTATTTAGTCAAAGCCGAGAATCTATAGTTAAACTGCAACAAAAACAGGTTCATTTACGAAATCGGCTGTAAATAATCCTCTGTCAAATACACGGACAAACAAAGGTCAGATTTACAGAACAAACAGCTATT
This sequence comes from Fasciolopsis buskii, assembly GCA_008360955.1. NCBI lineage: Eukaryota > Metazoa > Platyhelminthes > Trematoda > Plagiorchiida > Fasciolidae > Fasciolopsis > Fasciolopsis buskii. The sequence continues at coordinate 11,543 of LUCM01011283.1, forward strand.
CGCTGCCGCCCGGCTCGTTACCACATCCGAGTCAGAGTCACAGTTGCCAGTTCGTCCTCCTCATCCCCCCCCCACTACACTCATTCGACAAGCATGTCAGCCTTAGAAAACCTATGAGGGGATTCCACGACCAGTCTTCACGCTCTGGTCGAGGAACATTGAATCGACAACGACAGTAAAGAAATTCTTCGTCTCTGCTTTCGGACACATGCGGAGCGACTGTACGCTAAATCGTTGACAGTCAACACCCACCCCGCTAGCATTAATCGAAACGAGGGGACGAGGACATCAGCTGTATGGACTACCCTAATACCACGACAAATCAGATACTCTGGTGACCTCAGTTGCTCCGACGATAAGTGACATGGATAATGTGACCAGGTGCGACTGACACCCGATTTTCTCCAACCACACAGACACACAAAGAGCACCAGAATATTCATTGGCTTTTAACCTGAGATAATCGAAACGCCGGCAAACGCTGTGCTCTCAACCGAGTATGCCGTGTTGATATTAAAAAATATCCAAAATGAACACATTTCGTATCGATTCTTAGGTGTACTACGAAATCAGTTTGGACCCGATACACTTAAACTCATCTCTAATCAAAATACTGAGCGGAAAAACTTGCCAATTGGATTAATCACACAACATTCAATCAACATTGGTTGAGAAACTAACGTGGTTCCTACGTCGCTCCGTGTAAAATCACCGGAATGTTCTGTGCGCTCCATAAAGACGACGCCGTATTCATGATTGTGCTTTAAAAATAGGCTCCATTTGTTTTCAGCTACGAAATCTCGATGACCATTCGAATCTTTTGCTTCCACAACCCATCGCCGATGAAGCCCAACGTTTCATCGAACATGGAGACTGCACCTTTTGATTCATGTTTGTCATGACAATAACGAGAGTTCGACAAACCGACATACTCGAAAATGACAGACAGGGAGTGGAAAATAAAATCCGAAGGGCCACTCGTAACAAAACCAGAAAGCCTTCTAAAAACACCGACACATCTGCAAATCATTATGGTATGTCTGACGCATGAATGTAGTGGAAGGAGCACTCCATCTTCCCATGGCCACTAGGATGCACTACATGACCCTCTAACTCGGAGTGGCAGAACCACATAGGGTCTCATTAGTTCGGATGTGGTAACGAGCCAGGCAACAGCGAAATGTCGTCTACTGCCAACTACGGAAAGGTCTTAATTTCAGTTCACACAGAGAAATCCTGACGACAGAAGTACACACACGGGATCAAGCCGTGTGAACTGGGATCATTTACTCACATCACCAAATTGGACAAAAGGAACATAGACATCAACTTATCCCGGACGAATCTGAATGCGAATCCAGAGTTTTGGGCTACTCGAAAATTGGAAGAATGAAAATAAAACCCTGTTCTAGACAAGGCGAAATCCTGAAGGCAAAGTTTGGAAAATCACCGGTTTGCTTTGAAGTCAAAGGCTATTAGTCTTCAAAGATTTTACGACCTACCGGTTGTACTCCCATTCGTCTCATTGTGGATTACACACCTAGTAAGAATTATTCGTTAACCAAGTATCTCCGTACTCTATTAACATCATACCAAAAATGGCGGTAAGTCAAATCAATGGGTCTTTTGACTTTTCCCGTATTGAATTATAATGTGATGAAAAGGTTGTCTGTTTGGTGTTATGTCTCCGTTTGCTTCTAAACACTTCAAGCAAACCTACTCCCAAAGGCAAGAAGAGCAATAATAGATGCATACTTCACCCGGCCTTGACCATTAGTCTATACCCAGGGGAGACACAAACCCAGATCCGCAAACATGGAGATTGGAACAGTGACAATTATAGCCATGGGAAATTAGTGGCGAATAGGTTTTACAACAGGTGGCGGAGTTCCATAAGCCCTTGAAAGTCAGCCCGAGTTGCCCAGTGGCTGTGATATTTGGCCCACAGTCTCTAGTCTCTGCTTCGCGTTTCACTTATGGAGCAACGGTTATGCACTGCTGCTGGCTCTTATGCATTCAAAATGTTTGCTTAAATTACTTACGGAAGGTTGGGGCATTAACGAGGCCGGAATTGGCCGACATACCCTAAGGCTAAATTTACTAATGGCCAACTGCATGGTCGGTTAAAGATTGTTTTCTAGATAATGTCAATGCTATAATCTGGACAGACCACGTCATGGGTGTTATATGCAATGAACGCAGCCCAAAAATTGTTTGTTTAAGCCCTCCACGTGATGGCTCTTCTTTGATGTCTGTGTAAAGGAGGTCGATTCGTTTCAGTCAGTATATTCATTTCAACAGTGAGTAAGAGTAAAACTGGAAGTAAAGCAAACGTTAATCCACCGCCTGGTTAATAGAGCTCGAAAAATGTGCCTGAAAGGTGTTTTGGGCAACAAAATTCATTTTATGCGTGATGATTTTCAGAAAGACGGTTATCCCTCAAGTTCCACAGACAGAATGATAAGGTGTGTAGAATCCTCAGTTTAGGATTCCACGCATCGGTGGCGGCAGATCTTACCCACTCATAAGCTATATCGACGGTCAGTCAGAAAATGTAGGGATTGGTAAAATCAGCTGCGTACGACAGTCACGCTGGTACAGTAGCGTTTGGAGTAGCAGCCGGGCAGATGATATTCAGTACGATAAAAATTGCAGTAAATATTATATATATCTATATGTATACATATATATATGTGTATTAAAGGGAACTGAAACTAAATGCGATGAATTGTTATGAAAGGCACTCTGTCTGGGCAGCTAGAATACATTAGACGGTCATTAACCGCATGACTAAGAAAAACGCAATAGAATGAGCTTACAGCCGGACGTCAGCAGGGGCGGGTTATCGAACTGTGTTCGGAAACCGAAATGCGTGCGTTTGTACTAATCGGGGATCGATTTAGGTCAAGAGGTATGGTTCAGAAAGGGGTTAGTTCAAGAAGCGCTGTCTGGAATAGTTAGCCTATTGAGTTAAAATGCGTGCCTGGAAACGCTTCGTGAGTGACGGTTAGAGAGAGTGAACATAGTTCTTTGGGCGTACAAGGACACGTAAACAGACGGAGAATGCATAAGATATCGATAAGGGGGCACTGATCGTACGGGGCCATATTTAGCAGTAGGTTTGAATATACAAAACGGTTGCAAATAAACTGTCAGAACGAAAATAAGGCCAAACAATGACGAATACCTGAGTAAAAATGATTTTTTCTGGTTTGCACCGAAGGACGTTAGCTGTCGGGGTTTCAGAAAGTTGTACGTAAAAGAAACTGTCATTACTGATCAGAGGAGATAACCAGGGTGGTTTAAAAACGAACGGCAGATTACTTCAGTTTACATCGGTTTGCCTTTCAAAAGCGATTACCCAGCTGATATCATACAACGCAGATTATCAGTTACTGCCAATAAAACGTTCCATGCTAATAAAATTCGCGTCATTTACGTGTAAGCCATTGTTGCATTTAAGATCGAGTGATAGTGCCCAATTCCTTGATGAGATTCTTTATCCACTTGTTCACCTGTCCTGTGGAGCAATAAACGTTAATCGTACAGCCCAATGACTATCTGGATGTGTACACTATCGCCATCCGAACTGGTGGAGCACTGTTTTTCACACTCGGTCGGAACCAAACCATTCAGTGAATGCGAAAGAGGTGTTCAGATCAATCTGTTTAGACCAATCCGAAATAAACTGTCACTGGTTGAAACCGTAGTTGTTGGTCTTTACCTTCCGCGATAATGGCCACGAAATCAGGGGTCTCATTGGCCAACTCACCATCTTCGAACGCTGGTTGATCCACTATCAGAGTTGCTTCGCACGTGACCAGGTTCTTCCACTGCATATACCCACATACACACCAGATGACATATTCGAAGCATTACGGTTGTGCAAGAGTACATCATTCCATAACACTGCGGTAGAACCAGTTGGCACTTTGGCAAAGTCTCAGTCACCACTAGTAAAATTTCTCAGAAATGGTTCTGCAAACGAACCACTGTGACCTGCCGTTCTCCATTCATTATCGTAAGTGACATCCACTGTTTCGTTTTAGGACAACATAATAGAAAGCCCCTGTTACTTCCACCCTACTCACACTTCCTTTGCTGTGATCCCGTCACTTATCTCCCTACCCACACTTTTTACTCTCGGTCCCTCTTGCGATCAGCCTTAGCACATCAACACAACCATTGAAATATTCATCCACATCACCTAAACTCAACTATCTGATTTGTCTAGCTACTCGAGTTAGATTTGTTGATTCTCCTCATTTTATTACTCGCTCGTTCTCGCTTTCGTTGACTAGCTGTGGCGTTTGTGCGCATTCTACCTTCTTCATTGCTCTGCCGAGAATACGCGTTTGCGCATCGCCGATTACCGAACCAGAATTTGATGTGTATTCTGGTAAGTTGTCTGTCTTTTTAGTGGTGTGGCCACTTGTCTACTCTTTATACAAACACGTTCGGTAATGCACCGAGGCGTCTTTCGCTTGGGTGCTTCAGTTGTAGTGCGCGTTGAATAGGATAGGTTCTAGTCAGTCATTTTATCCATTCTCCGGTGAGTGCAGACAAGGAGTATCTTTTTGTTTTATATACGTTAAAAATTCGAGTTCAGTTTAACATAGGAGTGACCGTCCCGACAGGAAGATTCTTACATCAGGCGGTCGGGATAAAAAGAATCAATTGTCCCTCTTGTTCTTCGGTCTGCAGACTTTCAGTAAATTCGTTATGACCCGTGACTGATAATTTTCATATAACAGGGTTTCAGTCGAACCCCAAGCACACTCGTAGCCTCACACTTATTTTGGGTTGAAAGTGCTGCTCTGGTAGGGCTGACGTGACCAAAACACGCAGGCACTTCGTCAAGATCCTCTGATTCTGTATCATTTTGCTTGTTGTTTGTCGTAGCCATTTGTCGCAAATTTTACCCAGGTCTTTCCTATTGATTTTCATTTTCGTCAGGGAAATATCGTCTTTCCAATCCAGACTGTAGAACGTTTGAATTATTTGCGATGGAAAGCAGCGCTGAAAAAACGCGAAAAGAAATGAAAGCGATTAAGAATTTCCTACAAACTGGTGTTGCCAATTTCTTTCTGCAGACCGGGAATTTTCAGAATGAAACAGTTTTCTCTTGTTCGTCTAAGCAGCCAGTTGATCAAGTTCATATAAAGGATAGCGCATCTCCCCATTCTTCCTTGCTCTCTATGAGTATTCCCAATTTGATTTAGGAGACTGTAGCCTTAGTCGGCTGGATATGAAAGCTGTTGGTACCTTGGAACATAGCTTGGGAAATCGCTCCCAAACCCCAATCAATTTTCCCTACCTGTGACTGTAGACTTGTCGTATAATCTGGATACAGGCGCTCCACAATGCGATCCAAGTTATACCATGTCCTGCATTACACCTCACTATGTTATCTGGGCTAACAAAATCAGCGGACAGACTGCAGGCCTATTCCGTTCCCAGTTTTCTTCATGAGACAGAGAGGATAGTAAAAGCAAGAGTCACATAACAATGTTTACTTTTACAAGTGGGGTTAATTTAACCTAGGTGAACGCTTTATGTTACGAGCTGGCTGTACACCTCCATCTTGATCCTGAGTGTGTAGTTATCTCATGCTGGGCTCGGAGTCATGGATTTTCCTTACACTATTGTAGGTTCCAGATCGAAAGATTTACAAACCCCCTTCGGGGTCCATGTATGTTATACTTTCTTCAGTGTGTTTTAATGACAAGTATGGTACTGACTTGGACTTCAATCACTTGTATGTCATTCCTAGCTTACTCTCGAACTTGCCACATGGCAAGTTAACGGAACAAAATGCAATCAAGGACTTTATCTGGAGGTTGATAAACGAATTCGTCGAGCGATGCCGCGGTTATAACTTTCCCGTTCAGTTTTCCGTATTTCAATTTCCAGTGACAGTCGAACCGGTTGCTGTTTTGGTTTGGGAAAATGATTAAAAAATGAGCCAGATTAAGTCAGCATTATTTTTCGAATAGTCGTCCAACGTTCGAAACGGTTAGCCAAGATAGAATTTCCAACTTCTCATCACCCACAGTCGATCACATGGACTTTTGGTGAGAACACGCATCCCAACGGCGATTGCCTTTACCATCGTGTTTGTGGTTTCTGATCTTAGTGGAGAGTAGGAAGTATTCGTTGGGCGGATGGGAAAAATCATGGCTGGCAAATAGTATGCATCTGTTTATCTTTTTATTTATCTTTACTTCCTTTGTTAATGAAACAACAATGTATATTAATTTTCAGGAAGGGAGCCGTGGCCAACAGAGGGCTGCCATGTGAGAAAATTGACCGGCGGTGGGGGGATACGAATCGGTGACTTTCAGGTCCTAACGCCGCGACCTTAACCGTTTGACCACCGCCTGAAGAACAGTTCGATTGGTGGCTTCACGGAGTGCGATGTTATTCACGATTCTCGCCACAGAAGTAAATTGGAATTAGATGGAGAAAAGCACCGCTTTGGGTTATGCGATGTCTAGAACGGATCCGTTTTGTGCTACTCATCTTTATCATTGACGAATATGAACCTTGATCTCGATATAAGCCCCCTAGTGCAAATTATTACCCATTGTGTGTTATGGATAACAGCAATTCCATTCTGTTTCCTAATGTCATCGAAGTGAAATCTCGGTCGGAGTAGTAGTGCATCATTAACCGAGCATGACCTTAACTTTTCACTTGACTTCTGTCGAAAATGAACACTGGTGGCGCCATCAGCTCGGTTAACTTTCTTCTACGGCAAAAACCCGATTCCGGATTTCTCAGTTCAGTACGATTAGACAGAATAATGCACTTTCGTTAAGCAAAAATAAAGTCATTTAATCAGCAGGAAATATTACCATCATGTGGTATACTTGAGTTATCATCATTTTCCGGACTGAGAAATTCTTCCAAATGGATGGAGCCATTATTTATACTATTTTAACACCCCTCAATATCTTTTAACCGTGATCAAAGTTACTAGTCCAATTGCGCTTGCCTAATCGAGCGATTTTCTGTCGTTTCGGTCCGCAAGTTCGACGCTGACTACAAAGATGATAATCTGAGGTTTATATCGGCTGGGTTTTGCCACCTGTTTGTTTGACTTCATGATGACACAACTGATTATCTTGGCCGAATGACCGGCTACCCAGGAACCGATTCCGTGACTAAAATGAATAGAAGAATGATGAGGAAAACTGATCGCCGGAGGACCAAATAAACAGTTTTATAACAACTGAGTATATTACAACATATACCCAGTGATAGAAAAATGATGGAATGGATTGGTGGGAAAACCTCGAGAGTTTTTGATAACACCGTGTTCGGTTGTTTGCTTCCAAGCTCACATAGGTCATATTTTTTCAACCTGGTCCTCATCAACATCTATCCCTTAGATCTATGCTCTAATAGACGCGATCAGACTCACTAAGAACCACGAACGAACGATACCAATTCATGTAGGCCCACTGTTGTAGATGTAAATGTGTTTTAAAGTGCACGAGGGAAACTGAACGAGTGCACCAAGTATCGATCTGATCTTGTGCAGCAACAATTCCGGTCAGGTTTTGCCTTTCCTGTTGTTGAGCCGATGTCCTTACATGAATTGGTAACCAGTGTGTACCACCTATTTCCGCCAGAACACTAGTGTATGTTACACTGTCTTTGCACGACAATGAAAAGATTGTACGCCGCCAGAATCCATCTCTTTGCATCCTTTTTTACTAAACGAGCGGAGCTAATTGTTTCTTAACGTTGTATCACTAAAAGGGTTGTAGGAAATTTTTCTGTTCCATTCAAGGTTGGCAATACACTTTTGGCGGTACCAAGGTACTGCGATCAGCCTCAAAGGACTAGTTCTTATTTAGTGAGTATTTCAAAATTTCGTGAAATGATTAATCATACAGTATCAATGCTAAAATTCACTCCAAGGATACCAAAATATTCGAATGGCCATTTCATCCCTGTTGGTAATAACTGGTATTGTACGTGGGCCCTGTTCCGAATGGGGCTTGAACCCTGGGTGAGCGAGTGCTAATGGAATAGCTCGCGTGCTGAACCATCCGCAATCTTCCTCTGCATTTAGTCGAATATCAGCCCTAATAAATGATAATCTATTGTCAAATAAACCGGAACGTTTTATCATGGAAAACAAATAAGTAGCATAGGTCTGTGAAGTTGCACTGTAAAAACAAGTTGACGAACGAGCTCATTTTCGTTATTCGGATTCATATCATTGCAACAAAATACCTCAGGAAAAATTTTAAAGGATTGGATTGGTCAAATAATGTTTGGGAAAATGGTTAGCGGTGTTCCATGAATAACCCGAAAAATGGCAAACGTGTTTGGTCATTTATGATCTGGTCAACGGTCTACGGGATGGAGGAT
>LUCM01011284.1:0-16089 GCA_008360955.1 Fasciolopsis buskii
CACTGCTTCCATATGTAGTGGTGAAAGTCGAAATCGGCAACTTGCATAGAGTGTCTGACTTGATAACATTTACTCCGTCTCTTTTTGCACGTCCTAGGCAAGGCTGGATAATCCGACATTGCAGTCAGGCTAAAAAGTGGCGTAGACCTATGAGGTGGTCAGCTTCGGCGCTGGACTCGGTTTGCTTTTTATTTTAATTGCATCTAAGATGCGGATTGTTAGTTTAGGCATTCTAAGAGATATGGCTAAAAATTGAAGTGAATGGCGAGAATGCCATGCAGCTTGCATGTAAAACTCGTGTCCCGTTAAGCTCACAAAACTGAAAGGAACATGAAAATGTTTACGATAGGAACACAAAAAAGCACTTTTATCCTGTCGCAGTTTATTGTTATTACATATATATATATATATATATATATATGTACAGATGTACAGATACCCCATGCTGAACGAATTGCTACCTATGGGCCCTTATGAGATGTTCGATTTCCACCCAAGTTTTCTGCATATGGGTAAATACGGAGTATCCAAATACGTCGTACAACCAAGCCCAAAACGGAACCTTCTCTAATTGGCCGCGTCTATTAATCGGTTCATTGTTTTTTTGACTTTAAGCCTACTTCCGAAGCTAACGTAATGTCAACCTAAGGGATTTGAAATTGGTCATGAGCAAAGCAGTTGTACAGGTCAGACAAGTCTTCAAAGATTCTTGGGACAGTGAATGAGTCACATCGAAGTTTCAATTTTGGTTGGTCATCATGTATGGTGACCTTGTCGGAATGTGTGTCAAGCAATGTGAATGAGGAATTTCGAGATGTACGTCCCTTAAGCGCTACGAAATATACCCTTTTATCAAAACAGTACACTCAAAAGCGTATCACATAAATAATCGAAGTCGATAACATGTTTCAGCCCTACCGATAGTTGCTAAACCGAATAAGTAAACAAACGTTGGCTTTCGAAAACATTTTTCAGTGGTAAGTCCAACTTGCGTCGTATTACGGACTCCGTGAACTGGCCGTCTGTGTTCTTAAGCGATTCAGGTTTTGGTCCCTCCATCTCTCTTCACGCTTTGCTACCTGTGTATGAAGTCGTTCGCCATTATTGCTCAAAGTAACTACCTTGTCCTTCCTCCAAGTGGCTTCTCCAATGAGGAAAACATCGAACACAGGCTCGTCGTTATTTTCAGACCAGTTCGGTTGTGCTGTCTATTCGATAGTTCCGTATCTGTAGGTTTTAGAATTGCGCCCACTCGTTTTTTTCGACGTGTGTTGCAAGTCACTAACTCAAATTTCTCATTACAAATATTCGCATGGCACACATTGAGAACTGACGCATTACTTGGCAACATCATTTGTAAATTTTCATGTGGTTTGTCCATTACAAATGGTTGGTATTTCCTGATCCACATATCGACACATTTTTGCTCTAGCATCCGCTCGTACAGTCAGTCAGTTTGGAACTTCGATGTTGCAAGTGCCTGAAGGTTAAGATGCGTCTGACTTTCACTCAGCATTATAACGGTTCAGCTTGGAGGTCGTGGATTCGAATCCCTATGATGGTTAATCCCTTCGCTTAGTAGCCCTCTCCTGACTCCAACTCGCTTCCTAAAAGGTGATCTGCCTCATCGTTTTATTAAAGAAGGGAGGAAAAAGTAAGATATAAAATGATTTCAGGTCTTTCGGAAAAAATCTCATCTGATTCAAGTTGATTCAAAATGGAAGAAGCGTCGAAGCGATTGGTGATGAGTTTACATATGGGACCCTAAAGATGCTTTCTCTTTTGGTCAGGGATTTTGTTGTATGACTCGTCATTCAGACCAACTTTATTTTACCTTCTGTAAGGTTTCAATCCCAGTAAAATTGATGATGAGCATTTAAATGATTTGGACTGTTTGGTATCATATCGTGTAAATTTACAGTAATGAGAATTTAACTGTGCAACAATGAACTTACTTTTTCTCCACTTTCAGGGAACGAAGTTACCGCAGAAACACTTGACTTTTGGTTAGAAGTAGACGGAGTAATGAAGGTTGGTCCCGATTTCGCATAACCTCCAAATAGCTAATGACTTGATATGCTATCGTATTATTTCGTTCATAGTCTCTCGGTATTAACCAAATGATTGAATTAGCTTAAATGAATAGAATATACTGATTCTTGACTGTCTAAACAGTGAGGTTTTCAATTGCATCGTTCTTATCCATCGGCTTGTAAAGAATATACTTGCAAAACTTCACCGTTCAAGTCAAATCAAGCAATGCTTTTATGCACGTTGGCGAGAGAAACGCCTAGCTCGAAAGTGTAAAACTTGTAATAGATACGCGAGCAAAAACTAGACTCTGATAGGCATTGAGATCAAATGGGCAGTCTGATCAGATAATAATTGTAATGAATAAAGTTGTAAATGCTGACCATGTGAAGCCGGGTTCTACGGTCATTACTAGTTTGCGTTTTACGCGTGAACAAGCACTCTGGAGAATATAGCTCCTTCCGTAAACGGCGTTACAAGAAAAGAGAAACCTGAATGTATGGTGATATCAACAAATGTGTGTTGAGTCCGCCAAAATATGCAAGTAGTTCCACAGATTTAAAGTGAGTTCAAATTTCTCCTTTCAAAGCAGAATGGAATGTCCGGAAGCAGTAAAACCAGTGGCAGAATGCCTATGGACACGTTTATAAAGCGTTATCAGTTTCCCCAGTCTAAAAGACAAAACGGGCAGAATCCGAGTACATTATACAACATAAATAAGACATGCTTGGTCCAAAGAAAGTTATGGGTTGAAACTATTCCAAGGTAATGGACAGATAAATTTCTCGCATGCAGCTGTTGAAAATTAAGTACTGCGGCCCAGTTGAAGTTTTGGGTGGAACATCAATAAAAAAGGAAAGCGTTCATTATAAGAAAGTGAGATAATTAGTAGTTGTTAGGGCCTGTTAGATTATCCCGCATTCCTTGATGTGAAAACTGCGTTCAACTCCGACAATCATGCAGTTTCTGGCGCCCGCCTCATTAAAAGTTGTATCATAGAAATTCATTTCACATCCAATATCTCCATTTAAACAACCGAAACCGACCTTGTGCCTAAGGGGATACATCATCCGAGTACATCATAAGGGTTTCCAACTTTTACATTTTTTTAACTTTATCTTTACTATAATTATCGAGACGGCCTTATTCTCTTGTGAAATTAATGGTATTGATATTCGTTCAGATGTGAACCTGTCTGATGTGGAATACGCGGGCGATCTTGCGCTACTGACTGAGGACTTAAGTCAGTTACAGGTTCTCATCGAAAGTCGGAAGGAAAGTGCAGGAGGTTTGGCATAAGTTTCGCGGCTTTGAAGTGTGGAATGCCTAAGGAGGACCGGATTGGCTTGAGGCCCAACTGTGCTTTTGTGCGCGATGAATTGGATGAAGATAGTTACTTTGGTAGTTGTATCTCACCTGGTGTTCGTACATCGGATAAAGCGTTTTCATGCGTGCATCGGGCGCCATATTCACCAATTTGAGGTATCTCTGACGCCCGCGTGACATCTGGTTACTGATCAAACGTCGAGTTAACACAACATTAGTGAGGTCGGCACTGCTCTACAGATCCAAACCTTGGTCATTGTGAGGAGAAAAGCGAAAACTTTTGGTGTTTGAATGCCGTTGTCTTCGTAGCATCTGTGGGATGTAATGGGAAAATTTTGTGGATAACTCAGAGGTTTGGCATGAGGTACTGAATCCCAGGATCCAGGCCTCTAAAGGGGCTCTGAATCAGAATAGGTTGAGGTGAATGGGACATGTTTTGCATATGCCCACGGAACGCTTGCCTCGCTGTGGGATGTTTTTCGAGGTAGGTAGTCGTTGAAAAATAATTCGGGGTGGTCGGTCGACAACATCAGTGGCATTCTTGTATTCGGAACCTTTGTTGTTCTGTATAACTCTTCTGTCTACTACTTTACAGTTGACCGATCCTTGCTCTCAATTCTCTGTTCTCGTTGAGTAGATGGTGTTGTGAGGTAGCAACCAAAATCAGATCACGTCGATACAAGGTTGATGGTTGTGGAAACTGAACTGAAGTAAACCGCCCTACATCCCTATTTATTTTCAACTTTGTCATATAGAATGTTATATGTAAGACTTGATCTATCGGACGGTGAAGCCGAACTCGTCAGAAGGAACGGTTTTTGACTTACCGTAGGCCTGTGTTATCGTTTTGCCCAGTGACACTGAACAGACAATTCAACACACGTTGAACTGCTTGACGATTGAAATGCCCCAGTATAGTGAGTGCCGTGGACTATCAAAGTGAAATGTATTACTTTTAAACTAACGGGAGCCTGTGCATTAACTCACCCTTAATGGTGAACCGTTCGAAGTAATCAATAACATTAGATATCTCTAGGTTTTGCTACAATTGGTGGAGGTGTTGGCAAAACATTATAGCAAGAATTGAAAAAGCAAGAACAGCTTTCGCGAAACCCTTTTTGGTGAACCGTTCGAAGTAATCGATAACATTAGATATCTCGAGTTTGATTTAGTTGGTGGTTGAGGTGTAGGCAGAACTTCCGGAAAAAGGCAGCGGTAAATAATGATGACAGCGAGCAACGGAATGCCGCTCGTTACAGTTCACTCTGACTACACAAAAAGTTTATGAAGAATTTCATTGTGAGATATCAAGTTTCCTATCGTTTTTGGTGAGTTATGGTTGTAATTTCAGCGCTTAGGCATAATTATATCCTATTCGTTCCTACATTTATTGTTTAATGATCGCCTTTCGTAAAAAGTTCTGTTTTTTTTCTTCTTGGAATGCCTCATCTTGCTCTCAGTCGGATTGTTCACTTCTTTTATGCTTTACTGTCCCTCTTTTCTACCTCCCAGTGGCATATCGGTGACAGTTTAAGATTACTGGTCGCCAAGAATTTGATTTCACAGTACGACACTGCAGGACTTCTCCCTCTTGCGCACGAGATCCGACAGAGTACAACGTCCACAGCTGCTGGTTGGGATCGAGCATTACCTTGTCAGATCCTGTTGAGACCACTTTTCATTTCCTTGCAGTCTCTTCTAGAAGATGTATCCGATCACTTCAAGGTCCTGCACTTTCTGGCCGGTAAGATTATGCTGTTTTTACTCGTAATCCCATGCGACGTTTGGATATTCTGATTATTCAAACTGTTTCGTCTCAACGAAAGAAATCCTTCACTTAACTCCATTGACTTGATGGTGTGCTGTCCAAATTGCCGTGGTGATTCTCGTAAAATCTTCAATAAAGACCGAGTCTAACTGTATCGAACTGCCATTTAGACAAATACGTTCGCCAATGAAGTCATCTCATATGCAATGTAGAGCGTGTTACGTATGTCCCAGCAGTGCATTCTGATAAAGATATATATATATATATATTTAGAGTTGAGATGGCGTACACTGAGTTAATACGTTTGTCGTGACGTTTCGATCTAAACTAGGACTCGTTGTCAAACGTGAATGAGTGATTAAATGGGATCGCTAGTTCCGTTCGGTTTTGTGCACTGTCCGTCTGTTTGTCTCTCTATTCTGCATCCGGGTCTTGTTAAGATGACGTAATATATATATATATATATATATATATATTGCACCCGCTTTAAACCCTGATTGTTCCTGACACAACAGGCTATAAACAAGGCTATTCAGATGATGGTTGCAAGGAAACAATAAATGGCAAAAGAACCGGTTTAATTTTTTGTGGTTTCATCCTAGATACCAGTTTTTCACTAAGGCCATACAGCGTTCATGCCACTGATTTCGATTCTGAGACGCATTCTCCAGTGTCTCTAACCAACAGCAGTCCTCGTCTCTTGTTTGCCAACCAGAAAGATGGGAAACACCGACCGACACCAAAATCCATACTAATTTCTTCGTACTCCTATACCAAATCGTAGCTTGACTGCGTTGGTTTTTTTTTCTGTTCTTGCTCGGCGTGTGTAAGTGCAGTATAGCAAGGTAGACGATGGGCAGACACCGCATGTCCAAATCATCGAATGCGATGTCAAGTATTGCCTCAATCAGAGGACGACCGTGTGCACCGAGCATACGACGCACTTGACGTTTTCACCAAACTCAAGTAATTCTTGAGAGACAATGGTGGTCAAATACAGAAGGTCGCGGGCACCCTCAACTCCCTTTCGCTCCTTTTCCTGCTACTTTCTAAACCATTATCAATATCGATGAAGACCATACTGCTCTCAGTGCATCACTTGCTTCCAATCTACGACCCACTTATATTTGGAGCTCTGCGAATTACTCAGTAGTGTTTCGCATACGGATGGATGAACAAAATTTCCTGGGAAGTCCACGACCGGTTTCGCAGTTATTGCCGCTCATCAGATATGCGCACCCGGTAATCCCCTTTCCAACAATTGTTGCACTTGCGCACTCCTTCGTTAGTTTCTCACCAGAATCTCATTCGAATCGCAAAATACGTGCTTGAATATATTTTAATGCTTCCGGGACTTCTCTCATTTCTGTTTCACCGAAACATCTTCCTAATCCTCCCCATTGAATCTTGATTAGACTTCTTTTCGTCTCCCTGGATCATTTTCATTATTGGGCTTGCCCGCAAATTCTTCTTGCTGTTGGTTTTCATTGGCTTCGGAGCTTACTGCTCGTGGAGCGTGCAAAGTTGATTTTCCTGTTCCGCGCCAGCTGCCTTTTTATCCCCGCAATTTTTTTGTGCGAAGCTCAAGTCCGCCTTACATTTGGTTACTGAACCCGTATAGGAGTCGGCACACCGCCCGACTCTATGTTCTTTGATTGCACTCAACGAAAGGCCGTTCGGTTGATTAGTGGTTTCCCTTGACCTCCAAACCGTAGTTGATTTCCCACCTCTTTCTAGTTATTAGTTTTTCCGTCCCCATCACATGATGGTTGGTTGATGTGCTTCACAGTATTTACGTAGTTCTTAAAAGTATATCACCATTAATTTTCCTTACGCTTGTCTTATCTTTGTTCGTTAGATTTTCTCTCCGTGTGGTTTTATCGCTGTTATTCTTGTTTATAAGCGTTCCTTTCTTCCTGTGTAAGGTCTTTCGCGTCAGCTGTTGTATGGACCCCACAGATTGGCCTTGCTTCAACTGACCAGAGATCTCTCTACCGTATGGCTTAATAAGCTAGACCAATGGTTACGACCGTCTCACCCAGAGGAGCATCCTTCGTGGTCGCAGAAAAATGTGTCTGAGATTGATGGCTTTGATAAATATGAACCTGGAGCGTCTGTTCAGTGGGACCAGCATGTGCAGTGGATGCACAGAGCCTTGGAACGTGCCAATGCGAGTTATAAACAGTTGGCAATGGAAGCTTGTCTTTACCAACATCATTTAGCTGATTGGGAAACAGTCAATCAAAAAATTCAAAAGTGAGTAGACCTCGTCTTGTGTTTTTGTAGTACAGTTAGTTTGTTGCTGGCTTTCTAATGTGCTGCGAAAATAACGACTAGTGGCAAAGGCTTAATTAGGTTCCGGAGCTAAACCCCAGTGTTTTAAGGTTGTACCTAGCTGCGATCTCTTTCGATATGCGTTGAATCGAAAAACCATCTCTGTGAATGTTAATGTGTCCTTTAGTGAAATTCCACGTATGTCTTCCTCCAAACTATACCTAGCCAGCATGCTGCAAGCAACAAACCTCGGTGAGGGTGAAATCAATGCGAAAAAGCGAAATTTATCTAGCTACTTGTTTTGTTATATTCATACATTTTTGAATGACAAAAAAAATTAGATACCTTTCGAACATCTTTCAAATTTGGTCAGACATCCAGAGTGCCCATAGTATTGGACATTTTTAGCCTGAGAACCGAGTATGCAATATACAGACTCTCAAGTTCTGTAGCTCGGTCCAGTATGTGTTTTTCACCTTCGAAGTGTTACAAGACTGGGCGACAGTAGTCCCGACCTTGATACTGGATGGAGAAGAACTAACGACTGTGGACCGTTCTACTTATCTTAACATCTGGTTGTCGAAGAATGGTACCACGACAGTACAGATGAATACGCGTATATCCAAGGCTCGAGTAACTCACGCTGGACACTTGTGGCGTCAGCGTGATATTCCCCTGAAGTTGGAAGATCGTGTGTACTGTGCCGCAGTGCGCTCATTCTTGTTGTGTGGTTGCGTGACATGAAGTGCGCGTGTCAGAGATGTTCGTCGCTTTGAGGTTTTCGGTCACCGATGTGTACGTAATACCGCTAGGATTGGGTGGAGTGACCGGGTGATTAATGTAGAGATTAGGGATCAAGTATTAGAGACTGGACCAGAAAATATTTTATTATAACTTATCCAGTTTAGTAAACTTCGTTGGTTGGGCCACGTGTAACGTGTGGCGAACACTCGTCTACCATACCGTGCCGTATTTTGCGTTCCTCCCACGAAGTGGAAGTACGCATGTGAAGGTCAACATATGACGTGGGAAGATGGAATGAGAAACTGCACAGCGAAGGTAGCTGCCTGGAGACACTGGGAGATATGGCATCGAGGCGTGAACATTTGCGATTGTGTTGTCATTTTTTTCGAATCAGAATAATTGAAGACTCGTATATTTGTACATTTACACTGTTTCTTGTGTTGGGTGTTTCAGCAGCTTGTATTTTTCCACCTATGTAGGTCCACTCCCTGTTCCTCATTCATATTCACTCTTTTAATGAAAACGCTGTTGTTTTATGCTGTAGGATGTTGATGATGATGATTTCGAAGCTCATCGCGATTATCTTGAAATGAGTTTGATTCAGATCTTTCGTTCTCTTTCGCGGTGTTCAAACAACCCGGTGTATAGTGCCGGGAATCCGACTTCATCCTCGCACTTTTTAGGAACATTGTCATGGGGAAGCAGTGCCTATTGCTTCCTGCTGTGACCATGAAGTCATCGTGGAGGATTTCAGGCCCATTTAGCAACCTTTCACTAGTCTCCCCTTATTCCAGAACTTTCGCGTAATGATTAAGAAAACTGACTCGTGGTAGTTGCTAATCCTTCGCGCTATCTGTTTCAGGCTCTAGGCTTTTTAAGAGCATTTCTGGAGCCGTTCGACACAAGTGTCATCCCCGAACCTAACTCTTTCAACCCCAGTCGTATTGGTGATTTTTCTTGCAAGGCATGTTGTGGGTGGACTTTGTATCCAAATGACCCTCCAACGTCGGTAACAAATGCATTTGTGCATTAGATCTTGATTCAAATAAGTCCAGGTGGTTTTTTTCATTTTACTCTCGTCAGCATTTTATGGCTCCGGAACGATGAGTTTTTAGTCAGATCATTTATTGAATAAATTTTGGAGTTTATCCATTGGGAGAAGCTCTGGCACTATTGTTGCGCACTTTCTGTGCCAATGAATACAAAGGCAGTTTATCTTGCTCTTTTAATCCCTCTGTTTATTCTCAGTTTATTTTCACTTTCGTGTTTACGTTTTTCTTATGAGCACGTGTAGGTGTGGAAGATATTTAATCAGCAGTTCCAGTTCTTAACCCTCTTCCTGTTTCATCGTGGAAGAGACATATCCATTAACGATTTCTTGCATTCGGATGGGGACCTATTTTTAGTGTCATTTTATGTTCGAGGTGTACTCATATGCTCGGTTACCTAAACTAATTCGTCTGGCACGTTTTTATTTTGTTTCAATTACCGCAGTCTACGATGATTTTTCATATGGTTTGTTGCTGCTCTAGGCACGACTTGTTTTTATGACAGGATCGTAAATATACGGATGGTTGCATAACTTGAATCCCCCCATTTCTATTTTTGTGATTCTTTTCTGTCATTCTCAGTTCCCTTTCCAATTTTTTTCTCGCAGTCCTCAAGAACTCATCCATAGTTTGCTGTCAAAAGTTGCGTCTATCCTGGTTTCCCAAAACATTTCCGATGGATCGTCTGCTTCAAATCTTCCAATTTCGCTTCTTTCTCTTCGTGAAAGGCTTTCGAAAGTGTTGCCTAGATTAGCCTTTTTGGGTGATTTAAATTATCCCGAAATTGCCAGTAAAATGCTCCTCCGTCGGCTAAATCTGCCGACCCATATTCTTTCATTGCGTGATCCCGAAGCCGTCGATGTTGATTTCTCAAACCAAAGTGTATTGTTGGATGCAAGCATGGAACAAGGTCTTTTAGCGTCAAGTGATATAACACTCAATTCTACCGTAATACAAAGCGATTGGTTGTCAGATCCTTCGACTGCGGCCTTCGCCGTAACGGAGAAAAGTGATCCCGTAGAGGAAGATTTTGTGGTGGCTGAACTCATATTGCGCGATGCAACCGTCCGTTCCGAATTGTTACAGAATCTCTATAGCTTTATTTTCACTGGTGATCCCAACGCCTACTTGGTTGCCCGCTGGTGTGCAGCCCGGTGCGTTCTTCGCACACAATTGGGTTTTCTCCTCTGGCCGCGAATATCAAGAGAGGAACAGTACGATACACTGTTACGTTTGGCTCTCTTAGCCGAATGTAAAAATCCTAATCATCAACGCCTAATTGTTGAATCCTCGCAAACCCAAAGTTCCTCTGAAGGCGGAACTTTTACAACTATCTGTGTTTCTCGTTTACCAGCTGTTTTGCAGCAGCTGCTGATATCTGGAAGCAACCCGTTGCAAATCGTTGACTTTGGCATGCAAATTACAATTGATTTCGAACTTACCGAAGTACCAAACATCACAATCTTAAAACTTCTGACTATGGTCCACAAACACATGGCTAAACTCAGTACGGCTTACTTGGTACGACTGATGGATTACTTGCTGCTCACCGACACTCTATGGAAATCCTCCAATCAATCATTTATGGACTCTGCTTCTCCAGACAATTCAACTGTGGTTCAGTTTCTTTCTGATTTTATGCACCGCCTGTTTACGAGCGCAACTGGTCTGACCGTGGATCCCCCAGGTCAGCTGTTCAACCGGATCTTCTCCATTATTCTCAACTGGCCCCTTCCTGATCCAGTTTTTGAAAAAGCAATTGGCAAATGGATACCACTCATCACTTCGGCAACTTCCCAAATGACGCACGGTCATGAACCCAGCAATGCTGTGTTCCGCCTTTGGTTGCTAATCAAAGCACTTCATCTGCTTACCACCTGTTGTTCAACGGAGCTCTCCGCGGTAACTTTTTCAGACTGCATTAAGCAGGTAAGTACAACAGTTGTTCTGTCTCGTATGATATTAGTCTCTTATGGTATTACGAGTGCTTTTATTAACTGGTTGCTAGGAGACCATTCAGCCTCGTGGATATCGGTGATCATATGCCACGGTTTGGTGCCAAATAGTTGCGAGTCCCTACCCATTAGTAGTGGTCGTAGATCGACTAAGCACCACTTAACGCAGTGCAAGAATCTCAAGTTAGCCTAAAAAGAAATTCCGATGATTTGCTTTGTAAATTGCAGCAGTTAACTGCTCAAAACGTTCTAGCACGACTGATACTAGGAGAACATAAGTGAGATGCCAAATTTCACGTTTTTATTAGATGGGACGGCGTCTGTCTGAAAGAGTTCATGAACACCGACCAGACTCGCCGGCCACAATTTTGACGACATTCTTTTAAATGCTTCCAACCCCCCTACTCGTTATGGGCATCTCGTTTATTTTTGCGGACTTGCATCCACGTAAAACCGGAATCGATAGAACGTTGTTTTGCACATAGAATACTCAAAAGTAAAATTAACTGTAGATATTCTAAATTTTATTGTTTAAATAGTTAAAGACTATTTTGGTGAAGATCCGTTTCTCAATCAAATTAGTATCGACGTGATAATAACCAAATCCTGATAATATTCGTAGTACCTTTTCGCAAACATATACCATCGCTTGCTTGCGTCATAATTCAAATAAGTTGTCTTGGACTGAGCTGAAGATTATTGTAGATGCGGTCACTACTGTCTTGGTCGCCGCAAAGGTGTTCATAAATAACGTGGCGGACGCTGTTCCGAAATGCTGTAGTGTTGTGCTTGTGTATCTATTTCCCTATTGTTCCACGCTGTTCTCACCAAAGTCACGTAAGCTTTGTCGACTTCAGTCTATCGGTTGAACGGCCGGGGGCTCCGACGGTCAAGTACTCCCTTGCGTTGAATGGCATTCTCTGAGTTATTGACTCTCAACTCATGACCCTTAAATTTAGTTCACTCCTTCCAGTCAGTAAACTGGTGTTGATTCACCCTGATTTTGTTTCTTGCCTCTAAACACCGCCGACTCCGGAACAAAATGGACAAAGTAATCGAGAGTAAACGGACGGATATTAAGTGAAAACGCCATGTACATAAAAAAAAATAGTACCAATGAAAGAACACCACAGATCATTGGGAATAATAATATCACCTAATATCTCTAATCTCCTGAAATACCTGCAGTGTTTCCAACTTCGTGTTTTCACAATCCATTATTTACCAAGTCTGTACAGACTGTCTGCAATCAGCGCCTTAGCGACATAGAAAACCAATGAGAAATAGATAGAAAAGAATAAAAAACTTTTCTGCTCAGGATTCGCCTTACAAGTGTAAGCTGTTTCATAGTTCTCCATGTCATCGATTGGCCATCGTGATCTTGAGTAGGGATTGTATTCGAGGACTCGTCTCGACCTTTTAGCTAGAAGACGTAGTCTACAAAGCAAGAGTTTGAAAGCGGGCGCTCTCCGCCTGTCGAGGACAGGCAGCAGTTATTATCCTTGCGCCCTTTGGCTAATTAAAATCAGACTTTACAACTCTCCGATTTCCAGCGGATGGGAGTGTGATTCACGTGCCACTGCTAGGAAGAAAGTTTATTTGTTTCTGTGTGCGCTGGTGTGTAATTGTGCGCTTGTTTCATCTGTTTCCTCCATCACAGCTCGGGCGTAGAATTATATTGTTTACGGCTTTTTGGTCATGCCGGCCCACACGTTCGTTTCCTTTTGACTGGGTTTCCCATGAGTCAAACGATTTCTGCTTACGACTTTCTGATCACCCTGGTGGCCCAGCAATGGCTTCGATCCCGCCTTTACTCATATTGAGTATGGGAGTTTTCAAACTCAAGAAAACCATAGAAATAGGTAGAATAGATATGCCGACCTGTTCTTTTCTCCGGGCTTCAATTGTGCTACATTGCATCATGCAAATAGAATAGAGTATACATAGTTCATATTACCTCATCCAGTGATCGCTCCTTCAGCCCAGTAGGTGATGGGTTTTCTGTGGAATTGAAACTTTTTTCAATTTTGTAATGCATTTGGGTGGCAAACCAGGCTGCTCTATCTTTATATATATATATATATATATATATATATATATATATATATATATATATATATATATATATATATATGCGTATGTACAAGCCATCATGTTTTCTTTCGATGACCTTGTTTTCGCCAAACTGTGATATTGTCATCCGTTTCTGGTTCTAGACTACCGGTTTCCTTCGTGATGAAAATCGTATGCTACTGACTTCGCAGGCAGTGAACGGTAGTGAACTCTATTTGACGGCCGCCTATATGGGCCTCTCGTGCTAACATTCAACAAGTTTCTTATGAGTTACTGTAATACTGTCAGCTTTGTTGGTCTTTTAGATATGTCTAACCTATTATTTTAATATAATTCAGATGTTTTCTTATTCGGAGTCATACGGGCATTGTTCACGCTCACTGACGTGTCGTAATTTTGCTTCTTTGGTAGCCTATCTCTTAATGTTTCATATCATTATCAACCATCTTGTGCTAAGTTCACGCAAAGTACGTTGCTCAATGAGGTTGCACATGAACTTTTCATGGATTCCATCAGTGTACCTATTTCGATTCTGTTCTTATGGGTTCACGGGAATTCCGCGGGCATGTTGCATGGCATCTGCATTCCAAGAATCGAGACTGTCATATCCAGATCTCTCATCAACGCCGATTCTCATTGTTTCGTTTACAGCTAGGAAGTTAAGGAAGTCCGTTCATGAATATGTATCAGTTTAGCTTGTTGATCCTTCCATCCGATGTGATCCGACTGCCGAACTGCTTAGGCTTCAAACAGCGCTGTTTAATCGTCGCCAGGTGTGATTGTAGTGTCCGGATTTTGGGAACGGTAAACCCATCCTGAATTATTGATACGGCTGACAATGAACTTACTGGCTACTACTGAGTCAGTGGAACGCTTAGTCGGGGTCCAAGTGATGTGATCTGTCTCATCAAGATATTTCTTTTGCATCTCAGGGGACGAAACAGATTAAACAGCTGGCCCATGTGCTTTAGGAATATATGCGTTCACTGCGAATCTGTTTGTAAATCCAACCCCATCAGAACCATATCGAAGAAGTGATGTAATGGAGGAGAAAGAGAACATAATGGCCCTGCAGAGTTCACCACACACTGGCTGGCCCATTCTTTACTTCCTTTCGGATCTGCGGTTGCTCTGTGGGCTTAGCAATACCTGGTTACTTGAACCGAAGGGTCTTGCTTGACAAGATTGAAATTGTCCATTTAGGTTGAATCCCAGTTAATAGTCATTTATGTGCCGTAAGACTGCACCGGTCAGTGGGCGTTCGAAAGGACGTCTGTGTTAAGCGCAGCCGATTCCTAATCTCGACATGCGTCCCAAAAAGTGGTAGTGCTGACACACTGGAACAAATTTCCGATGCAGTTCGCATCTCAGCGAGGTGGACGCCTAAAGCCATAGGTACTTTGAGTCAGGTTGGTCATATTGCAGTAAGCTACCGTTGGCGCATTTTGATCCGTAACGGCGTCTCCCACTGCTCAAAAAGTTAGTGTTGGATCATGTATTAGTTTCAATGGGATTTGGCTCCAGCTCAGTGGCCATCGATGCAAACCTGATTGGCCGTACAGTCCATTGCTATGATAACGAAAATGACGAGGAGTGTTTCGGTTGAAGATAATTTGTGTACTAATGTCGATAATGGTGCTAATTATGATGAATAATTTAACGAGGATGGTGGTGACAAAAATGACTGTGATGTTTCAATTTCATAAAGGTGAAGATTATTCGCACGATAATGATGACAACCACTCTTGTTAGCGAACAGAGCGATTATTTGGATGATGATGACAACGACGTGGATGATGTTTCCGATCTTGATGATGATGATCATGATAACGATTCGGATACTGATGATGCTGATGTTTCGGACGACAGTCATGATCATTGGCCCTTGGATAGTGGCATTGATCAGTCGAAGGACGATGTTGATGATAATGACTCGAATGATTATCTAGTTGGTGGTAATGAAGATGATGGTGATCTTGATGAGGATAATGATTTTGGTCGTGACTCCGGATAGTGATGATTTTTATCATTCGTGGGATGCTGATCCGGATAATGAAGATCAAGAGAGCATTGGTAACTGTCGATGTTTACGATTGCCGTTGGTGACGATGATTTTCCGGATGTTAATGATGAGGACTATACGGATGATGACAATGACGCTGATTTGGGTAGGGGCGAGCATTCGTATACTGATGATTTTGATAAAGATTATCACGATCCCCATGATGTTGAAAATGATACTGACGATGGTGACGCGTAGATGTTGACATTATTTTTTCTATCAATTGAATTGTGATGACAACAGTTCTACACACGATGGTGATAGTGGTAAACGCGATGTATATTCTGATGATCTTGATTATGGTGATGATTCGGACGATGAAGATGATGACCAAATCGATGGTGATGGCCTTGAGTCAGGTATTGATGATGATGGTGACCATAATCAGGATTCCGATGCCGATCATAATGATGATTATGAAGATGGTGGTGATACGTATGATGGTCGCGATTATTATTGTATTGTTACGAATAACAATAGTAATAATAATAGGGGTGGTGGTTATTCGCACAACGAAGTCGGTAGTAGTAATTCGAGTGATCATTATGGTGATGATGATTCGGAGAATGATGATGATGCTCATAATATAGATGGTAATAGTGCTAATGGCGATGATGATAAGGATGACGCTAGTGATGAATTGGATTAGGTTCTTGCTCATGATCATCGTGATCCGAATGATGATGATAATAAGGATGGGACGAGAGTGATGATGATGCTGTTTCGGACGGTAATTCAGATGATCATGATGTTATATATATATATATATATTTATATATATGTATATATATATTTATATATATATAT
>LUCM01011284.1:34372-62941 GCA_008360955.1 Fasciolopsis buskii
TTGCGTATGACGAACACTCGTCTACCATATCGTGCCCTCATTTGGGTTCCTCCTAAAGAATGGAAGAAGCCATGTGGAGGTCAACAGATGACGTGGCAACGTGGGATGAGAAAATGTTCAGCGAAATTAGGTAAAGTAAGTGTCTCACGCCTTCGTGGTTGGGGTCCGAAAGACTCGTCGACTTGCTGGCTGGAGACACTGAAAAATATGGCAATGAACCGTGAACAGTGGCGATCGTGCTGTCATTTTCTATCGAATCAGAATGATCGAAAGAGTGCGTTTGTACAGTAAGACTGTTTCGTTTGTTGGCTGCAGCGGCATCTTATCTTTTTCCGCCTGTGTAGATCCACTCCCTGTTCCTCGTGGATATTCACTCTTTTTATATAAACGCGTAACTCTGGGGAAAGGCAGCGGTTAGTGAGGCTTGCCTTGTTGTTTAACGGTGAACGATGATGATGGGCAAGTAACCCGGTTCAATTATGAACAAGCGCACTAAATTTGGTCCCTAAATGTTATTGTAAAATTGCCCGCTCCTTGAATTAAACCGACCTAGCCCAAATCATAAAACACCACGCGACATCCAACCGCCGTTAAATAACAGAGAAAGCACCACTGATCAATCGCTTTTCAGCCGAACCACATGTTGAAGTAAGAATTAAACAGACAAAGTAGACGAGTAAACCAATGGGGAGAGGAAGAACGCCACGTACGCAACAGTCCAACGAAAAGCCTGCGACAATTCTGATTTATCAGAAAGTAGCAACACGACTGCCAGTCTTAGGCCTGCTGCCGCATCACACCAAGTCACTATTCAGGTAGTAGGCAGACCTTTCGAGCCTCAAACATGGAGACGTGCGCCGTCGACCATACCCAAGCTAGCCATACATCGCATATCGCGCTGTCACGACAATCACCGGCCCCTTTATGGCTTCCTACACTCTATAGGAGAAACGGAAAACTAGACATTATACAACAGATGAGCATTGGCCATACGCAACAAGGACCTAACTGGGCCAGATACATCGTCGCTCAATGCAGTCCAATCGATACCATACAGATCGAACCACCAACCGAATAACACTATCAGTAAGCCGACCGAACGTACTGTAACCATGCAACAGCAACTGAGGAAAAACAAGGAGACTGGGCACTGCTGAGGAACACGGTCACTTCGAATGAACATGACGGTCCCTGTACATCCCCAATCAACCACAGGTGAACGAGTGCAGTGAGTGGACGGTTCATGAACCACTCCGGAAAAACAGACCATCAGCGCAAGCCAGTCAGGATGGGCCGACCACATCAACCAGGCTACAAAGGACCACGACTGCCGCCCGAATTCATGTGGCCTGCTTCGATCAATATTGTTTCACGCAATCCCGCCCCGCTTTTCAAAGATGCTACATTTGCGAAACAGTCGAACAAAGAAGCACTGCCGCGGCTAGAACGCGCAACGAGTAATGGTCACCGCTCGCTGCCGCCTCAAGGATTCGTACAACGTTTTTTCCCGTCCTTCCTCATGAGAACGCCTAAGCTGCTCGGTCCAAACGTGAGGGCACAACTACGTCGTCTTAAGTATAAAACTTGAGCAACAAGCCCATTTTCCTGGTCGTAGCAGGAAGACTGGCGCGGCGTAATACAGCCTTCAGGATAATACCCCGCTAAGTGCGCAGCTTTAGGAGACGGAACAAATAGGCTGGTCCATTAGCCCTGAGTCACACCTATTATAGTGCACATGCGGATGCCCCGGCAGGCATAGCCACCCGTAGCTACAGCTCACCATTGGACCGAAAGTAAACAAAATGAACAGTAAATCCTTAATCGATGATATAGCCTGACAGGATCATGAGAACCGGCCGTTAGCTCTAAGGTGCGCTACTCATGAACGACCCAAGTGGTACCGCATTTCAACCTTACAGCTCCTGGCTGATTTCCTACCACTTTAGCCCCAAATAATTTAATCCGCGGGAGAGCAATGAACATTGGAGCATAAAAATCCTAGGGCCTTGGCGGAAATAATGTGGGGCCCACATGCCGTCAGATAACGTGCCAAGCAAGTAGTTGGCAACCGCAGAGCCGAAGAAGCACAAACACGGCAACCCACGATATGGTCCAACTCTGCGTCAACCAAGAGACGACCAGGTTTCACTCGAAATCTCAGTAATTCAACACGAGAATCACACACAACTGGTGAAAAGATGTAATACGCATAGACAAAACAATGCTGGGATACATAATTCAAATGCAACTAATCGGAATCTCTTCCGTTCTCGTCCTGCTCGTAATCGCTACGTCGATCATTTTCCATTTCTTCATCAGAGTGGTGACGTTCTGAACCAGAACCACTGCGCTGCGATCTAGAACGCGATCGAGAGTGGGATGCGGAACGTGACCGAGAGCGTTCCGGGGTCACGGATCCCGCCGATCTTGACCTGCTCCTTGAGCGCGATTGCGAAGCCGACCGAGAATGCGAACGTCGAGATACTTGTTCTTTGTTGCTTGCCTCACGTCCGTTACGACTTGGTGATCGTGAGTCAGCACCCTGAAACAACCGTTGATAAGAAAACACAAACTTACTATCGAATGTGGTTCGGAGTGATGAGATGCAGAACGGTCCCTAGAGTGATGTGATGCCGAGCGTTGAGAAGGACTTCGCGAGCGATTGTCAGCGGATCCGTCACGGAATCGCTTGTGGGAGTCACGACGATCTCGCGAAGCAGAGCGATTGCGTTCACTTGACCCCGACCTCTCTCGGCGACGACGTGGAGAACGAGATTTCTGTCGTCTATAGGATTCACGACTTCTAGAACGGGCGGATTTCCTCTCCCGACTGGCAGAACGCGAACGACGCGATATAGAACGAGAACGTTTGTTTGGTCGATCTTCATACACTCTCAGACGGCGACCGTATAGTTCATAGCCATCGAACTTTTCGATTGCTTCTTTCATGTCTTCATACGCAGCGAACTCCACAATACTTCAGAAGTTAGTAAAAGACTGAGGTACTTACCCGTCATTTCTTGCAGATTTATGTGCGTCCGCATATGTCACATCTCCAGCCTTCCGCATCAAGTCTTTCAAGTCCTATAACAAAAAGGAATCGATTCATTATGGAATCTCAATGACCAAAAAAAACTGACGCCGGTTTGAGGACCAGTTAGACTCGCAACTAAGCGAACGCCGCAAGCGCTGTTGGCTTACTGCGGCACCATGACGTGTTGACTGCCCAATTAGTGGATAGTGATTCACCCGCGCAGTGCAGACAAGTGAAACTGGTTCTCAATTCAGCGTCTACGCTGGGACCGCATTTTATTTGTACGAAGCAAGCTAACCTAAACCTTAAAAAAGCGCGAGCCAATTACCTCGCGTTAATTTGGACTGGCGACAAAACCGAACCCGATACCGACCAGCACCTGAGCCGAACGACCGTTGAACGGCGCGACCAAAATGACTCAGGGGGACCACCACGACATGGCAGGCGACCACTCCTACGCGTGCTACGCCACTCCAAACCAACGAACGCTTGGTGACTGGATTCGGGATGACAAACGATTAGTCTCGAGTACGGCCACATCGCAACCAACGGAAACGGGGCTCACCTGCCAGCTGACACGCGATGAAAGATTTTCAACCACAACTCTGTATTCGGTCCTTGTCGGTGGAGCATATCGCCTGTCAACATAAATTGTGAATCATATAACCACTTACCGATCACGACCTCCCGACCGACGGCTGCCTCCACGAGAGCCCGGGGGTAAGCGAGCGTGTTCCACTATAATGCGTTCCCCATGCAATTCCCGTCCGTGACGTTCGTAAACAGCGTCATCCGCGTCTTTCGTATTCTCAAATTCTACAAAACCGTAACCGTTCTTAAGTACGATATCCCGCAGACGCCCAAATCCCTTGAAAAACCTCTGGATATCCCGCTCAGTGCAACGCGGAGGCAGGTGGCCAACGTAAACCCGCGACATCATCGACCGCAGTGAAACCGAAACCGCCACAGACCAGTTTGAACAAACAACCGTAATCAAAATGTCGCGACGACGTTTACGGGTCTACATCATCTCCTCAAATCCTGTTACACTGTTCTATGCTTTTTATGGAGAGCAGATGGTGTGCGCCCTCGTCCACCGACAGGTCTTGGCAGTCAACTTATTGTCGGAGTCTTGAAGTTTTGCGCAGATTCAAAGCCAATAAGCTCTTTCGTTCTGGATTTGTGGGCATTCCTTCGAGTATGGGTATGTGCGCGCCAAGCCGATGCAAGACAAACAGGGAATGGGGTGTGTCGTTCGCACTGTAACTTTAGATACTTAATCCTATCTATGAATAAGATATCACCCTTCTCCAAAAGTCGGGCAACTGTATCAAATGAAGTGGTGAACAACTTCTCTGGTGGCTAGTTGCGGCTTTGTGACTCCTTTGAAAAGATTAAATGGAGTCGCTCGACCACTGACTGAAGTAACGTGTGAGCTTATTGGTATAACAGAACATCGACTTTCTGGAATTTCTTGCTATTCGGCGGTCGCAAGGCATGTCGCGCAACGGTATCGTCGTTGCGCATTTCAGACTCTGCCATCTACAGGCTCGTCCGTCGTGCAAAAAGACCAGTTATACACTGATTGGCTTCCGTCAATGCCAGTAGACGTGTGAGGAAATAAGCAGCAGCGGAGATGAAAGCAGAAAAACCGAAGGGGTGGCTATCGGGCGCACTACAATCCCACGGAAAGGTCCAACATCTTAGGACCGATGCTGTTTCCTTCCACTACCATTACGGTGAAAGGCGGCATCTTGACTACCTCATTAACTTAGTTTTTGACAGGGTTCTGCAAATTTCAGCTAAAGAGGAGTTTCCGTCGCAGATGAATACCAGTTTGTTCTAGAGAACAACCCACCAGACTGTTTCATCGTTTCTGCCACATCAGTTCCAGTGTCTCTCGTCAAGTTCCTTCGAATCTTTTTTGGACAGCAATGTGACTAAGGTCTTTACCACATAATCTGGATGCGGCCCATTTTGGTGTATTAGGCATGCATGTAATTCACGTGATGAAGCCTAGTGCAGCCTCACATCTCCTCTCCTAACTAACTATCCAATAGTAACCCTGACGAGATCGTGGGCTCGAACTTACTTCGGATGCCAATGTACCGCCTGAATTTTGTTAAGTGCTGTATGTTTCACTCTGTATGCCAATGCACGTCTTCCAAATGAACCGGAATGTGATTCATAGTTGATGTGGGCTTCTTACTGTGTTCGGTTGCGTGGCTTAAGTTGATGTCAACGCAGTGCTTCGTGTTAACCCGCCTCCGCACTTTATTGCTGGCGGCCGACATTTGTAATTCGACTCTATTCACAGAAGCGGCACCATCAAGTGACAATGCGCAGAAGACAGACCAGGAGCAAATGGGAGTCACTCATTCCGTTTTTTCTTGCACATTTTCTTGTAGATTTGGAGCCCTGAAAGCAGCAAAAATGGCCATTCTAAGGTGGGTATTGGGGATCTTTGGAGGAAAACGTTGAAATAGAGTACTCGCCCTTGAGGCCGTGGAGTTCTATTGCAGACAAAATCGTCAAATTTAATTAGTAATGCATGAACTGGAATTGGGGAGGTTTTTATGTGGATAATCAGATAAGGGTTCGTAGCCTTCCCGTGGAATCAAAGGAGAGGAGATCACCCCTGGAGTTGTTAGGTTCGTCGAGTCCTTCAAAAAAAGGAAACAATAAAAATGACACTGGCTGGGTATTCACCACCCTTTCCGACGACAAGCTGCTAATAATCCGACACCACCCATAGGCCACGGTGCAGCTTAGGGAATTAAATCTCCGTTCCGCGGATCACTGAAGAGCCCATCGCGTGGATATACCGAACTGTCCAATGCACGCCCAGTTTATTTTTATTTATTAATCCTGGCGGAATGCCTAGTGTGTGCTGTCAATTTACTATGCAGTTCGGGTTTTGTGGTAGATCAAAAAGCGTGATGGTGTCCCAAGACTGCTTTACGCGATGCGCTACTTCAAAGGATGGGCGTGAGTAGCGATAAGAGGAATTTTGTTGTCTGCCGGAGAAAGTATACGCAGACGCGTAAAATGCTGAAGAGCTTCCCTGGAGATCAAAATAGTGTTGTTATTTCGTTGAGATGCTCAAAGTCCCCGTCCACTCCATAATAACTTGACTATTTGGCTGTGACGGTGCAAAATTTTGACATACCATCTCATGGGACGAATCACGAGGCTGGTCTAAACTTATTATCGACAGTCGAAAGGACCGTCCTAAA
Source organism: Fasciolopsis buskii (assembly GCA_008360955.1). Classification (NCBI taxonomy): domain Eukaryota; kingdom Metazoa; phylum Platyhelminthes; class Trematoda; order Plagiorchiida; family Fasciolidae; genus Fasciolopsis; species Fasciolopsis buskii. Next base: position 40,643 of record LUCM01011284.1, read on the forward strand.
TCTGTCAAGCACACTGAAACGCAGATGGGGTGAAACCGTTCTCCAATCAACTTCTGAGGGAGGACAGCAAAGGTTCCATAACGTATCCCAGTTTTCCTCATCATTCTCTGAGGTTTCGAGCGGCGGTTTTTGTGCGATAGTCTAAAAGAAACAAAGATTTAAAGGATTTACCTTGATACCGTGCCTGACGCGTCAACCTCAAGGAGAGGAGCAAAGGATTCACTCATGACTTAACAGCGCAAAGTGACAAAAGTTTAGACCAGACAGCCTTTTTTCCTCCTGCGAGTGATCCCACAAACGGCAAAATTGTAAGCTTCCCAGAAGTCACCGCTTCCTCCTGATGATGGTCTGTGAAGCGCGCGAAATCTTTGCCTTTTGCGTCTGCAACAAGCAGAGGCCAAAAGATTGTCAGTCTGGAACTCGATGCGACCACGGAGTTTTTGAGGCTTGACAACTCCGCTTGCTTCACCGAGAACCCATAATAAAGGCAATCATATAGATAGTCGGCAAACCGGGAAGCGTTGGGCTTCGTTCTTACTTGTATACAGGGAAGAAGGAAGAAGCTCTGGGTCATGCTCTTCTGGGCATGGTTCAGCTGTCCACTTTATTTTCTTGCATAGCTCCGAGAGAAGCTCGTATGGAAGTGCATTACCATCCCGCTCCAACCAGAACGGTAAACCAAACCTGGGTCTCAAGTGGTGCAGTCCTAGGGTTTCAGGCTTCCACTTTAGATGATGCCCTAGCCTCTGACATCGAAGTTCGGGACATTATGTCTTCTGTTCTAGCCAAACCCAGAAATAATGTGGCCAGCGGCTGCTTCCATATGCGAGAATGCCGTCTGGGGAAGTGCTTCAAAAATCTGCCCTAACTGCTGCAACGTGTCCGAAGACCAGAGAAGGATGCAGGCAACCGTCTCAGATACGAAATACTTGTGGGAAATACTTAAGTGAAATGTTCCACAGAGACTCTTTCTTATGGTAGTTTGCGAGATGACTGCCGTGAAATGGACGTTGGTACTTCATCTTACACATTTTCTCGTTTGCGCGGAAGCTTGTTTGTTCGCACACCGCGATTTTGACGCCATCGGATATGTTTTCCAGGTGAACCGCGAGCAAATTTCTCTTCATTAATAACGGCTTTCGTTCTTTTTGTGTTCGCACACCGGGGGTTCATTTCTACCTCTTTAGTAAATAATTTGTCATAGAGTAGCATGCCGTTTTTTAAACAACTGTTTTCAATTCGGGATTTGACTTTGACCGCGCACCGATCACAACCTTTTTGCTAGACCCAGATTGGATAAAAAGGAAGGCAGGAAATTTCGAAATTTGTGCACTATGTCAGAAGTGCAAGATGACCAAGAAGTAAACCGGCAAGTGTCTGCTGGAATTTTGGATGACTTTGATTCCGTTAAGCCCGCTAAATCCCCAAGTTCAATTACTTCCATCCTATGTTTTACTGACATCAACTACAAGAACTCTGGTGATTATAGGCGCAGGACTGGAGGCTGTTAAACGCCGCTAGGAAGCAGGCCTGGAGAGTCAGCAGGGATTCGGGATGCTGGAGGCGGAGCAATGTCCCGCCGAAGGTCGGCCTGGATTAACGAGAATGGCATATTATTTAAGTGAGTCGTTCTTCTTCCTCAGTCGTCGCTCGACATGTCCAGGTTGGGCTCCCGACGTTTGAAATTCATCCCGGCCGGCACCGCGTTATCATGAGGTAACTCATTAAATCCAAGATTCTTGACCCGGAACGGAGAACACTGCTGCATACACACTATTGTCGAGGATAAGTGAGTGTGACTGTTGATGGGCGTTTCATGTTAGAGGCCGCTCAAGGATATTCCAGGGCCACGAAAATGCTGCGACTTATTTCGGCAGCCCTCCAGAGTTGCCCGAAATACTATGGATGACGCAATCTCCGAGGCAAGACGCATCAAAGACGGTTAGGCCTTGTCGGATCTGGTGACAACGATGTGGTACTGTGCTCCAACCTTAAAAGACCGGGGCAAAAGTCTGACCTGTGCACTTTGAAAATTGTCATCCGCAATCTCCCATAGCAGTTAAAGAGCTGCTGGGAAGAATCCAAAGCCATAAGCTGGGGTGACCTCGAGCATAAAAGTGACGTCTGCATTGGTTGAAAATTCTTTTCCCCTTTTCCTTGCGTTTCTCTCTCGATAACAAACTCTTCTCGCCCAACTTGTTCGTAGTATCACTGATTTTGGTCGCCGTTTGTTTTCGGCTCGATGTATTACTCTTCTATGATTCGTCCCTGTGCTCATTACTTGAGGTTATTTCATGGACCTTTGGTGCAGTCACGAGCCAATTGACCTTAGGCGGCTTGTTTTGTTGCAGCCCAACTTCGCTCTATCACTCACGTTGGTCCACCGTAGACGTTCCGTTCGTTTATACTGATTTGTGTTTGTCACACTGAGGCAAGTGTTGATGGACCTGCTCAAGCTTGCAGAGTCTCTTGTATTTGATTGAACTAGGGGACAGATTTTGTTCTATTTTTGACTACATTTTGCCTAGATAGTGACTGGGGTTTGTTGGCAAGGTACCGCAGAATTTGGGGATCAATCTTGTTCTCTCTTGGGCTTTGCATCAATTTGGACCACTAGATTCCTTGAGGTTTCGAAGTGCCATCCAGAACATGGGAAGTTTATTTTTTCGCGAATCGCCAATCGACTACACCCGGACAAAGAATCGAACGTTTGTTCTTTACACCAAATTTGAGGGCTTAACTGATTACCTAGGCTAGAATTCAAGGGTATCGTTAGTAGGTCCCGTCGTCTAGCCCGAAACAGAAGCAGGTCAAAGAAGCTGCCCACTTGCTAGCTGCCCTCGACTGCGAAACCTCATGGCGGACCGCAGCTTTCGGCAGGTGCATTCCGCAAGCGGCGGGGATTCCTCTGGGTGCAAACTAGCTGACTTTCCGAAGTTCCTAAAGGCCTTTGTGGAATAGCGTTGGAACGAGACAGAAAAGGAGGGTCCTGCTTTGATTGCCTGGACAAGTCGGCTGACGGTGAATCCGACACAACTTTGGCGAGTGACCAATTAGCGATAAACACCAACATTAAAAGACCCTGGCCTCTCTGGAATTGAGCGCGGTAGGCCAGAAACAAGTCGTGGCTGCCGCTCTGGTCGGTCTGCAGCTCCGTTTGCTGGAATTCAACGAACAGACCGAGACAACGTACATGTAGACACTGGCTGATCTGTAGGTACCAGCCTCAAAATTCGATGAGGCAGTTTTGTCCAGGAGGTTGCATGTGTAGGACGTAGGCTTGGCCAGTTAATTAGGTGAATGCGTGATCCTGCCACCAGATTCCGACCTGCCGGATGCAAACTGGATCATGGAAGTGACAATCGGTGATCCCCAGTCGTCATGTGCTACAAGCAAGACACAAGGGAATGCTCCGTGGCCCTCGGAACGGAGAGGGCTGGTTAGCTACATTACTGAGGGATCTGAAAATACGGGGGACAAATTTGCACAGGGAATACTATCAAGAATTTTTTGACCTAAGTGATGGTCGCCCTAGCAGACCGTTTTGCTTTGGGTACAGTGCGAAGGCAGCCAGCAATTATTCCAGGTCCTTCTGAAGTGTCACTTTCGCGTTGTCCGCAGGCCGGGCCTACAGTGAGTAACGGGGCGTACGTGCTTCATAGTTTATTACGACAGCGAAAATTATTTCGTCGTGATGGCCTTCTGTTGGAACGGTAATCCGAGGTAAAGGTTCACCACAATACTTTTTGGTACGCGGAAGAGGTGGCTATGCTTACCGCAGGAAAAACTGTGGCATTTGCTTCGCTATGCTGTGCTGAATACCACGGAACTACAAAAACTTCAGGCGGTGATCTATTATGCAGGAAATTTTAGAGAACTTTCCTAAGACAATGGCCGTTGCAGGGGTTAAGTAGCATTATGTTGCCTATTGGGATTTTACGTCAGTTTAGGGTGGATATGGTCACTTTTTCTGCTCACATACGGGTGAATATGCTGGGTAAGAGTAGAAGTGCGTTGCTTTCCTTGAGCTGGGCTGGGAATGACGTACAAACCTGCGGTAGATGCGAGATGATGTCCCACCCGTTGGATGCACTGTCACCACCGTTTTTGAAAAATAAGCATTACAGGAGACGATGGCAATAGAAGACGCAAATAGTCGGGCCATAGCGGATAGTGTTACTTGCAGGCCTCAAGTTGACAACCACCGCGATTCATTTGCTGAAAAGAACACGGCCAGACAGTTTGCATCCGGGTTGACGGAGTTGCCAAACAAGGATGAATTCTAACATACAAGATGAATGTACAACAGTTTCGTGCTCTCAGGAGTCATCCTGGCAAGCAAACGACCAGACAGAACCCGTCAGCCCCATTTATTCCCTACAATAATCAAATGCACTCTCGGGGTGCAATGGGACGCCGGAACCGAGTAGTTCGTTTTCCAACTGGACAGTCTTGAACGACCAGTTGTGTGCAGGTGTTTTCTATCATTTCGCGGAAGCTTATACAATCTCCCTGTGTTTCTGTTCCCGAGGCCGGGCCTAGAAAATTTGTTTCAACGGCTAATGTGCAAGAAGAAAACCAGTTTTGGGTAATGAATAGTAACGATCAGACGCGAGAGACTTGGTCCGGGTTATGCCGGTTGGCTTTTCATAGCACGATCCACCCGAAAAATACTTTCGTCATTCTGGACAGCGGTTAAAACCTGAAACAATGCGCAGCCTAATTCAGGGCGAAGCGCAAGGAAGAACGTGATTGCCACGCAAACACTACGGTGCTATACATGAGTTAGAAGTTCTGCAGAGAACGGCCATATCCTTGACAGTAGGCCGCAGCCACTATCCAGTCTAAAGTTGGCCAAAATTGGGAAAACAAACATGTAAAAATAAAAACTCAGTGAGGGAAAGAAACGGAAGGTAAATGTACCGTGGTTCAAGCAAGTGTAGCATATTCTACACGCTTGATAGGTCAAAGAGGCACTTGTCTGAGGGTGCCTGCCAAAAATCAGTTTAAACAATCGGGACGTCTATAGTCGAACAACTTGAGAAATAAAACGAAATTGGACTATAATCAAACGTCGTTCCAAATCAAGTGGCCCTTGACAGCATGCAATGCCCACAAACTGAACTCAACTAGAGAGCACATGGACAACAGAACGAGAAGTTAATGCACTGATCCGAAAATAGACGACGACCAGAACCGGCATCAGTACGAGCAGGCTGGCCAGAAACAGTCTGGTGCAGGGAGAGGGGCGAACAAAAGGGGGAAAGAACGTTGAATCAAGCTTGACTTTTCATAGTTAAAGGCATATTCCTAGATGACATACTTGGTTGCATGATCAAACGGTATAATGCTATTACGCAAACATTGGAATTCAGTGTAAGCGAAAGACGGATTAGTCGAGATTTTTTTATGGCTCACAAGAAGCTAACAAATATTCATTGCAGAACTCGGAGTTTATGTATACCAACAATGCGTATTGCAGGCGCAAATTTTAATTGGTGGATAACGGCAAATGGCAAGATATGGCCGAAGTGTTCACGGCTTGTATAATGCTTGCGGAAGTCAACGTGCAACAGAAAAAGTCAATGAAATATGAGTGCCGGATGAAAACTTGTCAAAGCTGCCCAAAAGAACTGCAGGAAGGGACGAAAGAGGACAACGGATAAATACCCCCAAAACATAGAAGGAAGCTAAATTTCATGGATTGTATGGTGAGTTCTGCAGCCAAGATGAGTAAAACCGTCTGAAAAGTGTGAAAAAGTGGAGAACAGTGATGTAGATCACGACTACCCATTGTCTGACGGCGCGGAGATAAAGAACTTTATTAAGGCGCGGAGGAAAATGAATAGTACTTAACGATGCCTTAGATAAAATCCAAAGTCAATGTGGAACGAAGATGGATCTATTCGCTTCTTTATATACGAGTTTAAAGTTTTTGCAGTCGCGGGAAGGGGGATGATCCCTAAGGCGACTTATGCGGTACATCTGAATTTATGACATTAATTAAACGAAAGAGTTGATATACAGGTTTTTTCTTGGATATTCGCTGTTTGTGCAAAGAGAATGTTGGCTACAGCCAGGCGGATCTAACGGTCAAACTTCGTAGTCAGCAAGATTTGCCAGGTCACTTCAAGTTGCTGCTGGTGTTCACGTTAAGCGGCCTCTAGTTCTAAGCAAACTTATAGTGAGGACGGTCAGTTACCTTTGACAAATCAAGCGGGCTGACATCTTCGTTTTCCCTCAGCATAGTTTGGACGGTAGAGCTTATTGTCTAACCTGTAGCAACATAGATGGTCAGTGGGCCGAATAAAATTCGTCGATTACTGGTCCGCTCAGCGGAACCAACGTCGCTCATCTCCTCGGATGCTCCTACTTAGATGGATCTTTATGGCTGGTCAAAAACAGTTACTCCTGCCGCTGGAATGCCTTGTAAGCCCCTTTAAAGTCCCCACACCGACTGCCTTCTAAGGTGAAAATCTGCAACAGCAAAAATGACAGCATGGAGGACATCGATGGTTAATGTATTCAAGTACTTTTTACTTCTTACACAAACGTTCCCTCCATTGCAGCTCCCAGTCTAGTTTGCCACCAGCCGATTAGAACTGTAATCATCATTCTTGAGAGTTTTATGCTCTTTCGCCAAAACGTTTCATGAAATCTCACTCTTCATATAGTTCGTCAGAATTGACAGTTTTTCTTCCGCCTCCCTCAGCATTTCATTGTTGTTAAATGCGACTCCCCTATTCACTCTGCATGACGTTCCTCTTGGTTTTGACTAATTTCCCTCCAATTATCATATCCCTACCGATCCTTGCCTCCTCAGCTTAACTATTCTGTCCATCACCTAACGATCCTGACCTTTGCGCCTCCGGCCATATCTCGACATCCGCCTTCGAGTTCTCCTCAAGTGTTGCACCAGTGACACGCACATTTAGTGCACTTAGACACAAAATGACTTGGAGTTTTCTGCCCACGAACAGTTCCAGAAAATCCTATACGGTCTCGCAAAACAGTTGGTCCAGTTTCGAATTTTGTCCCGCGAGCTTGTGCGCTGCACATTGCTTTGCAGATTCTGATTGTGCCTCCTGAGGAATCCAAGGTGGCACATATCCCCATAGGCATTCTGGTTTCCATTATTCACGCTTTCTCTAAACCATCCATGGAAAAACTTGATCTTGCCTTGCACATGCCTCTCCCAAAAAGAGAAATATGGAATATTATTAAAATGCAGGGACATGGAAAATGGTATCTAGAACCTGGGTGGTCGATTTCCGGTGCAAAATGACTGGGGGCGCGTTCATGAAGGAATTGACGACTGGGTTAGTTCGGGTCAGAAAGTGAGCATGCAGAAACTGTTGTTCATGTTGTTTGCTCCTGGGATGCTCTGGGCCTATTTGCAGACCTGCTGGTCTCGGGTTTGCCACTGCGAGGAGGTTGATTTTAGGGAATGATTCCATCCCAAAATCTCATGTAGGTCAAGATGGCCGGTTGGATCATGGGCCGTAAATTGTGTAAGAACCACGTGGCAGTGTCAACCTTTGGATTGTACCCGAGGTTTAAACACAGTGATATAATGAAAATCTACAACCAGCTTCACAGCAGAAGGTCTACCGGGCTTCGTTATGGCTAAGCAATGGTGCGGTTGAACAGTCGGAACTACTGCAGGAGGCGGAAGTCTGGAGAGTATTCCAGCTAAAGTCATATGGTGGGTGGAAAAGGAAAATTAAATAAGTGAAGGGGCCAAATATCGTATGAGGGAATGAAAAATCGGAGCAAACGCATCCATGGCATCAACAAGTCTGCGAGTTTTATAGCCTTGAACACAAGGGTCAGCCAAGAACCGACCCACTCAAAGAATGGTTGAAACTATTTCATCTACTTATTGGGTAATCACAACAAGTCCTAGGCATCGTCCAGACTACACTAATATACGTAATTCCTTTGCTGCTTCAGATGCTGTGGTGAAGAACACAAAGCTAGTTATGATTATTAAAGATGGGTTTGAGATTAGGCCTTGGGAAACCCGGTGAATGCAATCGGATCAGGATGTAAGATTCCCATTTGCGGCCTGAAGGATACGGCGGAAAACACAAAGGTTAATAGGGACAGCGTGAAAGAAAAACAGGTTTCCTCGCTCTCTTTGTTTGCTGGTTGCAGATACTGGTATACTGATAGCAGAGGTTGTCAAGGGGAAAACTGAGGGTGATATTCGCGGCAGACGATGGTGGCGGCAGGGACTTGTGTATGTGCATTCGTGGCGATTGGCTGTCAACGTGAAGGGCAAGTTTACCACGATCGGGCAATTCCAGCAACAAATCCCACTCAAAGGATCGTAAGCGTTAAGGATCATAGTATGCAACCTCGATGTCTGATCAAACTTGCAACAGGGTGATCGGTTTGCGTGGGTGAGTAGGACAGATTAGCAGTAATGTTCACTTTATCGTCGCGGTGGAACAGATCGTCTTTGTCCGTCCTGAAACGTAAACCTGAGCCTTGGGTCATTTTGCCCTCACGGAGTGTTGAGACGTGCGAGAGAAGGGCCAGAAACTGTACAGTGAACTCTTAACGAGACACGAGTGCGAACGCGCACACTTGGGACGGAAAACGAGAGAAAGCTTGTAGTCTGGAGATATTTCAACTGAGGGCTATGGTGCGTGCAACGATAAGAGCGAGAAGTGATGAATGTTAAGCATAATGAGGTGTTAGATGGTGCCAACCTCGCTTTTGGAATGGGCTGTTTCTGACATGCATGCAGAAGAAAGGGTTTTAGGTGAGGAAGTCAAATTTTATTTAGGGAGTAGATGAGAAATTAATATGAATAATTATATGTACTAATATGCCATGCTGCATAAGCACTAAAAGAGATCGAATGTAAGGTCAAAAGGTGTGTCGGCATTGTTTCACTGACGGAGTTTTTCTGCTCATACTTAAAACAAAATGCACTTGTAGAGACTGCTCAGAATATTAAAGACTAGACCTTGTTGATTTGCTTGAGATACCACTTCGAGCATTATGTTTAGTAAATACCCTAAGCCTGACTAGTGGGTTTTTTCCATTTTGGTGTAGGGATCCTGCAAGCATAGTAATTATTTAAGTTTATTTTCTTCCTAATTTCATTTTTAAAAGTAGCGGAGGCAGGCGAAATCAATCGTATGCGCTGGAATAGTTTATACCATATGAGGAATATTTGATGATGAAGTTTTTCCTAAGTGTGGTCCACATCACGGAAACTTGCACCAAGTACTCAGCACGTTGCAAGGCATAGGAAGAGTTATTCCTTACATATGGTGTGAAGGGGCATATATTTTTAACAACAAACTTATGAAAACCTAGAGGTTAATTTGAACTAGACGCAGCCATAAGGGATAAAAGTGTAGTTTTGTGCAACATTTCATGTAGTTTAGTGCTGAAGAATAGCCCTGAAGTCGTTTCGTAAATGTTCGTTGAACATTCTCAGTCTCAAGTCTATCACTCTGTGGCATGTTGGAACACACGATGGAAGTGGGCTTTAGGATGGGTATTACTTATTTTATATTTAAACAACTTACTTTCAAGGGTTCTGAAGTTTCTGTGCGCCAACCCAATTAGACCCTAGCTTCTAAAACTTTTTCAGGTTGTGTTCGGAGAACCGAACGGCCTGGAACGAAAAAATATCGGTATGTTTGAATATCCCAGTGAAGTCCCGGGCTGCCCATATGGCCCCAATTTTTCGCCCACAATATGAAACTAAAACATGGCTCCTACCATTAGCGGCTGTATCCTTGCACCTTGCTTCCCTTCCATCGAAATCCAAAGTTGTTGTCAGTGGCTTCCATTTTTCCGGACTATGTTGGTCCACTGTTACGACGCCTCCAAGCAAGCATCATTTCTCTCACGTCTAAATTACGGGTTGAGTAAAGCTGGTAGAGTCATTCACCGGAAATAATATGTTAGACCTCATTTTTATAGATGCCGATCACCACAACTGAGTCTTGGTTGCATGCGAGATTCCAGACAGCGGCTACAGGCCATTTCATGGTAGAATCCATATCCATTCTTCCCCCCTAATCATTTTTTCAGAAAAACACCCGTTTTTTAACTGACAGCTCCTACCCTTTCTAGTCGGCCAACTTCACTGGGAAAGCTTTTTTCTAGCAACCAGACGGCTGCGGGCTAACTTTTTCTCAAAATGGCCAGCTGCATTCTGAAGTTGAACATTACCGAAGGAATAACACGAAACGAAACTTCCCAACATACTTCCTCGGAAGTAAGACATTTTGGGTTCCAACGCCATGTTTCGTTGACGCATGACCATCCCAAGTTTGTTTATCATTTGTCTGGCACTCTCTAGCCTAATTGGATCTTTCCTTCACAAAGAAGAAGCCATGGAGCTGAGACACCAAAACAGCCCATAATACTTTCAAGATTGCAGAAAGCAAGATCTCTTGGTGGAAAACCTCCTTTGTACTTTTTGTTTACCAAATGGTATGTTCATGATATCCCCGGAAGACGCAATTAAGGCGCTCAGCTAATATTTCTCCTCCGTGGCCCCTTTTTCAGTGAGCGACCCTTCCAACTACAAAACAGGAATAAACCCACCTTATCTACTGTGACCTTTGACGTCATGACCATTGCACGACACTTAGCCAATTTCACACCAGGGTCTCGTCAAGGCTTTGATGGCATCCCTCCAACAGCTGTTCTTGGTTGTGGCCCTGACCTACCCTTGCTGCCGCTCAAACTCTTTACAATTTCAATTAATTCTGGCGTATTTCTGAGTAACTAAAAGCACTCTTCGCCAAGAGAATGGATCCTCACATGCTTTATCTAATTGTCGTCTCAATAACCACACGTCTGTTGCCTCCACGTTAATGAGAAATGTGGTCAAAAGTTCAATCGTGGACCACCTCTTAGCCTTCAACGTTCTTAGCCCCCAAAAACACGAATTGCACCAGACTTTCTTGTCATTTTGCATTCCTTAGTCTTCTCGAAAACTTAGCGCGTTGGGATGCGGCTCTTGCAATCATCTATCCCGATATATTTAAGGAATTTGACCATATCCCTCACGCACACCTTATATCTAAAATTCCATCCTTTGGTATCATCGATTCTCTTCTATCCCGGCTTCCGTCCTACTTAACCCAAAGGGCACAGGTGGTCTCTATGGACAGTATTATCTCTAACCCGAGACTTGTTACTAGTGGCATTGTACGGGGTAGTGCACCAAGTCCCTTGATATTCCCTGTGTTTGTTTTTGATTGGGCGAGATCATGTGTAGCCACCGCAACATATGCAACCTGGCCTACGGTAGGCGCGTTTCCGTTCCTGTTTCTCATCTCCAACACAGCGGTAAACATTTCGCCCGATACATTGCGGCTCTATCCGTATGCATAAACCCTAGTGCAACGTGGATGCGTTTACCGACCTCTATCATCAAACAACTTTGATCCTCTTCAGCTCATCAAGGCATTCGAGTAAGATGCATGCATCCATGAAGAAGAGAAGCTTATAGTGGGGTACTCTGGTGCTCCTAAGATCTGCTGGTCCACCATAACTGCCCATTTGCAGTTCTTAAATTTCGTTCGTGAAACCCTCGTAGTAGGATGGACACAGCATGTCGCAAACCCTACCAGAGAAAATAATATCCTTGACCTCGTATTCACCTACGGTCTGGCTAATATTGACAACTCCGTTTTAGACGACTTTCCGACTAGTGGTCAAAAGATGGTCTTCTGTTTTCTTCATATTCGTCCAAGACCCCGAACATCTGCAACCACTGCCCAGTCCGTGAGCGACTCTTACAAATTAGCAAGCTATGGTGGCTTGAATGCGGCTCTCCGAAGGTTTGACTAGTCTGATTTTTCCCTCTGGTCCGGCTCTTAGGAAGCTAATGACATCTTATAAGCAAACTTGCACTGGATTATTAACAACCTTGCGCCTCGCAGAGCCTAACCCCAGAGAGTGCGAACAGGTAAATTCCGAAAACACGAAAAGAATCTTAAAATGCAGAGTATCTAGACTCTTCCACGTTACTGAGGATAAACCGATTTCAAAACGACCTTTCGAGAGCCAACTATGCAAGCGGGAACAAATTGCCCTTTGGAAATCAAATCTAGGCCCGTATGTGGAAGGACGTCTGCAGTCGCGCACTATTCGCAGTAAATCAAGTACCCCCACGTAAATCATACACAACAGTCTGCAGCTCGATGATACGAAGTAAAGTGCTGAAACCAGTGAATCAAACTTTTCCTCCACGCTTACAATCGACATCGCCACCAATTTATCCAGCCTCCTAATACCAACAAATCGAACGTTTTCGTCGATCTTATTTAACACAGAAAATAGAGTAGGCTGTCTCCGTCATCAAACAATCCCACCGACGTGGCTCAGACGGTGTTCCCCCTGACCTATTCCGCTTCGTTGCGTCTGTGTAGTAGTTCCGCGTCAACCAAGGTATTTTCCGTAGAGTCGAAAGAGTCTGCCATTGCGCCTCTGTACAAAACTGGACCACTGCAAGATCCAAAAAATACCGTTCAATAAAGCAAGGCCCGTCGTGGCCAGACTCACGAGCAGGATTTTCAAGGACCAGCTAGTTGGCCTTCTCAAGACCAACGACTTGTTTGGTGAATCCCGACATGCGTTTCTTAATTACATATCCTGCGCTTCATACCACGTGGTTTTTTATCTGGCCTCTCTAAATGTTGATAAGAAAAATGCCATTATAATGATATTCCCTGACAAGACCGAGCCGTTTGATCGCATGCCCCATGTATGATTGTTACGAAAAGTCAAATCACATGGCTTAGTAGATCCACTCTACTCTTGGTTAACCTCCCACCTCTCTGGACGCTTTCGAGTGGTCAGTATCAATGGAACCCTACCCCAACCCCAGCCAATCACTATCGGTGTAATATAAGGTAGTGCCCTCGATTCCTTACTATTCCTGGTCTGAGTAAACGACATCTTTCGAGCAATACGCCAAGGGACACCTTGCTTTTTGCTGACAACATCAAGACAGTCTATTCTTCCGAGCTATCATCCTTGCCCCAAACCACGACCAGTGACATGGACGATTTAAAGTCACTAGATGATTGGTGTGGGCAGTGGGCAATGAAATTCCCCGCCGCTAAAAGCACTGTTATTGCCTATAGATACTACGTTTCCCGGGTAGGTTCTTTATGAACGGTCTCCTAATACAAGCCAGTCAATGTGTAAAGGATCTAGGCTCGCAAAACTACTCCTCATTTAACTTCCACGAGTTACTGGTTTGCCAAATTCCAAACGCAAACAGGACTAACGGCGTAAATGGTAAAGCATTCCGCACTCTAAAATGTAAGCTGATGTTATACAAAACGCATTGTAGACCGCAATTGCAGTACTGCCCGATAACTCTCTTGAAAACGCTCATAGTTGATTGTGTTGCAATAGGAAAAGAACAACGGCCATTCAGAAAGAAACTTCTTGGTCCAGCATCAAATCTTAGTTGCATAGAACAATGCGATCTGCTACACCTTGACCCCATTTGGTTGTGTCGTGTCAAACTCAGCCTAACATTACTTTTCAAGCTCTTGAGGTCGCAAGCACACAGGACTAAAAACCACTCAGGAATCTACCGTTGTCCCTTGGAATACCACTTTTCAAAGTCTTTTGGGTCAAATTTCTTCACAATTGTTCCTCTAACTTATGGGCCGGACCATGTCCGGTCCTGTCAGGCTCTAACAGTTCGAGAGTTTAGTGTCCTAATTTCTCAGCCTATCCTCATTTATCAGCTTAACTGGAACCAATATCAGTCTAGACAAGGCTTTCGAAGGTCACCTTGACTTTTAGATCCAACTCATATTGGGTACTCAAAACTGTGCTACCTTATACCGGTTTCCCTCTGAAGACTACTGACGCTAAGAACGCAGCCCTTATACCATCTGTTCCGCAGCTCTAGTAAGAAAACAAAATGTATCAGCAGAAAGAGACTAAGCTGTGTCGTATCCCAACGCTTCCGTCCATCGACAACACATCAGCCTCCGTTATCCTCCATTTACAGTCCTATTCTCTGTATTCGGTCAGCAGTGCAGAGCATGCTGAGCACGACAGCCAGCAGAAAATCAACCTAGTACTCCGGAGTAGTTACCAACTGTTTTCAGCCGGATTACTTTGCGTCATAATGGCAATCTGATTCCAGTACTACCCCGGTCACCTTACCACATAAGTTCTTTGCTATTAACCAGAGCACTAGTTTGATGTACCACCAATGAACTCTCCGACAGTCGGCTTAAGGCCAATTCACCTTAACGTCCTATTCTCTGTCATAAATCCTGACTTATATTTTTTATGCTTCTTGGCCCAATTTTTTATTCACACGACCAACCTTGGGTCAGGTGATGCCTTTTTTCTCTGCGGTTCATTAATCCCCATAGCTCGAAGCTGGCACCGAAGCTTTTTTTCAGATCCCGCACCCAGACTATACGCGCTGTTATCAGTTCCGTCCCCGTAAATGCAAACCCAAACCTACCAGCTTCTTGTTCATCCTGGGACGCTGTTATCCAGAATTGGTGCTCCAGTAATGGTCCATTCAAAGCACGTCGCTGATAGCCTTGGATTCCCCTGCTTGGGTGGATCTTCATGACCGGACAAAAATACAGTCACTACCGCCGCTGGAATGGCTTGTGCGCCTCTTCAAATTCCCCACACGTACTGCCCTCTGAGATCAAAAAGTGCGACAAAAAGAATGACAGCATAGCGGAACTTTTAGACCAGTGTATTTAAGAAGTGTTTTTACTTCTTTCACAAAATTTTTCTTCTCCATCGTACCTCCCAGTCCAGTTTACAGCCAGCCGCATTGGAACTGAAGAGGATTTCCACCCTCTTCTTGTCAAATCATAGTCTGATCCGAGAAGCTCTCGGTGCAAGGACCTGGACGATCAGGCATCTCCACGCATAGTTCTATTATCTATCTGAAACTTGAACTGAAACTGAGGGTGTACCTATGTAGCGCACGCATCACCTGATCATGAGTTAGCACGCGCCACAACTCTTCGGTATACTTGTTCGGTGTAAGTGCATCAATTTCATATGGACACATTTGTTGACGAATTCTAAGCTGTTAATCTTGTTCAGGCTACGGTACGCATGTCATAACAATGAGTGCAGCGTCACAACGTTTATGAGCGTTTGCATCATATTCCTCACAAAACTGTACAGCGAGTACTCCAAACCACTTTGTTTCGGGGCTGTTTTTGTTAATTGGGTTGCAACCAAAATTCCGCATTAGTAATACTGCGTACACATAGTACTCTTTATCCTATTTGAGAACATTCAGGACAGTAATTCAAGTGGTTCCCAAGAGCCTTACCAAAAATAATTAACCATCATCATTAGTCCACTGTGTGACTAACACCAATGGGTCTGTGCCAAACAAATTAAATCAGTTCACAGGACTGGTGGCTAATGCATTTGATAGTCTAGTTTCTTCCACACGTTAGCCTAGGTGGACGGTCTGTACGGAGCTTCGACGTCCTGTGACCGTTTGTCTTCCGATAGTCACATCATCCGAGTAGATACCAAGTCCAGTATTTGGACATAGCAAGCCTCTGCACTCTTCAGGTTTACTTGCAATGTAAAGTCAATTCATTCACCTATCAGTTGACGTCGGCGGGGAAAGAGGGCAAAAGCCATTGACGGGGTAAGTGGTGGGAAGATGGTAGATTCAGCCCTAATATCGTTGGGTTAGGGAAAAATAAACAAGGATTACAGCTCGTGGCTACCCGGCGATGGATATTAATAGCTGAAGAAGACAGAAGACTAATATCTAATATCTGCCCCTCACTCTCATTCCAGGGAGCTTTTCCTACACAGTCCCCAGTTTATTTTCGGATACTGACGCATTCCCTTATATCGACATGTTTTCTTTCATCCTCTCTGAGTGCGGCCGCTGTCCGTTTCAGTGTGTTGATAATGTTTTTTCATATAGATTTCCTGTAGGACAACGCTATACGACCTTTAGAGCATGACAAACCCCTCACCAAATAAGGCAAAACGCGGAACGTAAAAATAATCGCTCTTAAATATGTATTTAAAGGCTGTAATGAGTGAAAATCCTTTTGATTTGCCTGGATTGCAGCGCCAAATAGTGCGGTTGTTTCTTAGTTTTCACTATTTACGTCGGTGCGAAGTTATTAATTATTCGTCCTCCATATATTGGTATGCATCTTGAATAATGTTAGTTAATAGTAACGAGTTTCTGGTTTTCAATGATTATGATAACAGCCACTCCTCACATTAAAACACCTGTGATAGAGACATTTACAATAGAACTGTTGGCCAGTTTTGGTGTATCGAACGTTGAATTTTCCCCTCGACACCGCACTGTTTTGTGAGAGAAACTCCCCTTCATAGCATCATTTTTAATGGACAGTGTGGGTCAGTAGTTGAATGGACGTTTACCGACGATAAAGTGTCCGCCGGTGACGCATCGCCAGTTGATATGCTTAAGAAGAGAGTTAGAAAACGTCATTCTGGGAATCACGTATGCACCTGCCAGGGGAATTTCTGCTTATATCAATGAGGCAGCTGATGTTAACAATATCTACTGTTATGTACACCTATCAATTGCCTGTAAGTGCACGTTTTCCACGTTCGTCGCTAGCAGTTTTGAGTCCTTGGTCGTTTTCACGGGCAAGCCTATTGGCGGGGTAATGGTCGTTACCGTGGACATTTGTGACCTCGTAATATTTCCAAACTCCTTTAACTCCAATAGCCGCCGTCCAGGAGAATCCATGAGCTTCTCCAACAGCTGGGAAATAAAATGAAGTGAAGCTTACTTCATTTTTCACTACAAAGTTATTTACGGTAGAAGTAAATCCCATAATCAAAGGACATACTGCAAAAGGAGAGACGTGTGTGGCAACATTAAAGTAGGCAAAGTTGAACTCGATCAAGATCAGAAAGCGATAAACGAAGCTCCGTCCCACGCATAACTAACATACAGTAGTCGTGCTGATTTGAGCTTTGTGTAAAAGAACCGGGTCGTCGGGCGCAAAACGCGTCTGGTGACGAATAGGAGACCGAGTCTGCACAACACGAAAGGAAACTGTTAACACGGGAGACCAACAATGAAAGGAATTTGTGGTCAAACCCAATAATGAGAGTGATTCAATGGAATCACGAGAAGTCGAGTTAAAGGTTAACTGGGAAGAATAAGGGACATGTTTACGGGAGATAAAAAGCGTCTTTGGAAGATTGAAACAGACATGGCTGGTAGAGCGGAGATTCGTGCGAGATTAGAAGTAAGTGTTATATGGAGAAGAATACGATCCTGATCGATGTTGGTAGGGGCTTGGCCAGCAGTAGAGTAGGGCGGAAAGCAGTGGAGTGATATCATCGGGAAAATAATGATAAGGGTTGGAGGTTGATGTCAGGCGATCATTAATAAATGCTAAAAAGAAAGTAGGTGCAAGAATGGAACTTTGGACAACAGCTGAGACACAGCCATATCAACTCAGACGGAGATAGTCCGCTTCCCGAGGAATCATGGTATCCACCATACGAGAGCCAGATGGAATCGTACAACTGGGAAGTCGTTCTGTTGGCATACGCAAAACATGTTCCAACCTTTCAAACTGATTCTGATTCACTGTTTGTCCTAACGATTGAACTTTACGCCTAAATTCTGAGTTGCTGACAAAATTCTCTCATCATATAATGCCGGTACTACGAAAATAAGGGTATTCAAATATCGGTATTCTTCGCAAATCGTCTGCCCTCAACACATTTGACTCGTATAGCAGGCAGGATCAACCTTACACCCGATTTGTTTACTCGACCTTTGATCGATAATTGAATTTCACACCAACCGCAAAGATGCCCCAAATCATCGAACGCCAGTCGGGCATTCTCTATGCACAAAGACGTTTCATCCGATGCACGACCGCCAGGTGAAATATAACCACCCATCTCACGCGGTTGTTCTCCTCCAAGAACAAAGCTTGGTTTCCAGTCATTCCCGTCCGAAAACAGCATTTCTCATCTCGAATGCGCGAAACACATCTCAAACATATTATCGCTTAGGCGATCGAGAAAAATCTGCAACTAACTCGAATCTTCACTCAGTAGCACAACGTCGTCCGTATGTTCGAAGTCAGACAGGTTCCCGTCTGAGCAACTATCAGTCTCGCGATTCCCACGTGAGGACAGGACTATCTCCATAACCATCTCAATGACAAAGTTAAAAATAAGGAGTGGGAGGAAATACTCTTGTCGGACACCATTTCTCGTGATGAACTCGGGTGAAAGATGGGCATAATGAACTCGGCTTCTGTGAGTCATATAGAGATTGGGTAAGTGAAAGGAATTTCTCTGGAACATCCTTCAATGTTGGGCAGCGCCAACAAAACACAAGATTGAATGAGTCGAACGCCACCCTCAGATCAAGGAAAACAGCGCGTTCGGACCAAAGCATGACCGGACCAGAATGAATGATCGACAATTCCCGATTGGTTCACGCCACCGGTGACTGATGGCAATGTGATCAGCCTGAGTCCAATACTGTGAAGGTGGGGGAGGGCGCCAAATGTACCGACGTCGCTTTTAATGACAAAAGTTGATGTTCGCCAAAAACAGACTGCGGTCAGAACAAACATGAAGCGATCACCGTTGTCAGTACGATTGGCTGGTACAAAATCGGTTTTCAATGTGCCTTTTTCGTCTCCGCTAGTTAGCTAAGTTGGGCATTAAAATCACCAGCTACAACCACAATGTCCATTGAACGCGAACTTCGGAGTAATCGAGTTAACTCTCTATAGAACCCAGGAGAGCTGCACTCAGTGGACACAAACATATACGACGAATAAACAACGACGCTGCAACCGACTGCTGCTGACACGTACACAGCCCTCCAACCGAAGTGTACATAAACGGCTGTTGACTGAGATCCAGCCTAGCAATGTACGCTCCGCTCACATGCGCCGAACGGTCCCAACGCCAGGCAGACCACGAGCGCTCGAAAATGGATCATCGAACAAGCGGAGAGTGAAGCAAAAGAATGAAATTGGATCTGGTATCATACGAAGAGAATGACTCGCGAGGTGCGGTCCTGTATGCGCCTTTCGGAGACACAATATCCGTCCATTTCGAAGGTTCTAGCTTAGTCGGGCTGTTGCTCCGTACTAGCGGAACTCAAAAAACCAATCAAGTGAACTGAACACTTCGGTTTAAGTAACGTTTGCAAACTATTGCTTTTCTTTGCTTTAATGATGCCACCAGATAAATCTATCGAGCACAACTTTTCGGGGGCAAACTTGCATGGGTTAGACACTTCCAAGAACGGAAATTCGAGAAGAGTCCCTGCCAGGAAAGAGATGCTGGAGATATTCGGGCTAACAGCATTTCGCGGTTGCCCACGCCGCAGAAGGGGTTTTTCTTTGAGAACCCTAATCGGAGCCCTTGACTCAAACAGTCTACCCCCAAGCAGTGGGCACTTAACGCAGCACGGGAACTCCGGGAGCAGGCCACGGAAGATTATCACTACACCTCCCATCATTTGAAGCAATGGACAGCGCGGTCCTGTTTATCCGCGCAGCGGACCACTTGCACATGGAATCATTGTTTATTAACTTTCGGGGAGGGACTCTGGACGAAGAACAACGTAGGATAGTTCAGCCACTAAGCAACGAGAACGATAGGGTCCACACCAAAGCCTGGGTTTACCAAGAAGCCTGCCCCGCAAGACAAAGCGGATTGAGCACTAAGTGACAGCTATTACTGGGTCAATCACTGCCTCTCACTCATTTTTCCGATTGAGTTGCCGGCTCAAATCAACCCCCCCTGGGAGACTACTTCCTCAGGCCTCTGCGCTTTGAGCGTTCATTGGATACCCTTATGCGACCAGCGTTATGGTAGTACATTGCCTGCAGCTGATTCACAAAAGGCTACTTTAACTCACAAGGTTCCGCGGCACTCCCTGAGGTTTATCTTCATTTAAACAACAAGAAAACGTACATGGACAGGGTGTTGACGTGTTCTTACAGACAGTTCTCTTCAGAAATGCAGGAAAAGATAGCTCCCATAAGCCGTTTTATCTCTTATTCTCAGAATTAGAAATGTCAGTAACATCGTTTGTCAGTTTATTTATTCACGCTAATCTGCCAGAACCATGGCAAAACAACCAACACTACGAGAGGAAAAGGAAAAAAGGAACGTTTGCATAGAATTTAATACACACGTCAGTTCTTCCAAAGTGTCATCACATCCTCGGCTGTTCGTCGTTGTCCGTTGTTCTTCTGTGTTGCTTTGTCCAGCTCCATCGCCCAATCCAGGGTAGGCTTTTATATTCTAGGGCGCAATTCTGGCTACTATCAAACTAAGTGGAACTGCCTTCTTAGGGTAAAGAAAGCTTGGAGATCAATGTGTTATTCTATTACCTGCTGCTTTAATCCTACTATTTTTTTTATGTTGTCAGTAAACTAAAGGCCCTCGAAATATCATTTTTACCTTTTTGCTTAATCTGAGGCCTTCATATGTGAAACATTTTAGTATTAAGTTACTTGAAGTTCAGCGATTGATCCGGTGCGCCTATCTAAATCACTTTATGTTCTCTTCTTAGGTTGTGATATTGATACATCTAGAATTTAAAAATGGAGTGTTTTGCGACTCTGCGTCGGTGATGAGTTTCGTCCATTCGGATATTCAAATTCGTGGGATATTGCAACCTGTAATCGCGTACAGGAATTCGGTGAGAAAATATTTTCCGGCGCTTCCTCATTACGAATACCTGACACACGTTTCAAATTTTCGCTTTCTTACTCATTTTCCACCTATACATATGGTGAAAGAAGCTTTATCCCGAAATCTTAAGGGCCTACTGAAATAAAGCTGCGACCATCAGCAATCAGAGTTTCCCATTGTCGTAGTCCTATTATTTATGAAACGCTGATGCAATGTCAGCAACGATGCCCGCTTATGGTGGACAGCATTGTCCACACTTTGAGCTCTATAAACCGGTTTTGCCAGCTGCTAACGGGTGGAAGCCAAACTTCCAGGTGGAACGATTACTGAGTGGTTTTGATTTTCACAGTAGATCTTGGTAAGTTGCCCGTAACGATAGTCTGACGTATCAGTTTCACTGTTAGAGTCTTATTTATCATCATCAAAGAAGGCATAAAACCAAACAAAGTCCTTTTTCCTCCTCGGAGACATTGTCTCAATACAGAGAAGCATGAGCAACAATCCTGAGTCTCAGGTTTCCTTACTACTCATGAAAGTGCTGGGTTCCCGGTGCAAATTGACCAAAGCTTATAAACTGATATTGGCGGTCACCCGGGCTACAATACTTAGCGAACGTCTAATCTCGTGTCGCTTCTCCACAAACTGGATCTTCCAGCCAAAAGCTCTTGATGCTTACGTCCCTATCACAAATCCCCACATCGGTCTGGGAAAATGGGTTGTATATAGAGTGGAATAATTAGTCACGGCAAACTGTACGAGATATGGAGAAGTTTGAAATGAGCAACGGGTTTGGTGCTCCCTAAATGATGAAAAGGATTTTGTTTTTTTCTTTTTCGCATCATTTTCCTCTTTCGTGGCCATGCTGTCACTCTTTAATGTAGAGGTTATATATCGGAAGCTTCAAAGAAGCGGATAGTTTTTATAACACATATTGGATAAATATAGTGGATAGAACATGCTTCACAGCTACTGGGGCCCACTGAATGGGGGAGGAGGGACCAATAACCATGACCCTGAAACTTGGAGTACCATAGAACAACATAGGTGCTCATTTGTTCAAGTGTGGTAACGAGCCGAACGATAGCGAGTTGACGTTTAAAGTTTTGTGTATCTTTTGAACCGATTGCATGGTCAAATTAAGCAGCAAATTTACATACAATATAAGTAGAAAGCACGATACCAATTTACCAGTTACTTTCGTTCAAAATATCCTGGAGTCGGTAGAAACTGTTAACTTCGTGATCTGCCCAGAGAGTCTATAAAAAAATCTCTTGAAATTTAGGGATGTAATGTCAGT
This sequence comes from Fasciolopsis buskii, assembly GCA_008360955.1. Taxonomy (NCBI): domain Eukaryota; kingdom Metazoa; phylum Platyhelminthes; class Trematoda; order Plagiorchiida; family Fasciolidae; genus Fasciolopsis; species Fasciolopsis buskii. The sequence goes on from LUCM01011284.1 coordinate 62,634, forward strand.
ATTGTGTATATGTGTAGTTTAGTTCTATGCCACTTAAAATTTCAGGATCACAGTCGCGGTTTTCCTCCCTCCTCCCGTGCAGTGCGCTGTAGCGGCTATGGGGCATAGCCCTTCCATCACATTCATGTTTCTACTGTCATAAAAAGCGACTCCTAGGTAATCCACTGTATTCGTTGAACATTGGGTCTAGGGTTGCAGCCGAAAACTCCAAGTGTATCGTCTGTTTGATTTGATCTCACTGCTTATCAGTGGTGCTGCTCGTCAGTTTTCTTAGCTCGTCTGATAGTTTCTGTTCATCACTGTTGTGG
>LUCM01011285.1:0-147778 GCA_008360955.1 Fasciolopsis buskii
TGAGCTCTGCCAAACCGGAAGGTCCACAAACTCACGCAGGCCTACTGACCGCCGCTTACAATCACGAGTTGATTTTCCCACTGTATTCACGCCTTCACCATCCTTCGGTAACACAGCTGCCACATTTCAGCATGATACTAATAATAATAATATTAATATTAATAATAATACTGTATATTTCTCGATTTGCGAGAGGCATACGCATGGCAAGATCGAATTTTTGCAAAGATGATGCACAGGAAATGTAGATGATAGAAGTCGAATGGGGTAAGATGGTTGGAACAATATTGATCTTGCCATGCGTATGCCTCTCGCAAATCGAGAAATATACAGTATTATTATTTTCATTTCTTACCCTTCGTCATCTCCGCTCCCTACTTGGATGACTTTTCGCCGCTGGAACTAACTTTGTTTTTGACAAATCCAAACGACTCTGTCCAGGCAAAAATAATTCAACATTTCGATTTTTTTCACACTTTTCATCGATATCTCCGAATCCTTTTCAGCGACCAAAATTATTTGATTGTTTTTCTTCCCGTGCATCCTGGTTCCGAGCATTTCTTGTACTTTACGGCGTGATCTCTTCGATTTGACTACAAATCATGGCTTCCACACCGTGATTTTCGTCAGTCCTTATCGCATTTCTGCCTCTTCTAGTTCGTTCCGTATTTTCCTCTAATGATGTCCATATTTTGGGCTGCAGTGTACGCACCAGTATTTTCCTTTTTTCAGCCGCTGGTACGGTTGCTCACCTATCAATCAGCGGCTGTCGTCAAGGCCATAAAATCTCTTTTTCCTTTTCTTTCCAGGCGGCTCAATTCCGCTTGCCTGTAAACAATTTGCTTCACTCTCTGGCTACTGCAGTTTTGGCACCTCTTTTAATATCTATTACTGGAAACCCGATGTCTGGCTGGCCCAACCTACATCATGGTGCCATTTCTTCCTCCACCCCCGAGTGCACCGGCGTTATTTTCATAGTGCAGGGCGCGGTCAGGTCCACCGCTCGGGTCGGCACATCGCGCGGACAGCTGGAATGCATCGGCGTGTGGACGCAGCCAGGTTGGCGTTTCACTCCCCTCGCATGCACTAGTCAACGGTATTCTTCAGGCTGGGTGGCTCGCACTCAACCAATTCTACCCAATGGCACATTTGTGATCAGTGACCCCCTAGCCTCAGTGTTCATGTTTTGCCCTCTATGCTGACTTCCTTTTACTCCATCCCAAAGTTCGTTTCACCAAAACATCACAAAATTAACTGACATGAAAAATGTTTATTGAAACCTGATGTGAGCTGATTTTCTGCATACATTGCGCCATTCTTCTCATCAATGGCTGAGACCGACCTTCTCTCAGGCTTTTATTGCTGTCTGCCAATATGGCAACAGACTGCTGCTTCCGGCATCTGCCCTTCACGAGGGTATACTTGGTATTGTTGCAATTATGTCCGATTGTTCACCGGGTAGTTGGCAAAGTCCCCCTCGGCTCCACCTCCAACATCGGACATCGTTGAAATTTAAGAGTCAAGTTAATCACGACAAACTTCGTGGATCTAACCAAACTGTGATTACACAATTTCCGTGCAGCGCAGTCTTTTCCACTACCCACATCTAACTGTGCCCCCCGCTTCACCATACTACACACCCCACAATAAACTCTCTGTGAATTTTCCTCTCTTTAAATCTGTGCATCGCTTTTCTCCCTCCAGGATTCACCAATTTTGACATACCAAGTCTATTCTATCTTCATTAATCAGGAACCTCGCCACATAAACACCTAACTATGGCAACGACGACTCATCAGCTATGCTGCGTGCATATCGTGGCCCGTGTAATGCCCAGCACCGCGAACAAAATGCAATTATCGAGAAGTTTCCGTCGAACGCAAATCGACTAAGGGACAATTCGTTGCCATTTGCGCTCTTATCGTCCAAGTGTCACACAGCACTAGCTTGCACCCAAGCCAGGCCGCTTCACTCTTTTTTTGTCAGAACCTGCACCACGGCTAGTCTTCCTGTCACAGTTCCGTTCTAGTAAGGGCAACTCCAAACATGCCACCTTCTCACACTGCTAGCTACACCCGGCGCTCGAGTACTGGTGCGTTCAACCGGAACTACGCCGCTGACATCCTTGGATATTCCAACTCAGATGTATCTTTACGAGTGCGAATAACACGCTTACTATTGCCGCTGGAACGGCTCGCGCGCCTCCTAAAATTTCCTACCCATTCTGCTGGATAAGATCAAGGGCTGCGATAACAAAAATGACTGCATAGAAGACGTTCCTGGCTGGTGTATCTATGAAATGTTTTGCTCAAGTTTTCTTTCTTCCAACGCACCTTTCAGTCCAGCTTACCGCCAGCCGCATATAAGTACATTCAACAGTCTTGAGATTTCTAAATTCTTTGTGGGAAAAGCCTCATAAAATGTCCTCTAGACAGTTTGAGATGGTGTTGACAATATTCCTCCAGCTTTGCCATCATTTTATAGGCTCTTCTTGTTGTCACATTCAACTTTCTTATCCGCTCTGCATGGCGTTGGCTTCGTTTCCACTACATTCAGCAATTTCCGTATCTCCAATGTTCCTCATTTCCTTATATCAAATTTTTGCATGTCACGTAAAGCTCCTGTCGTCTGGCGACTCCGACCAGATCTTGATGTCCGCCACTGATCCCCAGTCATGAATTTTGTCAGCGATACGCACATTACGCGCACTTAAACACAAAATGACTTGCTATCCGCTGCTCGGAAACGGTCCTATAAAACTTTGGATGGTCTTGTGAAACGGGCATTCTTATTTTGATTTCTGACTGGCATACCCGTGCTTTCCGCATTGCTTTGCATCATTTGACCCTACTTTCAAGTATACCCTTCCAAGAAGAGCGAACTAGGAGGTGAGGAAGGGGCGGAAATAGTCGGTTTATGAAGAGGGGGCGCAGGCCCACGAGTGTAGGAACCCAAGAAGTGACAGAGGTCATCTACCCGGTCACAAGATGCTCGGACGCAAGTGCAAGGCTATAGGATGCAGAGCAAGCCCTGCACCGGGAGCTAAATAGCGTGTAGGAATCCGGTGACATAGCATTTGGTAGAAGTCGCAATGTCATTATCCACGGGTCCCGCAAACCTTTATAAAGCAGTGGAAGCAGAGGAAAACAGCGGCGAGGTAACATGCCGTAAATCTGCTCCTAATAGTAGAAATACGGAAATATGTTTCTATAAAAAAGGTACTTCAGCTTGAAAGATTGCAGGGAGTCAGTGTCTCTGGATGCCGGGACCCACGACCAATGCTGTTGGAATTCGCCAATCCACGGCGCGGTGACATGTTATTGCCATCAGCTGATGGAATCAGGACGATCACCACGGGGGTGGGTACCACAGTGTCGGATAATACTTTCACAAGCAGGATCAAGGCTAAGGATGTGAAGGGGGGATGGCCAGGATTCAATACCGCGCAGTTGCAAGTCCCCGGACTGAGAATCCAAATGTTAAGTGAAGAAGGGCAGTTGAATGCCACTCCGTGCAGCAGGGCTGGAGGTGAACGTAGTGGGCTGGCACACCTTGGGCTGCTAAAACTGGACCCGACACCCGCGACTGTCACAAACCTGAAGAGCCAAAATAAAGAGGCTAGGAGCGCGGGTACGAGGGCGGAGATCTCGTCCACCATGCTAAAAGACGGGCAAGGGACTCTGGAGTAAGTGCCGGGCATGCGATACCCCAATCCGTTCAGCGGCCGAAACGACGGACGGTGGGACTTATAGCGGTGGCCTACACAAATGCTGCAAGCGTGGATGATAAGTGGCCGGAGCTAAAATGCAGGACCCTGGGTTTATATGTGGTGGTTGTCACTGAGACCTGGTTGAGGCCGGAGGAGGTCGACAATAACTTAATGGCGCGGGATTATTTATTCCTTAGAATGGATGGAGCAGATGAGAGAACAGGAGGCGGGAACCTGATATTGGTGGCTGAAAAGTACCGAGATCAGGAGGGCCAGAGGCTGCATACCGCAAATATGAAGGCTCCGGAAGTCATCATCGCAACTGGTGGCTCGAGGATCTCAGTTGTAAGTGTGTACCCCACCCCGGGCTCGACGCAAGTGGAGGACGAGGAATTATTCAGCTTCTTCATTGTGGTCGCAGGGTCTGCGGGCAAACTTCGATTGGTGTGGGATTTCAACGCCCCTGAGTTTGGCCGGGTTTGCGAGACGGTCTCGGAAGGTACCTTTGGGCATCAACTCCTGCAGTTTGTGCACAAGAGTGGAATGGTTCAACACGTTAACCAAGCGACTAGATGGAGATTCGGGCAAGTGTCTTCAACCGTTGTCATGGAGCTAACGAGGACACCGAATGATATAAGGAGCCATGAGCCAGAAGATCCAATAGGTAGGAGTGACTACGCCGTAATCCCTATGCGACTGAGCCTGCAGACTGGCAACCCCCGATAAATATGGCAGGAACTTCTCGGGAATGGATAAAACTAGGCTGCTGGATTTGGGTCTCCAAACTCGGTGGGGAGTAGAGATAGGCAGCAACTTTGTGGCCAGTCAGTGGGAGACAATTAAGAGCAACCTGTTGGTAATAACAGACTTAGTTGCACTCCTCCATCATGATGGAGGGATAGAATCACGAGAGACGGAAGACGGAAACACAGGGCTTCCATGAGGCATAAGGGCAAACAGGACTTCCGAGATTACCTAAGGCATATAGCGGAGAGAAACAGAATGTCCCTCATCCAACGACAGTGCAGAACAGCCTACGAGGAGCGTACAGCCCGGGCAACTAAAAAGAACCCCGAAGCCTATTACGACTACGTGTAGCCTAGGGCAGCTTCGCGAAAGGCCATAGGTGAAGTAAAAACCACCAGGGGATTAGGCCAGCCGGCAGTCAGGAGAAAGCCCACTGTCTGTTGAAATTTTCCAGGCAGTATACAAGCAGGATCGCGGGACACAGGGACGAAAACTGGACCCCACCACTTTTTTGGTGGAGATTCCGGATGGAGCGATCACGGAGGAAGAGGTGTGAGACAGCCTAAAAAGAGGGACGCATCGAAAGCAGCGGAGCCTGATGGGAACCACCCAGCGGTAGTAAAGCCACTGGTGGAGATCCTGGTGAAACCTTACGCACAGCTCTTTATTGCGTTGCTGGTGGAACGGCGGCTCTCCACAGAATGTTTGACGTCAGCAGCCATACCGGTGTCTAAAGGAAACAACTGCAGTGGCTTTAGACCGATGAACTTGGCTTCCACCATACTGAAAACTCTTGAAAGGGTCCTCCGTGACAGGATAGTCAGTCACCTATGGGCCAACAAGTTATTGATGATAGAGCAGCACGGATTATGGCACAGACTTTTCTGTCTGACCAATCTTCTAAGATCCCTGGACGGATTAACAGGCAGAATTGACAGAGGCGGAAAGGTAGAATTCGGCCTTCTTGACTTTCAGAAGGCCTTTGATTTCATGAGCCACAGGCTTCTTGACCAGAAGGTGAAGGCTTTCGGTGTTGATGCTAAGGTGAAAAATAGATAGCACAACTTGTGAAGGGCAGATATTTCAGGCTGAGAGTGGAGGGGGGTCTATCGGTCAGAGGATTGGTACGCAACGGGGTGCCTCAGCGGTCTGTCCTAGGGCCACTGCTCTTCCCTATGTATGTCAACGTCACAGCTAGTGGATTGGAAAATCCGTGTCTCATGTTTGCTGACGACATCAAATACTGAGGCCATCCAGAGGGATCCGGATAAAGTTTACCGGTGGTCGGTGAGTTGGGATATTCCGTTGAACTTGGACAAATGTCAGCGGCTCATGGACGGAGAAGCAAATTCCCCTCGGCACATGGGTCCACTTGGGCATCAGTTCGCGATGGAAAAAACTCTGCAAACAAGAGACCTCGTGACAGTCGTGAGGGCGGACTTCAAACCTAGTCTGTAATGTCAGAGGACGGCCAAGACGCCAACCCAAGAGGACCGCAGGATCCGTGAGGCCTAAAGTTCCCATGCCGCTAGCCAAGGCATTATTCAGAACGCATTCAGAATACTGTGTCCATGAGTGGAGAACATAGTTGGTAAGAGATAGTAAAATGCTGGAACATGTTCAGCGTGTTTCTGCACGGTGATTTGGTCATTTGAGGCAGATGTTTTATGAGCAGAGGCTGAGGGCGCTCGGCTTTTGCTCCCTGGAAAGACGTAGGGAAAAAGATGACTTAATACAAACCTTCAAGATCATTAGTGGTCTGGCCGAGATAATGAGCCACCGTGTAGTTCTGCGGCAGGTAAGGGGAACGATACACTTATGGTGAACGGAAATGCAACTGTGCGAGAACACGTAACCACCGGTTGATGAGCGAATCGTTTGCTACACAATTGGTGAATGACTAGTAAAAGCTACCGGCGGAAGTGGTCGAGGTGGAGTCAGTGCGCAAATTCAAAGGGAGACTAGACTAGCTGTGATTGGAGAGATCAGTGTGTAAACTGTGTAGTTGAGACGATGGTCGAGAGAAAATCAACTCAGTAATTGCTTCCTCCACCCTCCTGTTGTCGAAGCATAGTCAGATCCAAAGAGCTCTCGGAGCAGGAACCCGGACGATTAGGCATCTCGCCGTATAGTCCTATAATCTAACTTAAACTGAACTGCAACTGCAACTGCATCTGGGCTGAATCTAGACCGGCGCCGTTTTGAATCCAAGGTCAAAGTCGCCGTCTGTTTGTGGTTGTTGCGTTTAATGTCAACGGTCCGATGTTGTTTTTTATCGCTGTGAGTTTCGCGGCACATTTGTCCTTTGGACTTGAAGGTATTCCTTTTTCGCAAGCCTATGGTTATTGTTGTAGTGCTGCCAGTCACTAACTGCACTATAGAGACCTATTTGACTCGGGTGGATTTCCAAGGAATTCGTTACGACAAACGGGAGCTGAATACCACAGTTACGGCATCGCTTTCTTATAAAGTCTCACCAGTTGTGAAGCTAACGGATCTGTCCTTTCACTGGCTACTGGATGCTTCCGTGCTCACGGTTGCACGTTTGCAAGGTGATCATCTCCCAGATCGCCAAGATGTCTATTCTACTGAAAAACTGGATGACGCAACTGCATCCGCCACCATAACGTTGCATCTCAGGAACAAAGGTACTGTCTTGCCATGAATTTCACGTGTTCAGGTCTAATTAGCGGAAACTACACCTTGGTTGCATCTGCCGCGGGATCCTCTGCAGTCGGTTCATCTTTTGCTATGGGTAAGTGGCACCTGAGGAGCAGTTATAACGATACAAAAGGTCGTAAGGTGGCGCTTAAAAATGTTGATTATCTGCATAAGTCTTTCGGCCCACTTTTAGGGAATAGAAACCCTGAACGTTACTCTACCTATTTGCGGTTTTTCGTGAATTCCCGTCTCCCTCCAGTCTCTAAGACCACTCTTGCATCTCGACGTCTAAAAATGAGGGTTTACTGAACTCAGCAGCGTAACTTTTAATGGGGTTTTCAGTATCGCATCCATCAGGCTAACTTGAAGATTCGGGACCTAACAATCTTACCGGTTTGCTCGTGGCCTCAGCAGGAGTGAAAGATTAGCTCTGGAGGCAGAACAGTAAGGTTCACTGGCCTAATGATAGAGATACGTGTAAAGGATGATGACAGTGTTTTAAGATTGGTAAGCAAGAAGTAACCGGTGTGAAAATTTCCCGAAGTCGAACTTGGATATGAGTACACCCATTGGTATCGGAACGCGGTCCTTGCCCCAACTACGCGCAGAAAGCAGATATGCTGTCTTATCAAAGCATTTCTAACTAATTTGAGAATAAATGGGGGTGCGTCGGAACCGACTAACTTCCTCATCTGCGGTAGTCAAGTGCTTGTTTCTACTTCCAGTTCGTTTGGCGTCTTAAAGTCATGAGGTGTTTTTCGTGGTCGAAGCTTGCACGCCCAATGCTTCTCGGATATGTGCTATCTTCTTTGCCAAAGGATTCTTAGTTGTTGACGCCAAAGTAACTAGGTTTGCGCGCATCTTGCCTAATTGCTGTTTAGAGTATTCATCCCAACGGCAAGCCTTGTTGTGTGCCATGAACGGACTCTTCATTTCTATCATCTAAGTTTTACCAATCGAATTTCGCCCATGGGTGTCGTTTAGCCTCTCTCTCCTAGCCTCTCGTTAAAACCAAAGGCTTTGGTCGATAACTCTAGTCTGCTGCTTGGCAGCTGGGAACCCTAGCAATGCTCATCCACCATATCCCGTTAATTACATACCACCAAACAGTTCTATGCTGCTTCGGTCGTCACACAGGATAATCAGAACCATGCTGTCCATTGCATTGAATGGGGTGTGTAGTGATAAGCAAGCTGTTGCTCAGAGTTCCCTCTCTTTGACTTCTGCACCCAGCTGCCTCTCATTTCTTGCTCTGCAGACCCATAATGCTACCTATGAAAGCATGCTCAGGACTTGCAACGGTTCAATTCCAAGCAGCGTCGTAAGTGGCTTCCAATTCGACAGCTTGCATTTTTTCGTCAACCCCTAAAATTCGGCCCCTTCAATACATGCGCTCACGCAGGCTGGCCAACAGACGTGTTTAGCTCTGACAGTGGACTCACTTGGGATTGATGTCTTCTGCGTGAGTGAAACACGAAATCAGGATCCGCGTAGAGCAGAGTAATTCAACTAACTCCGCCAAATATTTCGTTAAGATATTTCCTGCACACTTTAGAAGATGAAGCAGTTCAAACTGTGGGTCAGCGCGATGTAGGAATAGTCTTAAGTGAGAAGGTTGAAGCGGTTCTTTTAGACTGCATCCTGGTTAACAGTCGATTATGCGCCGTGAGACTGCAGGGATCAGTCGGCATCCGTAAGGAACGTAGCGTTAAACGCAGTTTATTTGTCATCTCGGTATACTGCAGCACTGACATGGAGAAAGACGAGTTTTTCGATGACTTCGTCACTGTTGTTCGGAAGAGCAAGCGCTCTGACATTGTAGTGGTAGCAGGTGACTTTAATGCACAAGTTGGCAAACTGAGTGCATCGGAGTCCTGTTTAGGTGGGCGGTGCGCCTTGTCTGCTCAGCAAACAGACAACGGGAAAAGACTTCTCCAATTCTATGCAGATAATCATTTATCCCTATCTAGTACGAATTTCCGACACAGTTCGCGTCGCACAGCGACATGGCGTTCTAACTCGACAGGTTCACTGAGTCAGATTGACCATATCGCAGTTAGCTACCGTTGGCGCAGTTCTGTCCAGAACTGTAGATCATACTGGACCACGTACGTCGAATCGGACCATGCGTTAGTTTTAATACGATTTTTGCTGCAGCTGAATGGCCATCGACGCAGGCCACAAACCCGATTGGCTGTCGAACGTTTGTCTGATTCGGCTGTTCGCAACAGCAATGAGCAGAAACTATCCGAGGAACTAAGAACTCCGGCGAGCAGCAATGTAGATCAACAGGGATAAAATCAAGCAGGCTGTGCATTTTGCAGCAGATTTCGCCTGTGGTCCTAGGTCTAGCGTTCATCAAAGACGCTGGATCTCCCAAGGGTCGCTGGGCCTAATGGGGCGGAATTGCCAGCTTCTCCACTGCAAGGAGATGAGTAAGATGCGTCGGCAGTTGCAGCGTCATTTGATGATAAGCCTTACGAATGATCACGAAAACTGGTGGGTTAAGGTAGCTGAAGAGATGTAAGTTGCGTCAGCCTGAGGTAACATAGACTGTTTAAGCATATAAGTGACGCTGACGGGTGTCGAACTTCGGTTAGTGAAGTCGTGTGTGGTAGACATGGAGAGCTCATCCATGGTAAACAACAAAGGCTGAAAAGTTGGGTAGAGCACTTCAAGGAGCCGTGTGCTGACGTACTTAGTCCGTCTGTAGCCGCAAATCTTTGGGAGGTGTCTATTGACCCACCCAATGGTATTGGAAATGGAGTCGAATATTCGACTTCTGAAAAGTAGAGAAGCAGCCGGTCCCGACGACCCTCCCCCAGTAAGAGATGCTCTGACGAAATCACATACCTCATTGCTTCATGATATTTGGAACAAGGAGCGTATTCGGTTATCGTGTGGTGAGTCACTGATTGTACCCATCTTCAAGAAGGGCATACGAAAAGATTGTAGCAATCATCGGGGGATTAGTTTAATTCCGGTAGTCACTAAAGTGTTAGATACGATAATGCTGTCATTTGACACCGATTTGCGAGAGTAACATCTGCTAACAGCAGACTGGATTTCGAAGTTTGCACCGACAAGATATTCAATTCTTCGGAAGTTGCTGGAAACGCGTCACACACACACCGCCGCCCTACGATGGTAGTCTTTTTCGACTTGAAAGGTTCTTTCGCCTCCGTGAATCGACCAGTACTATTTAGGGGTCTCCATAGGAGTGGTATGTCAGCGAAGTTATGGAACCTGTTGCGAGCATTGTACTTGCATGCTTATGGTCCCGTGAGTGTATACGGTGAACTATCAAGTTCATTCGGAACGTCGAGCGACGTTCGACAAGGGTGTCTCATCTTTGCATTCCTGTTCAACTTCGTCATGGACGAGGTGATGGAAGATGCTTTAGGAAGTCTTCAGAATTTAGGAGTCAAACTGGGAAATGGAGAGAAGCTATGTAACCTAAATTAAGCAGATGACTTTGTGTTTCTTCGATTCTGTTCAATGTCCATTAGACAGACTGTCGAGGTTTGTAGCTCAGTTCGGCATGTGCTTTGAACCTCCATAGTGGAAAGTTCTGTTACAGTACTGAACGACAATAGTGCCGAACATGATACTGTATCTAAGGTAACCGATTAACTTGTCTAGTTAGCTGCGTGTCGAACGTTGGTAGCTGGGCAGTTGAGGTAAACACTTATACGTCGAAGGCTAGATCAGCTTACGCTAGACTGAATCACTTGTGGCGTCGGGCTGATACTTCATTGAGGTTGGAAGGTTGTTTTTGCCGTGCCGTGGTGCTCTCAGTCCTTTTGTATGGTTGCGATGCATGGAGTATGCATGTCGGAGAGTGATTTGATCGGTCTTGGTTTATTGACCGGGAGGGACTGAACTAGAATTAGGACGATTGACCGAAGCCGGTAGAGCTAGCGGCCGTGATAAACAGATAATAAAACAGGCACATATTCAGTAAGCCCACGATTTCTAGCCTACTTGATCTGAAAACGATGTTCGACTCAATCAACCGTGCAATTCTGTCGCGCCGCCTCTCACTGAATGGTGTGCCCGAGGAATTCATACCACTTTTCCGATCTCTTCTTACGACGGCCTCTCATCCGACTTCACCACGAAAGTAATGTTCGTCAGAGTTACCCCCTTTCAACTTTGTTATCGAGATGATAATGGAAGTCACGCTATCCTCGCGTGAGAATAGTGGCGTCGATATTCTCTCAGACAGAAAATTGTCCGACCGGATGAAGTTGTATTGTTGAGTGGGGGCCTAAGTAATTTGCAGATTTTTCTCGGTCGTCGGGACTATGGTGTATATGTTTAGATTGTGTTTTGCACCTCAGAAGTGTAGAATGCTGTTCCTAGACTGTATCGACTCGAAACCGGACCCTGTTCTTGTAGAGGAATACTTAAGTGAGTTAGGTCTAGTTACTTGGCCAGCTTTGTCTCACTTGATGTCTTCGCTTATATGGAAGGACCAATTGGCATGTAACACTCTGAGACATCTGTGGGTTCGACATGAAATCCGATTAACGATCAGAGGCCGAGTATACATGGCCATAGTAAGATCGGTGTTGCTACGCGACTCAGAAACATGGCCGCTGAGGACAGATGTGCGAAGCCTGTCGGTGTTTGAACACTGTTTTTTATGGAGCACGTTCCACATGGATATCCTACTGCATGTAAAGAAACCGGTTCTCAGCGATGTCCGAGATCTCGGTTTGAAAACCCTTCAGGAGTGAGAAGGGAAATCAGAGATCAAATATTTCTTTGCCTGCATCGATGCAAAGAGACAAAATATCAGAAAGCGATCACCTTGAGAGTGCGACAAAACAGGGGAGTATAGGTTGAGCTCTAAGAGACGGGAGTTTGGGAGGCGGGTGAGTGAGATCGCAAACCATTTCAGTGGAAGCCCCCCGAGCTCTTTCCAATATTTCCTAATGTCTTACAAAGTCAGCGTTCGCGATGCCGTCACCGTATTCTACGAGGCGCCAAACAGGGATTTCGTAGAACAGCAAGAACCTCTCTATGGATATGCTCATGAATGACCAGGGAATCAGATTTCGAACGCCAGCGTACTGACAGCCTCATGATGGTGGGAGAAAGAAAATTACGTTATGTCAAGAAATCTAGTCATTATCATCATCATCATCATCAAAAGCATTGTTCAGCGGTAAACGGCAAGGCAAGCCTCACTGACCGCTGCCTTTCACCAGAGTTGTATGTCTGAAAAGAGTGAATATCCAAGCGGAACAGGGGTGGGCCTACACAGGTGGAAAAAAATAAGATGTCGCTGCAGCCAACACACGGAACACAGTCTAACTGTACAAACGCGCTGCGGCACAGTACACTCGGCTTTTCAACTTCAGTGAGATATCAGTCCGACGCCACAAGTGCTTCAGTCTAGCGTAAACTTCTCGAGCCTTCAAGATATACGTGTTTACCTCTACTGCCGAGCTACCATCGTTCGACAGACATCCACCATGGTAGGTGAAACGGTCCACAATCGTTAGTTCCTCTACATCCAGCATCAAGTTCGGCACTACTGTCGTCCAGTCTTGTAACAGCACTTTGCACTTTTAAGTTGAAAAGCACATGCCAAACTGAGCAGCCGATCTTGAGAGTCTATCTAGTGCGCGTTGTGCATGGTCCGCGGATTCATTGTTCATTGTATTGATAGGGTAAGGTGTGCGATTTTATCAGAGTTCAATTTGTAGAAGAGGCATTGAATAGGAACAAGTTAAACTGGCCGGGGCATTTTTCGCTCATTCCCACAGAACTACTGCCTCTGATGCGAGTAATCGTTTGAGGTTGCCGGTTGATTAAATGGCAAAAAATGAGGAGACTTTTACCAATGAACTTACTCCTGTAGACGAAGTTATGCTACCGGGTTGGGGTACACGAGATCCCTCCCTCTCCAAGCGACACTTGGAGACGATGGGTAATGTGGCTCAACGTCGCATTCAGTAAGGTTCTTGGACCCGAAGTCCCTTCTCTTCTGCATAATTGTCCAGCTTATTATTTTGCTGTTAGTCTCTCACTATTCTTCGTTCTTTTTTGCTCTTGGAACAGTTGGTACCGTTTGGTAGCAGACAAATGAGAGCCTGTTGGTGCACGGCTAATAGTTTTAACTCTGATCTGAATTGAACTTGGTCCTTAAAACTCATTTTTACCGGAGGAAACTCGAAAAGAAATCATGGAAAGGTAAAATTATACTGTTTATCTGCGGATGAATGGAAGATTCATAAGGACGAACCGTCTGTCGCCTTAACAACACTGCTTCATCATGATGACAGGCTTTAATTAAAAAACATCTCTACTGCGTGAATACTGAACTATAAATACGTGAATTTATCTCCAATAGGCACTTTTGTATACCTTTTCTTATGCACGTGAAGTTTTCGTAAATCCATTAAACTGATTGTAAATTCCGTCGGATCCACCGTTATGTACAGTCTAAATGTTCTGACTTCATTTATGTTCGCCACCGATTCAGTAACTTTATGAGTGCTGCACTAGAAGCTTCAAAACGTTTATCTGAATTTGAGAAGTTATAAGGAAGTGTCTGCAGGATAGGAATTCACATCCAACTCATCTTCCATGTATACAAGATTGGTTTCCTAATATCATCGTCTTTACCATGATATATAGTCGGTTGTTGATTTATTGTATAGTTCCTCACTCAGTGTCGCGGTTATGTTTTCAAGTCCATCTTGATAGTGCTTTGGGTAATTCTACTGCTTTTCTCGCGTCTGTCGCCCCAAAAGGGCGACAATTTCGAAACCCAGATCCTTCGACCACTTCAGCGATGGACAGATACTCATTGCTGTCCGGCCCGTTGGGACTTGGCGGCTTTTCTAAATTTCAGGACCGTGGTTGCCGATTCTCTCCCCGCGTCATGGACTTTGGAGGCCACAGCACATACCTGTTTCACTGCCCTAATGTACGAAATATGTCGTGCTTGTAAGTAGCTGGGTGGTCGCTAGGGGAATAATTTGGATCCTCGAGATTATTTTTTAATTGACGTTGAGTATCGAAGATACCAGAGTATCACAATAATGCTTGACGAAGTTCAGATATGCCTTGTGCCAACAGGGATGCAGCTCCATGTTGATCGGGATTTCGAATATTATTGTGTTGCGGGAAATATTCCATGGTTAATTATGTTTGACTTCTCCAACACTTTAAGTAGATCCTAATAAAAAAACGGCGTTAAAAAGTAAGTCAGTGTGTGACTTCTCCCAAAGTCATTGATTGTTTGGTGTTCTCTAACTTATCAATGATACCTTCCCCTATGTAGCAGCCCCGATACTTCCAGTATTCCCGAAGACCAAACGTGTCCTGGAAGGTGATGTACTACGACTTATTTGTAATCCTGCTGGTTACCCTAAACCGGAAGGGGTTTACTGGAGTTTTTCCCCTCTCGGTGTGGACCAGATGGAGGATAACAACGCAGTCGCTGCGGCAGAAAATCAGCTTGGGCCCCTGGAAGCAAATGCAAGTAATTACCAACTTCAAACTAGCGAGGGAGGGATCCCGAACGATACTCTCCGATTTACCCAGCTGTTGATGAAAGACAACGGTTTGTACGCATGCAACGTTAGCAACATTTACGGTTCCGATCTGACTTATGTCCTGGTCAATGTCAAAGGTACGTATGGACATAATGTTGCTCGGCCCTTTATGATTCTCAAGCTGGTATGAATTCTCATTTAAGGGAACTGGATCATCCTTTTTTCGTACCCTGTTTAGATCGCTGGGCAGCTCTGTGGCCCTTTATCGGAATTGTGATTGAAGTTACTGTACTAGTCACTGCCATCCTGTTATACGAACGACACCAGATGCGTTCAAAGCCAAACAAACTGGACGTAAATGCAGCTCCGCAAGACGCGTCTTCTCCGTCCACTAAGGCGCGAACATCCGGAGTGCTTCAACAACAACGCAACGCAACTACCGAGGATGCGGATGCGAGCAAGGCAAATGCCATGGAACCCGTGTAAGTTCCGGTTTCACCTGTACTCATCCGAGAGCTCTTTTATTACACGCTCAATGCATGAATGTGATGGGACGTTTGTGCCCCATAGCGTCTGGGGTCTACACGAGGAGAAAAGAAACGGACAACTGTGATTCCAAAACGTGGAGTGGCCTTGAACCACATAAAATCACAATAAGCCAGCTATTAATGTAACCGGTAGTGTGTGCATGCATATTCATCGCGTTTTTGTTTGAAATATGAAGAAACATGCAGTATGGGTAAGGACTATCTTCTTCTTAAGTCAAATCGTGAGGGATTTCTAGCGCATTGCACAAGCGAAACCAGAACACTAACACAATGTTAGCGGTTATCTTAGCTGACCCGAACTGAACAGTGCTCATTGGTACTTTACGCTTGGATTATAACTAAGTTTAGCCATAGATTTCTGAAAAACAAGCGGGCAAACAATTCCTGTTATTTTATTTGTTGATCGTATGCGATCTGTCCAGCTTGATAAGAAACAACGGATTAGCGGTAGACTGTGACTCCAGTTTAATTAAGCTTGAGTTCACATCGTGCAGTTGGTTGAAAACAGACTTTGTAAGGCATTCATTTAATGAATGAATGGTATCAAAAATATTTGAAGTGTTTCTGGAGGAGAAAACCAGTTTATATGCAGCATGAGACGCCACTTGACTGCGGTGCAACTGTGATGATCATTTTTGAAGCAACAGTGTTATTACTGCAGTTCGGCTAAAATTACCGGACTAGTTTACCTTTTACACCCAATAATTGTGCACCACTGTTCTGATTGCGGTTGCTACTTCACATCACCATGCACTCAAGAGAGAAACAGAGAAAAAGAAGTAGTGAAGGTCGGATGAAAAGTAATAAGCCGAAGAACCGTATAAAAGAGAAAAGACTTCGGATGGAAAACGACAGACTGCGACATTGAACTGTGTCACTTGTGTAGCATGTATGGATCGGGAGTTGTCACGGCACGACGGACCAAAGGAACTCCATTCTCATAATTCAACTGAGCTCTAGTCACAACCACTGGATTGTAGGGTAGGCGACGTCATACTCCGTGCGCCGTTTTGCAGCCGACGGCCCGGTTTTCGTGCAGACGATAGTCGAAATATTTTTGGACTTGGCGATGCGGTCACAATCTCGGCCAGTCGAATCAATGGTCGTTCTTGTTGTTCGATTTTCTTTTTGCTAACACAGCCCTCGTCAGGATTCTGATCCGGACTATCAGACAGACCAGCGCCGGTGGGTGGACCTCAATCAACCAGTTTCAGCTGCTCCGGGATTGAAGTAAAGCATTTTCAGATGTTCGCGATGCGTAAGGATGTCTGTACGTCGAGCTTGTATCGTGACGCGCACACTCGAATGCAGGGACCCGCCAGTGACCAACAACAGTCTGAGTACCATGGAAATGTCTTTGTCCAAATGATCATTCAAACAGCCGATTTCACCTGATAAACACTGGTTGATCATAAGAGTTGAGCATGGTAACCGTTAGGCCGCCCACTACAGGTAACCGGTCAAACTGTAGTTGAAGATGATCAGATAGAAAACGATTTAGACGATCTGCAGCAACTAACAGGGATGTATTGCTGCATTGAGTTTTCCGGCCATGTTGCCCAATGCACGGTTTTGCCAAGGCACATCCGATGAAAGTACAGTGGGTTGGCTTCCCAGTGCTGACCACCTGAGAAATGCAACGAAGGCTGAAGTCACCGACCCTGGCAGCCATAATTGTTTTTGTCGCACGGTATTGGAGAACACAGCAGATGGCTGACAGCAATCCAACCACAGTTAACGATAATCACTGTCACATTGAGTGAGCACTGTTGTGGCAGACCGTAAAATATGAATACACAACCATAGGCACCAGCCGTAATTCGATACAAGACCAGAGTAAATACAAATAGCAAATCCGACTTATTTGACAGCTTTTACATGCGAAATGCCATTATTTCCATAGGCGAAGTCAGTTACGGTAATATGCTGGATATAGATGAGCAAACGACTATTCCGGTTTTCATCCAAATTTTGGTTCACTTTTCCGATACAGGAAAGCCATAAGCAGGCATGTATAGTGGTAATAGAAAAATTACCTATCAGGAAAAAATCTGTTGTGACTTTTTCTTCTAACGATTGACTCGACTGCGTTACAATCATAAGAAACGTCATAAGAAAGTAAAACAAACAATTTGAAGCACAGCCGGTAGGTGGCAATAAAATCTACAAGACTGCGGCATCCGCTGCCAGCGTTTGACTTCGAGCGAAATCTATCTAAATTCTCCATTCAACCACTCCCGTAAAATAAAGGGGATAAAGTCACTGCAACGAAAAGTATCAGTGTGCATGAAGGATGAGCTGTTGTTGAATCTGACATTTTTACAACATGGCAAACAGCAAGGTAGTGGACGGAAGGTGCAACAAATAAATCGACACACTTGTTGTCTCGAACCATCGCTTAGGGGAAGGAGAGGAGGATATCGCGGACCCTAACACGCCAGTCTACCTGAGCTTACACCTGCCAGTTCACCAGGTAGAGTACTCACATCATTTAGCCATATTACTGTCTGACCACCTCAGAGAACAACGTACAACGAAGCACTGTCTCCTCTAACGACAACCCTACTTTCCAGTGCCCTCATTATGACTTCTGAGTCCTCGAGAAAAATCTTCCATCATACTCTGCTAATACAATGAACACAACAGTGTTGAGACACCGATAGGCTTCGCACATCTGTCCTCAGCGGCCATGTTTCTGAGTCGCGTAGCAACACCGATCTTACTATGGCCATGTATACTCGGCCTCTGATCGTTAATCGGATTTCATGTCGAACCCACAGATGTCTCAGAGTGTTACATGCCAATTGGTCCTTCCATATAAGCGAAGACATCAAGTGAGACAAAGCTGGCCAAGTAACTAGACCTAACTCACTTAAGTATTCCTCTACAAGAACAGGGTCCGGTTTCGAGTCGATACAGTCTAGGAACAGCATTCTACACTTCTGAGGTGCAAAACACAATCTAAACATATACACCATAGTCCCGACGACCGAGAAAAATCTGCAAATTACTTAGGCCCCCACTCAACAATACAACTTCATCCGGTCGGACAATTTTCTGTCTGAGAGAATATCGACGCCACTATTCTCACGCGAGGATAGCGTGACTTCCATTATCATCTCGATAACAAAGTTGAAAGGGGGTAACTCTGACGAACATTACTTTCGTGGTGAAGTCGGATGAGAGGCCGTCGTAAGAAGAGATCGGAAAAGTGGTATGAATTCCTCGGGCACACCATTCAATGAGAGGCGGCGCGACAGAATTGCACGGTTGATTGAGTCGAACATCGTTTTCAGATCAAGTAGGCTAGAAATCGTGGGCTTACTGAATATGTGCCTGTTTTATTATCTGTTTATCACGGCCGCTAGCTCTACCGGCTTCGGTCAATCGTCCTAATTCTAGTTCAGTCCCTCCCGGTCAATAAGTCGAGACCAATCGAGTCCGTCTCGACCGATCAGCGCGACTGTCGCTTACTCGTCTTAATCAAACGGTTTATAGGGGTCTTTTCAGGGTAGAGTTTTTCGTTTGTTTGCTCTTCATTTCTCGGGCTCACTGTGCCCCCTTTGGTCCTCATTGTTATGGCCACCCACAGTCGCATGTGAACCTGCATGTTCTCTCCCTCTGCTTTTCGTTCTGCTGTCCCTCTGATGCTTCTCTCCGTGCCACTTACAGTGTGTTTACAGAAGTTGAATCTTTTCTTGAGGATTTGGGAAATGACACACATCCTTTTTCAGGCATTTTCACCCAACTTGTTGCTCTCTCTCGTTAAGCCCGGCTTTTCACCACACCTGACCTTATGGGGTTTTATGTAGTCCTGTCATTCCACGTCTTAGAGTCATGATTGCCAGTTCCCGCCCCTCCGTCTAGTAAGGCATGCCCACTCTACCGCACTCATGCGTGAAGTATCAAAACCGTGTTGGCTCTCTCATACCCTGTTTTTTCCATCGTTGTTGTAATCCGCTCCTTCCGTGTGCGGTTTGCACTACCCGAACATCTGAACGGAAGCAGGTCTTGTCTGATTTGAAGGTGTGATGTTCGAATCGCAGCACTAGGTTGAGTGTACACATACCGTTGACAGCTGGGGATTGGTCTTCTGGTACATTCCGTTTTTCTTTGTTTCATAGCGGGAATCTAACACTTCTCGGTGTTCAATCAAAGCCGATGACCGAGAAATTCAGTCTCTGTGGCTCTGTTAGATAAAAATTTCTCACAAGGCGATAAGAGACTATCGGTTTGTTTCATAAGATGCGGTATTCTCTGTGTCACGATACCACCAACAGACTTTCGTTTCGAAATTCCACCTCACCCTGAACACTGTCGCTGTTTATCTGCGGCCGCTTATCTAAACCGTATAACTAAGTAGTTGGTCGTTTCCTTATTCGCATTCTGTGGATGAATCAGGTAGCAAACAATCCTATTCCCACCTTAGGAACAGTAGAATATAGTCCACTTGTAATAATTCAATGTTGACGTTAATGTTTTTGATGATGCTAAATCATATCAGTCCCAGATTAACAACACTTATTAACTCAAAAATCCTTAGTGAGTGAAATTTTGGATGCTCATGAAAAACTGAGAAGAATGCAACTAGGGGGTCCAGGATTTTATCTCAATCTCTATACTTGTCTTTGGGATGATATTTACCGATGTTCCCAGTATTTCAGTCTCTGAAAAAATGTCTGCAGGTTTCCGTCTTTGCTAACCCGGTCTCTGAATTCGTACCCCATAAACTAACAATCCACCTGTCATTTTTACCGCATGTGGCTACTCATCCTTATTATAACCTACTTAGTAAGACTTCCTCCTTGATCGACTTCAGATCTTACAAGAGATATGTCGACGGCAAAAGGAAAAAAACCTATTGGGAAGAGTCCATGCTTGAGTAAGACTCACGAACAAACAATGGTCCTAAAGAATGAAGAATTGCAAGTCAGTGTTAGCCGGGAATATTAACAAGTTACATTATGTTAGGTATTTGATCGGGGCATCATTCGATAAGGCGATTGTATGCGTAGTGAAAAGAAAAGAAAATAAAACCTCATCGTGTAGAACGTTTGGATTATTTGCGAGAGACTTTCTTGTTTGGGAATGGTAGACCAACCATCTAGATGTCTGTACCTCGAGTTTGGTCAGAGAATGAAACAAAAGATTGAGAACAATCGTCTCACTCGTGATTACGTTATTTTCATACTCGGGTGAATGGAGCTATTTATGGAAGGATAAAGGCAATGCAATGTTTCTGCTGACAAGTAAGTGATGTTCTAAATAAATACAACTAGAAAGGTAAGATTTGCAAATGCACTTTGGTGGACAGGTATAAAAACGAATCGAAATACAATTAGAGGGAACTAAAATACATGGAGGAATGGAATTTAAACAGTTTCCAAAACCTTAAAACTTAGTTTTTGTATCCCACCTGGCCACTGATTCCATATACTACCAGTTGACGCACGGAAGGCCTTCAGATTACCGCTAGTGTTGGCAGTAACGTGGTGCGTAGTACACTAGGGTGGGACACATTGTAGACAGTCATCTTTAGAAAACGGGTGGATTGGTTTGGCAATTTTGGATAAAAGATGGCTAAGATTGGTTATAGACGAGGAAGAAAGTGTGTATTTGGCTATAACAGGACCCCATATACTTGTGCAAAAATAGTCTGTCTACTTGGGCAAATTAACTTGTGCAGTACAGGTTTGGGGTTTTATGAAGTCCGAACCAAGGATAAAACAAGAGCTAGTTGTTGCCCCGTAAAGCCGAAGTCGCTGGATGCGTATTGGAAACCACTCAGCGAATCTTCAGGTTCAAGAAATCCATGCAGTTGGTATGAACAATCACTTTTAGGGTCTTTCAAGGCCATCGGAATGAGAGTGCGGGGCTGACGGTTGTGGCGTTTGTGGACTAGCCGCACTTGTAGATACATAAACTAATGACTTTTTTTTGGGGGGGGGGGTGGTGGGCGACGGGGGACCAGGAGAGCTTCTCTATCACTTATAATGGTACCAAACACGAATCGGGACGTTACATAGATGGAATATAAATAAATGGATGGTTTATTGCGTTCGTTGTGTAATAAACGAAGTTAAATGTCCTTAAATGTACGAGAAAGTTATGGGCGCAGCTCTTACGCGAACCCGTGACCCCGAGAATTGGGCAGCTGGGCAGTAGAACAGCCACAGGAAACATGAATTAGTAACAGATCGTCGATGAAGTAAAGGAACAAACAAGAGGGACCACACCTGCACGCTGAACCCTGCACAAAACGTGCTTGTTTTTTCAGTTTGGTCTAGATGGCATTCGGTCTGACGTTAAACGTTTAGGCAGATGCCTAAAACACGTACGACCGTAGAACAGATAACCTACTTAGACTAGCGAACCGGAGCACTTAAGAGATTGTGCTGCGAAATTCCGGAATTAATGTAGGCTCGTAATCCGCGCTACGTTAGAGAAACAGTAATCAGAACCAAATAAGCTCACGCACAAGGACTGTGTGATGTGTCTTAGTGCAAACGGATGTTATCACTCATTTAGCGTGGGCAAACCAAACGATGGGCTGAATCCCAATGAATAGTACGGTCGGCCTGCAACAGCAGCAGTTTGTAAATATACGACCCTCAATTACCTAGCCCTAGTTGCTTCACGTTTTGACTTCCAAAGAATTGTTTATCACTATTTGTTTGTGAAATGTTGCTGAAAGAAGTGTTTACTTCGCTCACTACCCCCAAAATGTACGGCCAAAAGTGAGGTCATGTTTGTACAGATTGTCGCTCGGTGCTGTCACAGCAATCTACCTGTTATTGTTTCCGTCTTTGTTATTTGTTTCAGAGACCAGAAGATCGACGATGTTCGTCTACGTGGAGCATCAAAGTGCTAAGAACGATTCATTCACGACACTCAGCTCAGCCAAATGCGTTCGTCGCCTGTCTTCGTCGTTCTCTCTCCCACCACCAACTTGTTGATTCAATTCTGTCTTCTTTTTACTCTTGACCAGTTCATCATCATTGATCTTTCTTAACTTATTTTTCCGTTTTTGCCTGTATCGCACATTTGTGTTCACTGCCCAACGTGTACATTACCCGTGCTCGCCCGCTCCTGTGTCGAATTGTCAATGTTCCGCTCATTTATCGCAAAAAATATGCTGTTTCCATCCTTACCATCATATTTAGCTTATGATTAAAATAGACCGAACTACTCCAAGGAGCCCCAACTATCCACCAGACTTTCATCATTCCGTTGTATCTGTTTGCATTCGCTCTGTATTTGCCTCCCAATCACATCTTTATTTCTCATGACACTTTAAGACTTGATTGATTAATACAACTGTTGGTCCGTACACATTGTGTTACGTCTCGGGCCACGCGCAATCAGGTCATATCTACATACACACCTACACACTGCACTGGTTGGTGACTTCTCGTTTCCCTTCTAATTGGTGGTCAGTTGATTCCAGCGCATTTTATCTTCGTTGTTTTCAAATAAGTATTCTACCTAGTTTCGTTTTCATTACCTGGGCTGTTGTATCGCATATGGAATTTAATCTTCAATTTTGAGATTCCGTAATATCTCTCTCGACCGGCATTATTATTGTTATTGTTATCTGAGCACAAATCCGTTTGCAGTTACGGTATCACTAGGACCATGGCAAAGCAAGACTTAGGCACAAGCGCGTTTTTTGTGTGCACACTATCGATTGTTCATCGCAACCCTTGGCTTCTCGGCGGACGAGGTATTACTCGACTGACCAGATCGCGATACAGGTATAACGTACAGTATCTCACTTCGAGAGTTCAATCAGTCTTTCTGGTCTTAATAAATATCTGCTATGCTTCGGTAACCACGACCTGCCTCCAGTTCGTGCGCCTTTAGACCAGGAACATGAAATTCCCCGGGAATGTTACATCGTTTTCCGTAGTTTGAGCTCCAGTCGCCCATCTTGTTCGCTTTACGCTAGATAGTGTATGCATGGTGTTAGGTGATTTGACTAGTCCTTAGTTCTTGGGATGATTCGGAATTTTGCTAAATCGTTTGGAAATACTGCGATTAACATTGACGCAGACTAAGAAGCGAACAAGACTGAATTTTTCATGTTTACTTACAAAAACCCTTTTGAAGTCGAATAACATTTGGTAGTCTCTGGCGACTTCCATCAGTCTTCTCGGTTCTTCTTCAGCTCCGTTCCGCTGAAGCAAGCAACAGCAATCAAATGGCCTCTGGCCTGTGAATGTTAGTTCCGCTTATTGGTGGGAATGCGAACGATATGCGCATGTAGTGGGATCGATCTCTTGAGTGAAATTTACTTTTTCTGCAATCTGCTTTGAAACCTGATTTTGTAAATTTCTTTGTTCAGGTGTATTTGTTTTATCGGACACGAGAGTTGTATAGTTCCACATTTTCGACAGTTCTCGCTTTCGTGTCGCATATACTCCTCGACTATTTCTGCTGTGGTTTACTTTGCCTTTATTGTCCTATCGGTGTTATTTCGACACCGTGATATATACAATATATTTATCGCATCTGGTTTTTGACTGAAGTCTTCCCTGTTCTATCGTTTGAGGGGGATTTATTAACTGCGGCTTCTGAGTCTGATAGAGGACACCTCTAGCGGTCGTGTGTCGAACGGTTTTTTTTACGGGCGGAGCCAGAAATGATCTCAGAGGGCGCTGGTTCTCTCTTAATTGCTTACTATTAATGTGAAAGTCGTAACGTTACCACTCTTAGCCTGTTACTACCTTACGTGGTTTTATGCGACTCCAAGTCTCGGGGCCAAGGTAGCTAGTCATCGCTCCGTATAGTGGGTCCTAGCGGCTACGGGGCATGCTTTTTCTGCTACACTCCTGCATTTGATAAATAAATGTGAAAGACAATTAACAATTTACTGTTAAAAATGGAATGGTGTGTGGTCCAGTACATCATATTTCGACCACCGGAAACCACAAAGACTTTAACTTTTCGTGGTTTGTTGCCTATCAGTTGATCGACGAATATTACCACTACCTGGCCGTAGGCTTTCACGAAACAAAGTCCTGGAAAGGTTCTCGTTACTATTTTCTTTTTAAACTGGTTCTGTACGCTTTCAAGTGAGTTCACATCAGAGCCCTAGCGGGCAATGTCAGCGAACTTACTTCACCAACGTGCCCTGCTTTATGGGAGACATGCCTCTTCTTATTTCAACCTTACGCCCAGCACTTGACGGGTAGTCCGTCTTCTTTGGAATTTTTTTTTGCGTCCTTCACTCGTCGGGTAAGATAGGATATTTGTGACGCTCATACTCTTGAGTCCATCCTCACGCGCTTCTTCTGTCGACCTTCGATAGCCCTGCAGCTTAGTGCTTTGATATTACTAATCCTCACATTCAGTTAGTCTGTTGCGGTCTTTTTAACTAAACTGGTCGTTTTAGAATGGGAGCGATCTTGTCGCGGCCTTAGGTCGATCTGCATCCAAAAATGCAGAAGCGCACTGTATACTTGCGATCCCACCTACGTGGGACCTGTCTCAACGTGAAATGTTAGCGGGTCCCAGTCATCCAGCAATGACACTCCGTCGATCCACTCATGGAACTTGACTCATTTCCATGAGGTTGTCCAAATCAAATGGCAACAAACACGGTAACTAGGTCGGAGCATATATAACAAGAATACAACGCCTGAGTAGATGCCATATTTTAGTGCTATTTCTATACTGGGTGACTCGGGCCGAAGCTCATTGGCTGATCGTCCCCAGTCTCTCGTGTCTGTTGTCTTTCCTCTGGGGTTTATTTCGATCGACGCATCTGTGTGTGTCACAAAAACCAAACCAGGGTCGCAGCCAATCGGAGTCCCGGTCTGGGTGCCATTCTCCTGATCCCTTACAGCTTTGCCAACCTGACCTGCTTTCTGGACGTTCGATCACTTGGAGTGTATCCCTTCGCAGCTAGTATGGGCGACTGGCGTTTTTTGGCTCCTTAAGAGAACGAAGCGTTGCCCTGTCAACCATTAAGACGTGATCGAGTAGGCGTAATGGAGACGAAAAAATTGGATCGTGCATTGAGATAATTAGGTCCCACGGGGTAATACATGCGGGCATGTTAACTGTTGTTCGAACCTGAGCAATTCTTGAACCATTTCCGGCAGCATCCTCAAGTTGCCGCTGCTCCACGAAGTACCCGTCTAGACGTAGCCTGAAGCTAGTCTCTCTGTGCTCTCCCATCACAACAGTTTGTTGTGGATCCAAAAGGAAGTCCCGTGGTTGATGGAACGATGAACAAGACGATGACCCATAGATTCTAGCCTCAGGATTCACGCGTAAGATTGCTTATAGTTTCGGCCTCGTATCACCACGAAGAATCTTCCAGATGCAGACTAAGTATCATCGAGGTCTCTGGAATGCAATTTAAGCAAATGTAATTGACCTTTATAGCTGACCCTTGTAAGTCCGTTAGATTGCCTTGTGGAATAACGCTGCTCACGTCACAAACTACGCTAGAAAATACTGCAGATGTACCATGGTCAAGCTTCGGGAGAACATGAGAAGCGTGCAGCTTGTTAAAGGTTGCGTGGTTGCATTTTATCTGTCAGACTGCATACATGTTCATCTGAAGAAGCTAATAATCTCTGCGTACACCACACAAGCTCTTTCAGGTCATCCTGAAGAGTTGTAACCTCCATCAGAGTTTGATTGGTCCGCCACGAACTCACATTGTTGTGATGCATCAAATGAGGGAACTGGAACAGTGATGGCGAATCGTTGGCATAACCCAAAACGGTTCTTGCAAAACGCCGCTCGTGACCGACTAACAGTAAGAAATAATTTGCGAGGTTCATTGAGAAATTCCCTCCAATAAGAAGTCCTCGGTATAGTGCAGCAACGGGGCACCAATAATAAATGTTCTCAGCTGTTTTAATGATCTGCCATTAGGGACCCTATAAAACGGTTTAGTAAACTCAGCGAGCACAAGGTCCGTTGGGTGGCGCGTGACTCTTTCGGACACCCTAGCTAGTAGCAAACTGAAGACAAACGAACTCTTCGGGAGAAATTCATGTTTCTCAGGGCATAATCCCTGGTTAGCAACCAGATGATTCTCCAACCGCCTAGCACCCACCTCTCCCTGATCTTATCAGCCTTGTAAACCACACGGATCGGGCGATAGTTGACAGGGTCACCTCAGGCACCCTCCTTGAATAGAGAACAGATGTTAGCAGAGTTGCACTCAGTTGTTAGCTATCGCATTTTCAAAAGCTGACTGAGTAGCTCAGCGAGAGTTTGGGCAATGATCAGAGACGATTGCTTCAAGACAACCGGGTGCGCTGAGTTAGGATCCGGAGGTTGAGATAATTTCAAAGCTGATCGCCTTTAGAACTCCATCAACAACAAAGGCTTCAGGAACCAGAGATGGCATGCAGCATGACAAATGCGGAAAAACTGACCATTGTCCAGAGTTGACCAAAGAAAACTTTCCGTCGATGAGCTACACCTCGACGTTTGTCCCAACCAGAACTCTGCTCGGCTGTAACATCGAGACGAAACCGTTTGCCCTAGTCCGATAACGTATGTATGCAAACAATCACCTGGGCATAGTAGTCGATTAAACCGCCAGGGTTTCTTCGTGGCATCCGTTTGACAGTTTAACTGAGGTGGAGTATGTTCCCTTAAGATTTGTACTACACATACCCCCCCTTGTGCGTTCAAAGAACGCCCGCAAAGCCCACTTTCAGCATCTTAATTCTAAACGCAGTTTCCAATCCAACCATAGATACCCCATGGCATGCGATCAAAACTAGACTAGACAACTCCCCTCGAATTCCGAACCATACATTGCCCGCATTCCTCGGACACCTCAAAACTCATGGGCAGGAGAAGCCACAGGTTGCAGTCCTTCGAATTTCGCTTCCCAGGTATTAGGCCCAGGATGTGGCCTCGCGGGTGGCGGTGCTCCACGATGCCAATCAACGAAAGGTACGGAGTGGTAGCTAAAACCAAACTCCGACGACCTTGGGAACAGAACTAAATCCAGAGTGGGCCCCTAAGAGGCAGTAATTCTCATGGGGTCACCAATAGGTATAAAGGTCCCAGGTCTCCTCCGATGTCCAGAAGATCCACGGAGAGGAATTTGCCTCCTGAAAATTGACGTCTATCACCCCAGCTGGGTTACATGATTTGATGTCTCCCAGAACCGTAATAAGCCTAACGACACAGTTCTCCCATAATAACTGAAGACTCAAAAGCGAGAGGCCTATGGAAAACCGCGACTGCCATGAAATCTTTCGAAGAGTCTGGCTTTCCATCACAGCGATTTGCCGAAATCATCAGGGCCAGCGAGACTCTGGAGTAGATATATAAGCAAATAACCACTCAACTTGGAGGGGACCTAACCCTATCAGAAAACTGTGCATCTCAGAAGAACGACCTCAAAATCACCCGCAGCTGGAGACAGCGGCGTTCTCATGAGTGCGTTTGCCACTGAGGAATATCTCAAAACAAACTAATTTAAGTCGTTACGCTTGTTCAGAAGACGGCGGATATTTGCCACAAAGACTCCGTACAAGCATGAGGTTTTTGGACTAACAACAACCCAAATCGTTGTAGGACGCTTCCCCGGCCATGCTAAGGTGAATTCACCATCTACTCCTAGAAGAGCATCCTTTGAACAATTCACTTCCCATAGGCTAAAACCTCTAGCATACCACCCGGAAGACCTGATTCTCTCTTTTCCCACCGACGCCTCCACAACTCGTTGATATGCCTCGTCTTGGGGTGGTTTTTGGGGTCAGAATCCCTTAACATTTGAACAGTTTTACTTCTCAGACGCCATGATTGTCGCGGGACGTGCTGAGCCTGCTCGCTTGCTGCCCGTACAACCTTCAAGCCACGAGGTTCTCGTGAATCCTACCAACAAAGACAGCGGACCAGGCACAGAAACTGCGCGACGGACGCTTCGTCAGTGGCGAACATCTTGGAAATCGTCCGTATTTGCAAAGGTCCACAGTTCAGACGTTTCTGAATAGTGGGCTAATGTGGCCACATCAAAACGTTTGAAAGGAAGCTAAGCTTCAATCGCTTGCTACGGTAGTCGGCGTTTTGGAATCCCTACAGAAAAAAACAAGTTCCCTGTCTTGTTCAGCCCTTAATTTATGTCAGCATTTTTCGCTTAAGGATCTTCAGGCGATTCACTGGAATTCAGATCAGTTGGCAGAATATCGGTCTAGTCTAATTACCCACCGCTACACGTATTTCATCTAGCCTAAGGTGACTGACTACTTCGGATGTTACTTGCCACGTCAAGCATTGGCTTTCTCAGTGTATCCCAGCAGTTACCCAAAGAGACCGACACGTGTTTAGCGTGGCGCAATTCGGTAATTTCGTTTCGCATACGGATGGTGTAGCCTTTAACGACTGACCGAATAATCCAGTGAGACAAGTTCTGCTCGATAATTTCTAACCTATTTTGTGTTGGTCGAGATGAATTTTATTGTTTAAACTAATTTCGTTAGAAAAATTGCTGATCAGTGCTGTAAAGATTGCAGATGAATCCTTGAGGAAAGTATTACTGATTGTTATATCACCGACGAAGTCCTTGCTAAAACTTCATTTATGTGAAGTGGATCTGGAGCCCCCGATTCGATTACACATTTCATCGTATGAGGGCACAGAGAACATCAGGTGTGAAATGACGAGCAAGGTGTCAGTCAGTTAGTATTGCAGGAATGCAGCCCTTTCTAATATGTATTTTTTTTATAGTTGTCTGCATTCACCTACTTCAAAAGACGGTCTCGTAGCTAAGATGGCAGGGAGCGCTTTCGGTATGGAATTCCGGGTGGCATCCATGTTGGGTGTTGTGAATCCTTCCACGTCGAACGCAAGGAGTTGCTATGACCAACTGGTCAGAGTCTTACGGTTTCAACGCTGTCAGTCACTTCACCTCCCATTTAGGTAGCTTCTTGAAGGCCGCCGTCCTGACGGTTACTTAAGTTGCTAACAAGTAAAAATAGAGAGGACAGGTAGCTTACTACTTCCGGATATATATATATATATGTTCAAAAATGCGCAGCGATTACTTTGAAGTCCTTAGAGTACTATGCCCAAAGCCAGGTAGAAGCCTACACCTTGTGAAATAGTTTGGAAGAAGAAACATTCGTGTTGTCATTATCTTATACTTCCCTGTCCTTTGATGTCAGCCGTGGGGTACCCTTGTGTTTTTGTTCAACCTATTTTTTCTAACCACATGCGGTTAGCGTGAATGCGGAGATTAACTCCAAAGCCAATGTGAAATGAGACGAGTGCCACAGAGATTTACGGTCATCTTGTTCTTGATCAAGTTTCTATAGTCATCAACCGTGTCCCACGTCCTCTGGCTGCTTGATAGGAAAGAAGCAATGATGTAACCTGTTGCTTCTGAAATTATCTTATAATTTTCTTGTTAGCAAGAACAAAATGTATCATTATTTAGGAATAGAAAGGCAGCCAACTCTGGATTGTGACACGGAGAAGTTGACCACTTGCGGAAAGATTTGAACTCAAGAACGGTAACTTGAAATGTCTTGATGGCCAAATGGCCAACGCTGGCCACTAGTATACAGGGCAATTTGTGCTAGGTTCAGATGCCCATGAGTCCTTCGTTGTAAAACGCGGGAAGTGACTTAACGTTGCCAGTGGAATCTTAATAAAGAAACTGTCAATTCACGTGACAGCAACTGAACGTGAAGTGGGTTGTAAGACTGACCGTCGTGCAGACACCAAAAGTACAATTCCAGTTTGTTTCGAGACGAAAAGTCACAAATGTGAAGCATGATCATATGCGGAAGTACAGGACTGACTGGAATAGCACTCTGGTACCACTTGAAAAAATGTGCGAACTTTGAATTATATCGACTGCAAACGAGGGGACAAATACATGTAGCTAACTGGAGGTGGCCCCATTTGGTTATGCAAAATGTTTTATCAAAGTATCTGATAAGCTGATTACTAATGGAAATCTAGCGTTCGAAAGTCCCTTTCCCGTTCGACATCACACGGTTACGAATGTTGTTTGTCCGCGTAAAAAATTATAAGTTGGTTTCCGCTAATTGAAAAATACAATCTTGACTGTTCTGCTTGTGCAGCGTTGAATTTCTTGCTCACATAGCATGGCCTAGTGACCGTGTCTTGTTAGATTTAGCATGTAACGATTAAAACACGTTTGTATTAAAATTGTCGTTTACGTGAATATCGTTTTCTGAATTTCAAAGGAACGTCGAAACCTTTGGATTGTTGTCCGTTACCTTTTAGTTCATGTACGGGAATAATTAGCATCCATCTTGGGTTGCAAAATACAAGGATTGAAATTGATTTGATTTTCGTGACAAGCACAGAGGCGAGCGGCGATATTACTCGGACTGAAGACCAAAGGAAAAACAAAGAGCTTGTTAGACGGGGCGGTTGAGGCAAAAAACCTTTTGATTGGGAAGAATAAAGGAAACAGTCGTGTTGACCGGCCAGAAGCCATTGTGATCGTCTTCGCTTGATTAAACGCGGTGGGGTTGAACTAGAATCGAGACAACTGACTGCGGGTGCTGGAGATAGTGACAACAATAACGAGATTCCAAACCACTGATGTCCAAGGTCCTGTTACCGCGTTCTCTCCCCATCTCCAATACGATAAATATCATTGGAACCAGTCACATCATCTGGCTATCTGTTTATACCAATAACCTTTGGCGTTTTCACACAATTAATTTCCTTGCTCGTGTTTGTCTCATTCAACTTTTCGGTTGCCATGATTGGCAACCGTAAGTTTTTAAGGCACCTTTCTAAGATTCGCTTCCTTGTCATGCTCATGATGGTCAAGCAACCAAATAGCTGGTAGCATAACTTTCACGGAGCTATGCCCCCCTAGACACCTTGCCACTTTAAAATGTTCCTGAATTTTCTGAGTTTCCTTGGTTTTCTTTGAGCCTCCCAATTCATGATAAGTTTGTTCAAGTAACTAGGTCAACTTAATAATTTGCTCGATTTGGTACACGGATCATAGTGGTGCCCAGGCGCGATTTAATTAAGGCGCCAATACACTTACACATACACATGATTTTGCGTATCACGTGATCAAAATGCGGCCGGAAGCTAACGAAGGTCGTGCAAAAGGCGAATTAGATCATGTGGTAGCCATCCACCACCAGTGTCACGCCACAATAGAATCCCAACAGTGGTGCTGTCTACAGAAAGTGGATAAAAAATACAAGCTCTAAACTTGTTTAGTTGGCTAACACCTACAATGGAGTCCAGCACGGTTTCTGATCCCCCGCGTATTATGATACTTGGAAAATACTCCAACTGTAATTCTCTCGGGTCAGTGATTGATATTCGAAATTTCTAAAAAAGATCTGCTTGGTTTACTGATACAGTGTATCATCTTTTTGATTTCTCAGGGCCTGGCAACTACGGGGTAAATACGACCTTAAAGACAGCCTAAATTGAATTTCACCTTGAATCGTTACGTTGTGATTGGCTTTTTATTGTTTCGTCCTGACAACTACGCCGACTTTATCACTTGAACACGTAGCAACCGTTTAGCGATTGACAGCTTATTCATTATGAAGAATTTGATGACAGGTGAAGCTTTGCTTGAATTTAAACAAGCTAAGAAGACGTAATAATACAACGTCTAACGAAGAATGAAGGTATATATACATGTACGCAATATTTGTCCAAGCTATTGAAGGCGACTTGGAGCTATTAGCTCAGTCAGAGGACGACTGTCTGCACTCAAAACTCGACAACGCACTTCGTCATTTCTCACCTGATGTTCTCGCCAGATAAGAACAGTGCCTCGGAGACATCGATGGTCGAACACGGACAGTGGCCGGACATCCTCGACAGGGATAGGTTAGATTTTGGGGCCGTAAAACGCCACGAACTGTGGAATTGTATTCCCTTTCCTTGAGGGAAAGCCGGATGTCATGCCGAAATTGCTGCAGGTTGGCGAAAGCCGCTCTGGCTTTTGCAATTCGCGATGTTAACTCTTTCTTAGCACATCTGCCACGTGTGATCATGCCCCCGAGGTACTTGAAACTACTAACTACCTCTAACAGATCACCACAAGGGCGAGTGCAGGTACAGGCCTTTGCCAGTCTTGAAGAAGCACCTTGGATTTTGAAGATTCAAAGCAGAAACCTTATCGGGATACCTTAACTGCGCGCTGAATTGCCTGTGCATCATCAGTCAGCAAGGCCATATCAACAACAAACTCTAATTTAAAATCGCTTTACCCTGGGAGGAGTTCTGTAGAACACTCTGTTTGATAAAGTTGAGCAGAAATGGGGATATAAGGCATCCCTGCTCTACTCTACTGGAGACGACGAAGGGTTGCAAAAGTTGGCCTTAAGCCTAATTCGATCTGACCTACGACACATACTTCTCAAGTGCACCATTCCTCAGCAAATAGTGCCATAGTTCAGACTTGTCAACAGAGTCAAAGGCTGCGCGAATGTCCAAGAAAACGATGGCCGTTGGTCTTTCGAAGGTAAAACAGTACTCTAAAACCTGTCAGAAGGTGAAGATTTGATTGACGCATCCACAACCACTGCAAAACCCAAGTCTGTTCCTCACAAGTTTGTCCATCAGGCGTGTTGTACAGCCTGCGAAGAATGACGGGACGAAAGCAGCTCTGGTGCACTCGGGATTAGGCTAGCATCCTTATGGTTAGCGCAGTATCCGCCCAAGCCATTTTTGAATACGAGGACGACGATCAACTCCTCCACAAGGGAGAAATTTCGAAGTACCAGACCTTCCAGAACAAAACTTGATGTTCTCTAACCATTTCCCTTCCTTCATCTTCAAATGGAGCTTGGGAAAGACCATCGGAGACCGACGCTTTATGACGTCCTAAGACTCGGATTTCCTTGAAGACCTCGAACTCAAGTGGTGGATCTGATGTGACAAGTCACCGAACGCTTTCCGGAGTAGCTGAAAGGCTAGCTAAATTGTGCATGAAAGTGCTCCGCTCAGAGTATAATGCGGGGGCTGCAGATTGCATATATGCGAACCGTCAGCTTCACATATCGTTTCGAGCACACCCAAGGCTTTCCTTGCGGTAGCTCGGATGAGGCGGAAAAGCTTGTCGGAATTTCCCATGGCAGCAGGATGTTCAGTCTCCAAAGCTTGTTGTAACCAGTTCTCGTGATCCAAGCGCAAGCTTGCACTGAGTCCACGTCTCGTTACCAGCCGAGATAGACCGATGTGTGTCAAGAAGACGCAGAGGCTTAGCAGAAATCAAGGGTGTCACAACGTGACGTGTGAAGCCACAGCTCATCAAGCCAGAAGAATACAAGGTATTCATGATAAGCGGCCAGTGCTCAATGGTGTTTGTGGTTGGGATAACCCCAGCTTTTTAGCTAAAGAGCTTCGAAAAATCGATAGGCTAGTCTAACCAATACTGCGCTATGAATTTTGAGCACCCACCACAGCACATGGACAGCCTAGTGCGTACTAATGCGTGGACGGAGTCGAGGGGTTTGCTCCGTTACAGCCCCGACATTTGTAGCTAATGTCTATGTGGTCGATTTGCGTCCACCGCTGATTCGAAGAGGGCGGATGCCAGATGGCGTACCGGTGATTGGAGCGTCTGAAGCTCGTACTAGTGAGAAATAATAGATGGTCTGAGCACAAAGCCAGCAACCCTTACCTGTTTTCGGAGTAACCGGAATTGAGAACCAAGGGACTACCTAGATGTGCCTAAATCGAGAGCAGCCGACCTACAC
This sequence comes from Fasciolopsis buskii, assembly GCA_008360955.1. NCBI lineage: Eukaryota > Metazoa > Platyhelminthes > Trematoda > Plagiorchiida > Fasciolidae > Fasciolopsis > Fasciolopsis buskii. Next base: position 33,884 of record LUCM01011285.1, read on the forward strand.
TAGCATTCAAGTCTCTTGCCAGAACCACGATGTCACCCCACCATGCTGTACAACACACGTCGATGACTAGGGTCTCCAGGGCACGAACTAAACACCCCTATCGATCTACACGGATCAGCGTTCGCACATTGAATGTGTCTGACTTGAAGGGGCATCATGGATGAAGAAGTGCATCAGCCGGCGGAAGTGGGTTCGGCGAGATTTGGGTGCTGTCCGAGGGAGAACGCGAGAGAAAATGAGGGGGATTTATTCCAGTGACACTACCACTAGCATGATAGATTGTAATTCCCGAAAAATGTAAGGAAATAGGGTAGGAAGAGGACTAACATGGATTAGTAAGGGAAGAAATGGTTGAGCACGGTGGGGGGTCGCTTTAGTGAGTACGTGGAGAGTGAGAAACGTTCGCAGTGAGATCATCCATATTCATAGTTGTGTGCGTTGCGAGTTGTTGTACTACTCGTTTGCCTAGTCCGGAGTAGGCCCTTTGATTCGCGGATGCACCTCCAGATTTTGCGCAACCAAGCGCTTCCTGTAAGGCAGCAGAATCCTTGCAGACGAGCTGGTGGCCATTTGGTCGGTTCATACGTCTCTTCTGCAAAAACGTTTTCGGGTCAACGGAACACGAAAAGGTTTAATAGCCTTGCTTGGTTTGCGGGCTATCCCCGCAAAGTCATAGTGCTACCAGCGGGCTCTTTTGATGTTTTGGGGAGATCGCTTGCCAGGCGAAAACCCACCGCGTTCTCTACAATGTCGCTGCTTGCCCGCGGCAGCTTATTCGTTAGGCTTGGACTTACCCTATTCCCAGCTAACGTCCTCGGTTCTGGCCGTTCCCTCATCGGCAATCCAGGGATGCTTCCATCAGCAGGCATTTTGGGTCGTGATAAACATGGGCCTAATCCCAGTGTCCGTGTCGGGTTAACGCCCAGTGTGCTTCGCGGCAGATGACGTGCCCCGTGGCCGGCTTTTCTGCCGCATATTGTGAACATTACATCTTTTTTTCAAGGCCTTCTGGCTTTGCTTGTTGAACAAAGCTCATGTAGGATTTTCTCATCTGGAGCTCAATGGATGCGCGTGGAAGACGCGTGCTTGAGCCAACCTTATTCACGGCTAACAACCTGAATAGTGGCCGTTCCCCTATCCGTAACCCAGGGAAGGGCCCAATGGCAGGAACCTCTGCCTCTGGGGTTATTGTTCCGTGTCCTCGGAAGGAGGCAGTCTAATTTGTCTTTTCCGGACTCCAGGAGAAACAGTCAGAGCATGCCGTTCCTTACCAAACCCTGAAGCTGGGAGTCACTCACCCCAAATTGGATGTCACCTACGTCCAAACTTTAAAGCGTTGGTGGAGGACAGTTTCAAGTGTTCTTTGGTCCAATTGAAAATGAAAATGGAAATAAAATTAGCCAGGGTAACAGTTAGTACGTTAGTAATCAAACTCTCTTTAGATGGTTCCGCTCATAAAAGAAAAAATTGATCACACAACCAACGGAATGTAACCGACTGGATGTGAAAGACAGACGAGCTGAGCTCGTACGGCCGCTGGCCAAAGAAAGCGAGAAAAAATCCCACTGTAAAACAGTGAAAGAAATTTTAACATCTAATGTCCACTTTCAAGCGGGCGGTAGAAGTTGGCCAAGCCCTGCATCCGACCTCTTTCCTCTTACAAGGAAGCTAACCTAAACGTTCTGGGATGAAGTTAGTGACTGTCATTTGTTTATTTTCTTTGTCAAGCTCTCAATACATCAATCCCACTTGAGATTTGTACACAATGCTCCGATTGCACTGAGTACTCGTTATTATTCGTAGGTTGTAAATATTTGATCCTCTGGTCTAAACGGAGAACAGGCCTTCTGAGTCAAGAGGAATTGTAGTACGGTTTTTTTCACTTATTCTTTCATAAAGGTGGTCATGGGATGGATAAAGCTGAAAATTAGATTACGATGAACTTTCCTAGTTATGTATCAGTAAAATTTCACGTCTGCGGACCTGCCATTCCGACCACAATTCATCACAGCCTTGTGATTACAACAGGCATGGTACAACGAGCCCCGATAACCTTAGCTGAAGGACCTTGGGCGGGAAATCATATAAAACTCTTGCATTTAACAGGGAAGAGGAAGTTATACGAAGGGTACACGGCACCAGTTTCCGGGAGCAGTAGATCCTATTTACGTTTGTATTGCATGTGCTCTCGGGTTTCAAATGCGGAACTGTTGAGTTTGTATTTCCCTCCCTGAAAAGGACCTATTCTCGTGCAGCTAGGCAGTCACAGGCAGTCTGTTAATCAACAAGACCATGGAATTTGAGTGGATCGTTTCACCGGGTCCAAATCGGGTCGAAGATTTTGTAATTTGTTTGATTTACTAATTATCTCTGCGTAGTGTTCTGGTTAAACTCTGTGTCCAATTCGATTATTCACATTTGCAAACCCACTAGCCAGTACATGATCACAAATTGTATTTTACTCATACTCGAGCAAATATAAAAGCACACAAAATGCAAAAATCTGCCACGTGTGTGTGTGCGTGTGCGTGTGTGTGTGTGTGAGCGCAAGGCGAAAGTGCTTTTCAAACTTCGTTTGCGAAATGATCCAAATGGAAAATGTCTGGATCCATGGTGGACTTCGACCATGTTCCCGTAACGAATTAGTCAAAACAGGTCACGTGACTTAAAGGATAGGCCGTATATGTGCGAATAACTGAGTTTTCAAACATGACTGATAGAAAACGACAGCAAAAACTTTGGTTGCATTTTGTGGCATAATTTGATCTAATCCTAAAAAGTAGCTTAGGCTAATATGCTCCCTATCTGGTATTAAAAATGGGGAGTTCAAGTGAACGCGATAACATCGTCCAGAGTCTGAGGATATATGTGTATTCATGATATGATAAGATCAAACTTACGGCGACTATCCATTCCGGGCGCACTATTGTAGGATAAAATAAACCTGCTGACCGCAAAGTAAACAATTGGGAGTGTGCGCGTTTTCCCAGAATTAGGTACCATATGTGCACTTGTGAACTGCACGTTGAAACTGCAAAATATCTTGCATTTGATTTAATAAAGTCACTGTTTTGCTGCCAAACACAACTGACCATACGCTACACAAGGAACATACGCCGGCCTCGGTATTAATTGGGACCGTAGACTCCAATTAAATCAGATTATCTCAGGGATAAAAAGGCATGTCACGGGTGACTAAAGAACTAGTTTTTTGGTGCTTACAAAAAAGGGTTTTCAGCTTTGCAAGTACAATCCAGATTTTACAGCCATTAAACTGATGCTCCTGACCGTAAATCAGTGAATCGTGGGATTATTTCATGTGAATCTGATTTTCTTGACTCAGTTAAGTCCAGTTTCCGCTTGTACAACGACTGATCTTACATCCACGTCATCTGGTTTCGGTTACTAACACACAGCAGCGTCGATCTAAAAGAGGGAAAAAGAATGACACAAACTGCAAAATAATAAGTTGAATGACTTTGTAGAAAACGGAAGATTTTGGTCACAAAAATGCCATTTACTACAACACTGAGCCAGAACAAGCACGGTATCCAACCCAACCCGGCAGTCGAACTCCACCTACACGAGCTAGTCCACCGGTTAAAATTTTTCAAACGTTTTCCCATGTCATAGACTGACATCTGCCTCGACGATCAGCGCATAAAGAGGTAGTCGTTGTGTGGGTATGTGCAAAGCATATCCCAATCAACTTATTCTGGCCATATTCAGACCCTCTTCTAAACATGAAACATTACGGCATGCTGTCTTAAGCCTAATCTCTGATTTATTGAGAAAATTCTCCCATCACATTCTACCGATACCATGATAACGCTGGTGTTCACTGACTGTCAGCAGCGTCCTCTGGGTTCACCGAAACTCGTAAGATCTTTCCACTGAAGGAAGCGCACTCCTAGTCAAAGATGTGAATCTCATGATAATAGGTTGTCATCATCGTAGAAGGCAAATAAATAGCAAGATGTTTCTTTCGCGAACTTGACGCGTTCGTAGTGGCTTTGTTGTCCCAATCAACTTTCACTCATATGAACTAAGCCTGATTGGAAGAACTTTTGACATAGTCGCGATAAACGCAATGAACCACCACGCTTAATGCAATACCGTTAATCTTCCCTTGGAAACCTGGTAGCTGAGCTATGCAATTAGCTTGTTCCTGAGGTAAAATTCGTGCAGAAAGAACACACACGGACACATGACGTACTGCAAGAGGTAAGTAAGAGTTTGATCACCTCGGTCATTATTATTATTATTATGACCTATGCGCGCGCTAATTTATTGTGTGAACTACGTTGGCTTGTAAATCCACTAGGGTTGTCCTTGCTTTACAAGAACTTTATTATGCCTAGAGGAATTCTACCCCCTAAAAGGCCTAAACCGATGTCGTCCTAATGACAATCCTTTACGCAAATTCTTGAAGAGAATTGCTCTCCGCCAGAGTTGTCCTATCTCGCCACTCCTCTCCCAATTTATAACTGAGCCGATCTCAGAATCCCCCGAAATTCCGTGGGCAGAACAAACTGCCTGACTTGGAATATGCCGAAGACACTGCGCAAGTATTTCTCAAAGGAAATGCATTTTGCTTGTTGGGTGTGTGTTTTCACATGCCTTGATCGGTTCGGAACAGAACCGTGTGCTCGCAGAAGAGCCATGAAGTGAGTTCAGCAAATTCGGTTAACTTAGCGGGCATATCCACTCGGGTAGTTCTATTTCGGATGAAATATAGCTGTGTATAAAAGGGACTCAGTTAGTTTTAACGAATTTAATTCATCCATGGCGTCAGTGTGCAATCAGGTTAATATTTACTTGGTCAAAAGTTTGACTTTTGGTACCAGATATGAAAAGTTGAATCTCTAGTAGAAGCAGTGATTCCGAGTGGACTAACTTGGGGTGAATTGCCTTTTGCGTGCTCTCGGATCACGAACCCCGCTGCACACTATTGTCCGAGGAAGATGTTGATTCGAAAGTGGATCAATGTTGTTCGCGCTGTAACGTGATGGAAACGTGGTAAACTGTTACCCGTTGAACTGGCATTTTTAGACCTTATTACACTCCACGGTTGGGACCTACGAAATCCATGCTGGTAACTTTGAATAATATATCCGGCAGCAAACCGGCATTCGAAATTTGACCTCTTCTGGGCAATCTCTGTACCTGTATTCTTGAGGCTTTTGTATCACTATTCTTCGATTATTTTTAGTTTGTGCAGATAACGTTGTACGACAAGACACATCAGTACAGCACTAATGTTCGTCAAATTTAAGAACAAAATAAAGGCATGATAACATGTATGCGCTACTTGACTTCAAATTAAGCGTGGTGTTCCGTGTTTCATTGCTGTCAACACAACACTGTCTTTATCGGGTGCCCAAGTTTTCGGTTTTCGGTTATAATATCCGGCTGTCCGCACAACTGTTACCTGATACGCCGTTTTGGTTTGTCTTTGGGCCGATTTTTCCCTTATGATGCTGTTGTTAGAGGATATATTCAAATAGCATATGCTATCCATAGTCAGGCATGCAAAATAGGCTTCGTCGTCCCATTGGTTCCTAGAATTTTAGGTGCAATTGATATCCACGGTAGTGATATTTCACGCATGGAGTGAAAACCTAAAGAACATACTGACTTTTTACAGTTACCATTTATACTTTTTATATCATATGAACTCACAGATACGAAGTGCATCCGATCGCTATGTATCAAATTTTGTTCAACTTGGAATACTTAGTGAAACGTAAAACAGTTTGCGGCATCATCATTCAGACCTCGTCAAGAAATGTAATACGATGAATTTCGAAATACGATGAATTTCGAAATACGACAAACTGATTAAAACCGTCAGGATATGGAAATTAAGCAAGCCCGTTTGATTGCAAATTCGAAATATTCTCGAAAGTTCTGTCATCGCATGCAGCTACTATTCAGACCATTTGGCTGTTTTATGGTCAGCCGATGGCTGATCCTGGAAAACGAGTCTATGAGCTGATGGTAAATACATGACCGGTTTGTTACGGTACAATAATTCAAGCTGCAGTCGGGGTTATGTCCGAGACAGAATTGGCCGACAAGCCCATTTGGACTCAGGTGATTGGTGTACTAACCCAGACCACATGTCTTAATCCTGCAACGAAGGGAATGTGGCCTGATATTTGTCATACGTTCAGAGGCGACAATGGACGGTATCCGAAATGAAGAGCAAAGGAAACAATGAGTCCAAGAGTTGGGGGCAATCAGTCAAGACAGGTTTACCCTGGAAAGACTGATAAACCGTTTGATTATGACAAACACAGGCCAGTCCCGTTGAATGGCTGGCGGTCAGCTGACGTGTAATTGAATCCGAATCGAGATGACAATATTCAGTTGGTCACCTCGAGAGAGAGAGAGAGACAACGACAGCGCTCGTGAAACAAGTCCCAGTCCCATTCAAGCTTCACGAATTCAACTACAGCAATTTGGTCACACCGACTTGGACCAAATCCTTTGCGGAATTTCCCATGTCGACACGCCAAAAATTGATAAAACTGCCATCTCCCCAACCACGGATGGAAGTATTCGCCAACCCAACTCAAAAATTCTAAATGGATTTTCCCTTTCACTAACTCAACCACTGCTCTCTCATCTTTATTAGCTGTGATCGAATTCCTAAGGGATTATGATTCAATAGAAATACATTGTGATAACCCCAAATGGGATCGAAACTAAATGATGGTGTGAATGAGTGAGTGTCTGTTATTTTATTGAGAATCAGGATAGAAGCAACCAAATTGTTTTGGCCCAGTGGACGAAAATAAGATCGAGATACGTGCATTAGACTCGCAAAATATAAAGTAATGAAACTGCAATCAAGGCAAAACAGTAAAAATGATTCGATTTTTCCTCGTTTTCCTAACTCAGTGTGAGATGTTGAATTCAATGGGTGTTTGAACGAAACCGATTGGAAATGGCAATGGGGTTGAATTGGGTGTTAAAGCCAGTGAATCAGTGGTGCTCCATCTTACCCAAGTACGAGGAACAAATATGTTAATGGACCATGTCCGGATTGAATCACATTCACTTAAACAGGCACGTTTCAAGTAACAAACCAATTGCTGAGTGAGGTCTGATTGTTTGGTCCAAAAAGCTAAAGTTGGTCACGATTCTAAGTGATCTGAGGTTTATGTCGTAGCGTGTTTGACAAAAGTCACTCAAGTAAGTTAGGCAACCCGTAATGGAGTTGCCTTTGACTGTTTTAGAACTGCAAACGCTAGATGGTTAAATCACTTAACTAGACCGAAGCGGACACATGAAAATCAATACCCAAACTAGTTAACTTAATTCGGCTCAGCGCTTTAGATCACTTACTTGACAATGTCCACGTGGAAACGGGGACGACCGTGGGTCAAGGTTTAAAAAAGAATTATTCAAAAGAACCTCTAGCCGAGGTTGTTTAGAAAATTTGTCACCACAGTAGGGTTGAGGAAACAAAACGTCCATGTTAATTACAAGAGTGGAGAATTCGATATCGAAAAACAGGCGTTTTTGTATAATTCCTCAATCTTCCGTTATTGCTGCATGAATCGTCACAAATTTTTTATGCGAGATCCAGCAGCAATTATGAACTAAAACGTATTCTGACAAAACGACGACTTCATATACATTCGTTTTTTATGGTTGCTCGATTGATGTGAAACCAGCAAGACGCAAGACTTTCTGATAGCTTGACCGATTATCTGTTATTCTCACTTTGACAGTTGGACATCCACACAGGGAGCGATAAATGCCGTTAGATTTGGTACACCGAGGAGGAGGCGTTTTTTTTACCATGTTGCTTACGTATCCGGGTGGTTCCGAAAACTATTATTAATCCAATCGTTTTGTATGTCTTCATGAAATAATTCACCATGTGATATCATCGCTCAACTCACCTGCAGAGAAGTCATCCATCAGTAGGGGTCGATTGCTTTGAGCTAGCAGACAATAGCCGTACAAATCAGTGACGGATTGGTGCAACATCATCGAGTGGTAAAGTTGAACAAACCGTTTAGAGTCTGCCCGGTAGCGTAATGGCTAAGGCGTTCGACTCAGAATCGTTCGTCCTTGTTCGGGTTCGCGTCCCAGTTCGGGCGCGGTGGATATGAACTGCTGATGATTCCTAACAAGGATAAAACTGCTGTACAGAGCTTCCATAGTTTTGTATATTTGTTATTGGAAGACTTCAAACATCTTTGGTCTATACAAACAGGCTGACTGCAATATGCCCCGCGCGAAGATGCGGCCAAACAGATCTGCATGCGTAGTATCAATCAAACCAATGATTTTTTGTTCCTCTGTTCGAACCTCCGTAATTCTCTCACGTTTCCGTGCCATTTTCAAGGCCCGGACACCTGACTGATTGACCGATAACGGAACACGTGAAAGCACGTTTTTTGCGCAACTACCTTTCTGAATGAACAGGTCGACAGCAATTGAACCACGTTTCTGTAAAATCCATGAAAGAATGAATTTTCTCAGAACTTTTATTGTGATCGTTCAGCTGCCATGATTTCCCCTTAAGCTTAAAATGCCTCAAATGCGTTGATTCAGACAAAAGAAAGGATTGCCTTTCGCATATCGGCCGATCGTTAGTGGAAATTCTCCATGCAGTTTTCGCAGTGGATAACGGAAGCCTTCAGCAGTTGATAGCCTGTCGTGTCAGAAAAAATTTGAAACAATTTACAAAAATAAATACATAATAGCACATGATGTGTCTATTTTATTAATGATTGGGAAGAGTCACCAACCTTGTTCTATCTACCAGCAGTCCAACTGGTGGATCTTTTGATGTCTAACAAGATGACGACATGGTATTTTCGAAAATGACGGGCAAACATTAATCTAGACTGAAAGTGGTATTGAAGAGAAACAAACTGGCGTAGTCGAATTCGCGGAACAAGAAGTATCAATCTATTTAAAATCGTCAACTCGGATAACAAAAAATCGAGCTGTCTCCAAAAGGCGGAAAAAATACGAAGCAAAGGCTTTCTCGGATTTTGAAAAGAAGGCAGCTAGTTTGTGCTTGGTTTTTTGATGCTACGACTGCTTATAACTATTTTCTATAATTTACTTCCTTTATTAATGAAATAACGGTGTACATCATTTTTTAGGAAGGGGGCCGCGGCTAACAAATGGCTGCCAAATGGGGAAGTTGGCCGGCGAAGGGAGGATTCGATACCGCGACCTTCACGTCCAAACGCCACGACCTTATCCGTTTGGCCGCCGCGGACCCTATCAATCTCTGGAGAAATTACTTCCTATCAGCTGCACCAATAGGAACTTTTGGAAGTGAAAAGCTAACTAGACAATCATAGGGCTACATAACTAACTTCTGTCCAAATTCTACGTACCGAAGAGTAGTGGTCACTCGGGATAGGCAATCTGCCAAATAAGGCAGACGTCTTGCATTCGATTGCGTGTACCTATTCCACGGTCAACGGGAAATCGGTCAAGGAATGGTTTGTAGTAACCGCTTGTCGTTTAGTCTCTGTCCTAATTGTTTGGTTTTTGGTACTTCATTTGTCGCAGTCAAAGTAGGTCAAGTTCATCAATGATGAACATGTTTTTGCATGGCATGTGAAACGTGTATTCCATACTGTATACCAATACCGATCTAAAGAGGCTTTGTTTTCCTCGCGAGTTTGAGGCCAACTCGGTAGCACGCATAACTAGCCAAGAATCGAGTGACCATCTGTGCATGAAAATTTTAACTCAGTCGAGAAAGTAGACCGTTTCGATTCACACTTGTCCAACACTGTAGGGACATGTAGTCAGTCAGGCAGTGACCACAAATTGTAAACGGAGTAAGTATATCTAAACAGTTTAGACGGAATGCTTACAAAATTCTGTCACATAGTAATATAGGTTGGTTTCGGTTGTTTGAAATACCCGAACACAGTTATAATTGAATGAGAGAAAGATCTGCCAAGATGGTGTGAGCCGGACAATTCACTAAGAAGTCCAGTTTTGTCGTGAGCGTTCCAGGAGAACAATTCATAAATATCATCTAAGATCCGTCGGAGAAATGGTTCTATAACTGGTAGAGAACGGCTACTTGATAAGTAATCACAAGTGGACTAGCTTTGAGATTCTCAGAATACCACTAACAGATTAACGTTTGATAAGTGTAAAAAGCTAAGGAAAGTATTAGTAATTGCAGTCAACTAAACTAACTATTAAGGCGATCAGTAATCCATATGCTCGATAAACGCTGCAATACAGATCCAATAATACCATGTCATTTACCCCGAACGGATTCGAACCCATGCCTGGAAGAAGCGTAATCACCCAGTAAAGCCTTGTACACATCTCAGTTTTCATTGCCCTCGCTCAGGAGCGTGATTTCACATAAAATGCACTTCTCTTTAGTATCTTAGAGAGTACTTCCCATGAATGATAATCGTTCTTATGACCACACTACCAATGCAGTTCCAGACTCTGTAAATGGAATGCTTTCTCCTTTTCGCGAACATAGCCATTTTGTTGCAGACCTATGCACCAAAGGAAACTTCATTCTGTCCCATCTAATAACCGGTACGCATTCTCTCCCAATGCGGTGCGTATCACAACGTTACATGTGAAGGAATGTACGCATATGATCATCTCAATTCGCGAAATGACAAAACGATAATTTGTGTAGCTGTTTCTGTATTTTTCAACTCTTCCACATATTCCGTATGTTCTGGTCTACGTGTGCATTGGTTTGACGGTTGCTGAAACATCCACTGGTGGTATTTCAGATAACCTTGGATAAAGTCAAGAACGAATCAGAAATTGCCAGGTCCACATTCCTTCAGCTATGGGAAGCAACTTGACCGCGCTACCAGATCAGTCGCTAAGACAGAGTTTGTGTTTTAGAAAAGTTGTCCACCATACGCTGGTCTGAAGCATAACCGCTTCACACTAAGAGTAACATAAAGCACCGTAAAACTGTTGCTGTTTGACCACTGGGACTTTTGTTAGATTCTGAAATTGGCCGGGTTGAAATAAAACGATAAAACGATGTTTGTTCGATGTCCAAAACCTGTCTGGATTGGATGTGACATTCGCTGTAAACTCGTTCTAACTGTTCATCTTCAATTTCTATGTCAATGTGGGTTAAGCTAGGAAATAAAGCAGACAGTTCACAAACAGGTAGCGTTCGGCAATGAATGACTTTATGATTCCAGGACGAGTAGGGCCTAATGGTCCACGCAAGCCTAGTGTTTTGGTGGGCACTTACACTGTCCCTTGTGCGTTGGATCATGTCACAATCAGTGGCATTTCTGGTTGTGCAGATCTGGATAATGAATTTACGTCGAGGATGGCTCGGCCGCGAGCAAAATAACCTCTATGTTGTTTTCAAAGACTAACCGATGCGGTCTAGATGGCTTCAAATGACTAATCGATAATTACCGGGTCTCTCATGCCGATGAAGGCTTTCACGACTGAATACTGAATTGCCCGGTTCACGCCTTTCTGAATTCCTGGGTAACTTTTCTGAGCAGGTACTATCCCCGACACCCATGAATCTAGATTTTCTGATCGAATGAACTATTTAAGCGATATAACTTTCAAGTCGGTTGGAACCTGGACTGCTAGTGTGCAGCCCAGAGTGTTCTATTATACCCTCTATATTTTCGTTTATTTCTTCGACTAGCAGTGCTTCAATTGCGCTCTCCACCAAATGTTCCCATCTGTCCTGTCGAACCTAATCACCGGCCGAAATGTTTCAGTTGCCCTTAAACATAATCACTGGTTTTAAATTGTGCGCGACGAAAAAAGTTGCCTTTAGAAATTGCTTTTAGCCATGTGTTTTGCTGTTTTTCGAATCCTTCTTTCTCAGGTAAAATTTTTATTCGCACTAATCGAGCATTCCTAGGTTATTTTGATCGCCTACTGACGATCTCCATGTTTGTTCATTTGGACTTCTGCTCGACTGCACTGATCTAGTTGTTTCCACTGGAAGCATTGTTCTCCGGTCTGTCAAAACAGCTCGCGTGCAGATGGCAAATTTCCTGTTTGTCTGCGAAAGTATCGCGAAATGACTCCCTATTAGTCTGCACCGCCAAGTCCAGTAGTATTTCTATTCATGATACAAATCTGAAATATTAATGGTAGATTTAACTTATACAATGAATTTAACCTCTAACCAGGGAGAACTGACCTCAAGAGCACTTCTAAATCTCGATAGGGATATTGCCGGATAAGAAACTCAAATGTACTTGCCTGAAGAAGTTTGTATCCCAACTCGCTGTTGACTATCCATAAAAAAGCTATCATACGGACTAGTTTGGGGCCAAGTTGTACTAACCCCTTAGCTTTCTCATGAACGTGGAATTAGCTGTCCATTTACTTTTCGTCGAAGGTGTGCCCTGGTAACTACCGCTCTGTGACAGAAGAGAGACAAAATAAAGCCTGATGAATTACAATACGGACATCAAGAGATTTATAAAAATGACCTCTGATGCGTCTTTCTAACTAATCTACAGGCCTTAATAAAGACAGATCTGACAAGATCGCTCTCATTTGGTCAGCCCCGGATGCTTCGGTAGATGTGGGAGATTTTTTGAAAACAAATCACACATGCAACGTGTATGGATCACCCAAACAATGCATATTAAAGCAATCTGACGGGGAAATTACTTGCAGACTGAAATAGTATTTCTATTTTATACAAATCAAGATACGCAAGTTTTCTGCAATTTGGAAGTACGGATCACGATCGAAAGTTATAGTAGAACAAAAAATAAGTTGTAATTGACCTGTTTCTGAGAAAATAGATTACTACCACTCGGTAAAATAAATATTGCATATGGTATAAGATCGTAAATCTGCAGATAAATGTATCTCTGATTACCCATCTTAAGCGTATACCGAATAAGTACACACACCTAAGTTGACTTTTGGGTGTCCAGTCTATTTGGGCCTTGGTTCTGATTGGTTCATTGTATTGATCAATTTCGTGTCATTGTTCTCGTAATTCATACAATTTACTTTCCGAGTTGTGGACACATGGTACGCAGGTAAGGAAGCCCAGATTTTTTCCCATGCTTGTATGCGATCTGCTTCCTCGGCGAAATGCGGAAGTTTGGGAATTGCCATTGCATGTGGTACTTTATTATTACACGCATTCTATGAATACAAATCCTAGATTTAAAAAAAGCTTTTCTATTTTTTAATCAGAATTTCAAAATCACATGATTTTTCACACTGGAATCTCATTTGAATCGTTAGGAGCGTGAATGGATGGTAAGTTCATTTAAGGATCACTTGGTGGTTCGTGGGAGGATTTTCGACGGTAAGGCAGGGCTAACCTTCAGAAAGTGGACACAAAGCTCAAAAGTATCAATTTTTCTTCTCAGTAGTATGTTTCGCATAAGGGGAAGAGGAAAATCAATATTTTCGTGCCGTGTCTTCTTTCTCAAAGTTAGCCTTGCCTGGCCGACGAAAATCATCCGACGAATCACAGTGTGATTCTTAAATGAACTCATCGTCTATTCACGTTCCTAACAATTCAGCTGACGTTCCAGTGAGAAACGAAGAAAGGAACACAGCAGTATAGGAATGTTTGGACAGAATACTACCCGGTACGCATACCTGAAGAGCGGCAATAACCACAAAACCGGTCAAATGCTTCCGGAGAAAACTTTTGTTCATCCATCCTTATGCGGAATATACTACTGAGAAGAAAACCAATACCTTCGGGCCCTATGAATTTTTCTTTTATTCCTCAACCACTTAGTGAACGGCAAGCTCATAAATCAAGCATTTCTAACTCCTTTGCAAGAATTCAACACAACCCAAATGAATGTATTCAGAACCGCCCGAATAGTGAAGTACAAAAATGCTTGTTTGCGTGCTACGTCGGGGTAGTGTTCTGTAAAAGAACGACCGAGGCCAGTTAGAAAACACGTGAAACTCCGTTTGCCGAGGCTCAGATAATACGCCAAGCAGATTCCTACACTCGCTTATATCGCGTTCTGTAAATACACTTGGCCCTTACTTGTAAGTTTACACTTTAAGGTTACCGATTATCGGCCACGCTAGCACTGATGAACAGACGTAAATTCGAGTATGTGAGAGGGAACATTAGCAAGTGTTGGTTATTAGGTGGTGGAGGAACGCAAAACTGATTTTACCATAGTTGACTTTCTAAATGACTGTTGCACCGAGGACGCATGTGAGAAATAAAATCAACCAGGGCTTCTGTAGGCATCTCGCGATGAGAGCATGCCAACTGGTCAAATCACAAATGAGTAGTTGCATCTGCCGATTGTCTGAGAACATGCAAATGTTTGTTACTTTAATGGCTTCTGATATTTAACGATCCTGCTCCAGTGTCTATCAAGAGTGAAATATTGAAAATTTCTGCCTTTCTTCCTTCCCCATTCCATCAAGTTATGACACTTCTTTTCTATCTTTCGGAGTACTGTCTTCCGTCATTTGGGCATACTTTTATTCGGGAACAAAGGGCAGAAAAATTGTGCAGATGCACACTACATTCCAATCTTCTTCTGAAATAGGTCCAGATATGTTTGGACAAATCAAACAGATGTCAACAAAATGAGTAATTTGGTAAGATGCGAATCCCGAGATAGCAGTGCATTGTAGAATGGATATAGTGTTAACTGGGGTCAAAACTTCAGAAATTCAATCGAATGATTTCATGGTTCACGCAGAAGATTTGCCATGACCTACTCGGTCGGGATTTTGAACCTAAATCTGACACTTTAATCGTGTTCTTCATCCATGATTTCTAATAGGCCTTGATGAATCACGGTAGAAATTTGTTGGTGAGTATCTAATCGCCAGCTAATTTGTGTCACGATTTGGTCAAAAAAAACTTTCAATAATTAGGTGTGAAATAATCTGACAGGCGCACTTGAATTAAATGCTTACCGCTGAGATCACCACAAAGTCCGCGCGTAAACAACCAGCGCGTCACACTGGTTGTTGCTGTTGTTGTTGTTGTTGTTGTTGTTGAATCGATTATTACCTTTTTCTAAACCTTTAGTCAGATTCAGTAGGCAAAGTGGTAACCAACGTAACAACGAAATAATACCACACAACGGAGGTCACCATAAATAACAAGAAATTGTTCAAAAACCGTCTGGGACATTTGGTCGACGGGATTCCTTATCGCCGGACACATGGTGGAAAAATCGTGCATGAGGGATTCACATAAGCACTGTATGCCTACATGAGTGTGTGTGTTTGTCTCTTGATAAAGTAACAAATGACATACTCGATTTCAAATTAATATCAGGATGCGCATGAGATACTTCAAGCTGTGAAATATCGTGGTAAATTTGTAATACTGATACTTGGAGTAGTAGTAATATCTAATTTAAACGTTGATGAATACCGGATGCCAGCTGCCAGTGCGTCCTGGAATAATTCAGATCCAGACTACACGACAGCCGGAAAACATGTCGGGGTTTGTTTAGAAATGTTCACATATAAATTACAAACGATCCTCATTGATGTAACATCATCTGATCAATGGCACTTGGAGCATGTTTGTACTCCGCGTTCGTATGTCGCCACGGATCTTCTGGACGGATTATGTGGGCAGTTTGCAGCAAAACAACATCGGTCTGTGTCACGTGACTTCTCCATGGACCCATTACAAATCCCAGGAAAGAACAGTTCAAGTGGGAACTAAAAGTGGATCACGGAAACAACTACATGCTCATTAATGAACTTATGTACAATGTGACCCAGTAGACCGACAGATACGCCGGCTACGTGGATGCATGCGCATAATATACGACAAACCATTGTGTAAGTGATTGTTTTTCATTTTATTTTAAATGTACACCTAATGCTTTACGCTGACTTGGTTACGATGTAAACGAACGAGTTTCAAGTGTTCTCTGTTAATTTAGTCAGCATCATTTCTGCTGAGTGGTTTCAGTGTGTTAGAGGGTCAATCGGCCATACGTCACCCTTGACGTTGATTGTGCGACTGAAATAGATCGTTGTCGCCAGTTAATATCCAATCCACGATGAATCGCAGGTAATTACCTGTAAAATTTTTCGGAGAAGAATACTGCACAGCAATGATGCTATTGGTTATCAGAAGAATGTAAGAAATCTCTGAGCCACGGATAAGGAGGTGATACCATTTCGACGGTTAGCCCTGAATAATGTGGGTACAAACTCACCGAATAAGCAACCACGAACAAACAGCGGCTTTGGAAGGCGTGATGTGTTTTCGTCTGGCAAGCTTTCTCCCTAAAAAAACCCCAATTTCGCTGGCGACGTGGTTATGTGCCGAGTGTGACATGCGCCATGAACAAGGCCAGTGTCACGTGTCGTCTTCCGGCGAAGGTACATGAAGTACTCAGTTGTCCAACGGCTCGCTCAGAATAATTCTGCTGTCTCGCAGACTAAACTTGGATACATACAGCCTAGAGGTGCATCGTCGAATAAATATTTCCTCTGGAATGAACCCCCGAATATCTCAAAATCCTACTATGCATTCAATCATGGCTGACTTTCAAAAAACACTTGCAGTCATTTTCAGACTTGCGCCGTACACAAATTCTCATCTACCCAATTGTCCATCTTCATTTCCTTGCGTTTCGTGTGAGTTATTTTGGGATCTTCGGTCGGCCGTATTAGTGGTAGAATCTCTAAGGGAATTATCCTGTCATTTGTTGCTCGACCTAAACCGAATAGCATCTGGGTCTCAGTGAACTTTGCCATGCCAAATGATACCCTTCTTCGTCCTCAATTACACTCAAACTGGCCACATTTACCGATTGCTGGACAACAGGCATATTTAGCTCGTACACTAGAGACCCAAACTGTCCAAGAGGCTCACGCACACTCAAGTACACATATATATTGTTCGAATGATATTCCCATCTAATCCTTCAATAACGTTTCTTCCGCAGCTGTTTGGTGACCCTTAGACTACGGCTTCTGGTCTTGCTACTCGGTGTGGACTTTAAGGCTGCACTCCGTGGATCCCAGTAGACCGTCAGTTGTGCGCAGTAAGATCTGGAATATCTTGCAAATTGAGCATTCACCCCTTCGATAGAAGAGATCTGTATGCTGTCTTAGCGTACTCCTCAATAGATTTCATTCCAGATGCAATCAAGGACACTTTCTAACGACAGCTGCTCGAATTAACACGTAAATTAAATCAATGTGACACTGTAATTTCACCAGGAGAAATGGACGCTGGGTTAGGTTGGACGTCGTCAAACGAGATGAGTTAAGAGGGTTTTGACTGTTAACGACTCCTGTCGTTCAGAAAACTGGGAAAAGTCGCTAGTCCTGGGTCTAGAAGTTCGATTGTTTCAGGCTAGTATGAACTTCAGATACTCCAATCACCGGCAAGTCACCTGGTATCCGTACTTTTCTAATGAACTATGAATACCGATATCGGCTGCCTACAAAATCACCGGCCATACTAAACTATTTTTCTCGACTCCGAACACGTGCTAGTTAATACCAAGGTCTCCATAAAATGGTGATCTTTTTCGAGGCAACGTTTGCAACCGATTGCCGATTTGCTCTGAATAAAATTACCTGAGGTAATTGAAAAACCAGCCCATTACAACATCCCGGATTAGGCTGTCTTCATATTTTAAGCATTTCAAAATTTCGATGTAGTCTAAGTCTGACAAGTTTTAGACGGCAAAATCAATCAGATTCGTGTACGCAAGTTAACATTTGCTTAGTTGAAATAGCATCCATTTAGCTTAAACTACAGTCCATCCTAATATACATTTCCAGCTGTTCATTTCACTGTTTTTTAAGTTGTGTGAGTTCTATCTTTCACTGATTAAAATACTAGGTCACTACATGTCATAAATAACCTGCATGATTAGACAGCTGGACTGATTTTGTACAAACCATTCACGGAATCTGCGTGCAATGCATGCGTTTCACCGTGCGGTTCGGTGTTTCGCGTGTGCCAACGTGCGCACTGTCCGCACGGGCACATTCCATTGTACCACCCACGCACTCTCCGCAAATCGTATACCTGCAAAAACACACCGTTGACGTACTTCACTCTCTGCTGTCATTTCATGGGTCACAACGTAAAGCCAGTAAGTGACCCGCATATCCATACTGGTTTCATCATCCTGAGTGTGTGATAACAAGTGAGCGAAAGGTTGCACCTTCGTCATAATCGCCGCAGGCTGTGAAAAGACCACCGACTTCGATGTGCTTTTCGAATGTTAACTGCTTCCAGTAGTCCATTCCGGTTGCGTTTATAGCAGCTGGACAGTCAGACGTAACTGTGACTCAGGAGTAGACGCCCCTAAGCAAAAATTGATATTGTTAGCTGAATGCTGCCTTCAGTGGTGTTAAGGTACTTGATAAGTTTCCAGTTTCGCTTATGAGTCTTCGTGCAAGTCACGTGATGCAACGCGGTGCAGCCTCACGCTAGCATGCGCAGACAACTGGCCATTGACAGCCCCGGAGGCAGGTCGTCGTGACAACTAAACATTACTCGAAGGACAACGGATAGAATGTATTCCAACAATCAGGATATCTCCAACCTCGTATATAAATGCGTGAGCTGTTAATAAAACCCGAATGTGCTTCCTCAGTTAATGTGGTCTTTTCGTTGTCTTGGATCGAAGCCAATCCAGTACCTATTGGTAATTCGTATCCGTTCGCTATTGCCACTGACCTAATTCCGTATGCTGATTTCAAGCACAAATATTACAGTTCCTCCTCAGTTTTTCTGACCTACGGTTTTGGAACTTTTTCTTCTATCAGTAGTCTAAGCTGAGAGGTGAATATAATAACTAGACCACGGTTACCGGCTGTAAAAGCTGCACATACTGGTTCTCCAAGGTCGCCCGTGATTCGTTTGTGGTCCAGGTATTACTTAGTTTACGAAATCGAGGGTACCGTTATCGTCCGTGCCACCAAACCATGTCTTTCGTCAAAAAATCTAGTCATCAAAACAATAGGGTAGAAAAAATGATAGCTTCTTGCGTGATAATGTTATTTTCCTGTTCTGAATTCTACTCTTCAGTAAGCCGATCCCATTTCCAGATCGCTATCTTCCGTCCCCACTAGTTCAAATGAAAGCAGCCAAAGCCTACCGGCATACAGTAGTCCTGGTTCATTAAGTAAAATTCCCTAATATTTATGAATTGCTTTGCTTGTGTTATTGCGCCTGTGCGACTGTCATCATTTCCTCGGTTGTCCGGTCGCATTTTGATTGGCCCATCTTGTTCGATGCATTTCAGGCGACTTAGGTCATGGAGTTTTTGTCGAATTCGGACCGCCCATCCTGATTGGTTGGCCAAGCTCACAATATGGCCTTCTATTTACACATTCACACTCTTGTCTTTTGATGAGTCCACTATGTCAGTTGTCCAATGGAAGAAATGGGATGAAGCGGCCTCACTCTGGTCTTGCGTCCTGTCTTTGTTAGGTTTATTGGCAAGATCGGGTTACCTCCACGTCTGTGTATTGATCGCAATTTATCTGGCACGGTCCGGCGTCGTGCAACCACAGCAAACCAATGAAACAACTCTGTCAGATTCAGGCGAAATGCCGAATAGATTATCATTCCTTCACAATTCGATTAGCATGCTCTTCGACCATTTCAAATTACACGAAGATTCCAGAATGACTAGTAACGGAAAACTTTGTTACCCTTAGCCTTGTTAAGGTATAATTTCTGGAAAGGAAATAAAGACCATACTTCCGAGTCACACTGCCGTCCGCGGATTCCTTTGGCATTTTATGAAAACAGCGGCGTACAAGTAAAAACCCAACCATTCACTGCTTTGCATCTGCATGTCTAGGGATGACTAATTAAGCACAGTAGTGCACCTTGGTCACGACTGGCCGTCGACATGGACGAATTTCTCCTGTCGGAAACTTGGATTGCACCAGGTAGCACCAGATACCTCGTCTTGGGAATCAATCACAGTGTCACAAACCAATTGCTAAGTCCAGTGTAAACAAAAGGACGTTGTCATGTTTAGCACAAGATTCGACGCTTCTTGGTTGAATCCGAGAGTTTGGCAAATCGTGGACCATTTACCCATTAGGGAAGCATATTGAATTGGCCCACGTGGTGAAGATTGACTCGAAAAGCTTGGAATGATAACGGAAGAAAGATTGTCATATTCTGATAAGCTTGCTCGCAGCAGAGGAATCATTAAGCAAGTTTTTATGACGAGTATTAACCAGTGAGCTTAGTGGGACAGAGCTGAGTTTGAGGCACGTTGAAGAGTCCATGTTCTACGTGTCACTTTGAATGTGACAGTTAAAATGTCACTTGGGGTAAACGGTAAGTCGGCAAATTATGTTCTCAGTTGATAACACTGTTATGACCATGTGGCTTTCACATGGATTAGCAGTTTTCAAAGATGTACCTTTGAATGTAAGATTATACTACTTTTGTTCTGAATATTTGCTCGAAGAATGAATTCCGTGGAAGGCGCATGCTCCATGGCGATTTCAGTCTACCACAAAAGAGGCAGGACCGGCAAATAGGACTGAAACTAGAATTGTCATGGAACCCCAAAATGACTGACAAGGGAGCCACATTCCGCCACAAGATTTCATTCAAATTAGTGGATAAAATCGGAAAACAAGTTCAAGGCATTATTCGATATTTGTTCTCTACTCTCTATTATATCACTTGAATGGATAACTGATATCATTTGTTTCCACAAGGATAATATCATTTTTTCTGAGCATCTCCTCAAAAGATATTGCTTCTATATACAAAAAATGCACGATTCCAGTCGGATGACAAGAGTTGCTAACAAATTGATGGTATGACAATGAGAAAGCCACTTGAACCGGTTTGGGCATAAATATATATATAATTATATATATATATATATATATATATGTATATATATATATAGCGATCCCATTCAATCGCTCATTCACGTTTGACAACGAGTCTTAGTTTGGATCGAAACGTCACCATAAGCGTATTAACTCAGTGTACGCCTTCTCAACTTTAATATATATATATATATATATTCATGGGATATTTAGAAACAAAGACACTGCCTAATTGCTTGCGGCATGCATGCCTTTACGATCGTTATGTGGATGACACGCTTGCTTTAGTGAGAAACAAAGCGCATGCACCAGATATTCTAAAAATATTTCAACAGGTGTCCTCTTGATGTACAACTTAAGTGGACATGAAACAAAATGTGATTCCCAGTTTTTAGGAATTTGTTGGAAACCATGATGTTTCCTTAATTAGATCCACTTTTCATAAACCTGCGTTGAATCCAGAAAGAATCGGGTTAAACTTGGAACCAATCCAATCCTGCAACGGTTTTTTGTGCCTCACATATATCCAACATACTCACACTGTTATTCACATGGTCGAACTAATGCAGATAAATTTGGGATAAGTTTTGTAAGATTAGACTGGTCCGAATTAGAACCTCGTTTTTGGAGAGCATCTGGATGAAATGGATAATTTTGTTACACTGAAAGTCACATCACACTTGGTTATCTCAAATTAAATGAAATGTCCTCGCTTATGCAAAAGGTTTTGGTTGACACTTACTGAGCCGAGGCAACTGTGAAGTTGGCGCAACATAAATCCTACTATGTGGCTCAATAACTTGGGCGCTGCGAACACAAGACATGCGGAGATGTCGACTTTTGAACACCGTTGGCTTCGTAGTATTGCTGGAACCTAGTGAAAGAATTTTATTAACAAGATTGAGGATGGACATGGAATGTTTGGTTACAACGCAGTCGGCCGTGCAGGCACTAGACATGAGTAGATTAAGTTGGTTGGCTTATGTGTTACGGATGGTGGCCGATCTAATCCCTCGAAATGGATTGTTCTTTGTGGTTGTTAATGGTTGTTGGCCAGTCCATGGTGTTGCGAAAAAGTGGACTGTTCAAAAGGGTTCGAGTTAGATTAAACTGGTTGGGGTCCGTGAGAGTTGATTCAAGGGCCAGAAAGTTTAATGAATATGACTCAATACCTCAGTCACTAGCCTTGTTTTCTTACTATGTATTCTTTTACACTTGTGATCATAGGATTCCTCTTTGGTTATTATTCGGTGCTATGAGGTAACATAGAAAACCAGGGCACATTCGTGCACGGTTAGTGGTTGCACAAACTGATCTGAACTAAACTTCGTCTTACTGATTTTCAGCCGCTATGATTGATCACTGTGACCTATGATAAATTTGCGCGCAGTTTAGGCTAGTCCGATGTTTTCACTTAGTACACATTCGTTTCAGAAGTGTAGTACGAGTCGTTTGCCAATATACGTTACGCTGCAATCTGGATCGTCTGGTCGCCTGTGTGATTGAGGTAACCCGCTGCTCGAAAAACTGGGTAAGCCAGACACTGATCACTTGGAAGAAATCCGGAAAAGTTTGTGCGTGGGTAAACCCAGAACTAATTTTATTTCAACACTAAAGACAGAATATTACATGTTATTTATTTTCGATGAAATTCCGGTGCTTTTTCATCGACCATGTTTTTTTCAAGTTAGATTTAACCCTGTATTTTTGGCAACTTGATTTGGATGTTGAGTCAAGCGTGTGGGTTGCTGCTTTTTCGGATCACTTCAGGCTTGTCGATTCCGCAGACATCCGGAACACGGCTCACGAACACGTCTTCTGTCGGAGTCTGCGGCGGTAAATCGATAAACTTTCCTCAGCCTATAAGATAGGGAGGATTGCAGTCAAAAACAGTTGGCAAGGCTATTTGTATTGCGGCAATGAATAACTGCCAAGGATAAAATACCTCCAAGACACTGACCACAACGAAACCTACCGGATGTTAATTAAGACGCAAAAGCGTAGGCTGCCAAACACACCCAAATAAGCGGAAGACTGATATATTATATTGTACTCTACAAACTTTTTCGAGCATAAATATTATATTTCGATCAGAAACATCAATGAAAATAAATAACAATCATCACCTAGGGATAAGGGAAGATAGAAAAAATCACTGGAAAGAAAACTGATTAGGTGAATGATTTGAACATTCAAGGTAGGTTGCTCAAGTAGTCGGCCGAAACACAGTCCCGGTTTGCCAGAATGCATGCTAACTCGGAGACTGTGGAATTCAGATGGGCATTGGTTCTGGAGAGTACTGAACGCAAAGCGGATAATGTGAGAAAATATGAGAACATCACTTCGAAAGACCATTGTGCAGAGGATGATTGGGATTTTAGAGTGCCTTGTGTGCAAACTTTTCACACGTGGATAGGTGTTAATCACACGATCTAATAGTCAATTCGTTTGGTGGTACGAAAGACACTTGACTAATAACTGGCAGTTCCCGGCGGTAAACCTTAAAGTCTTTCTAAGGTAAACTTGTGAAAATAAGTGGAGATTAGTAAAGAAGTATCGAGAAAACCATATAGCCATAAAAAGCTCAGCTGGTGCTCTATTTCACTATGTAGTGTCGAAGATGTCTGATCTACGCCAATCCCAATTGTTTTTGCGTAGGCAGAAACCTAGGAAATCCCCTTCATATTATCATCAATAACAAACCACAAGTATTCCATGGAATCAACTCTGATGCGTATTTCTGAATTGATGTGTGACTGGTTCATGTGGGCAAGCCGACTTGGAGGGAGAGAGAATAAGCATTTGAAGTATGTAGAAGTGTTAATACTGAAGTGACTCCGTGCGGAAAAGTCATAAACAGAAGACGAGTCGCTATTACAACTGAGAGTTAGCGTTTCTACCAAGGCTTCAGAGAGGGCAGCATCATCGGCATATGCAACCAAGTAACAGGAGAAGTCTCTCGAAGACGTTCGGGATGCGAGGCCGAGCGTGTCTTCTTTCGGATTCTGAAGTCGCGGTTGGCGAAGCCCTTCCCCAGTCAGTAGAACAGTGAAGATTGGAACCAACAACCACATGCCAGTATTGTATCGTTTATATCGTGGTGCCGACATAGCACCGATACAACAGTACACGAGAAGGCAAACCACTGCAGAAGATGCTTAGTGGTCGGGACGATTAGAAAACGAGGACACTCGAAAATTGCAGCATGAGTGGAAACGTACAGATCCCGTGTGCAATCAAACAAACGCAAGGGAACGAAGGTCAAAAAATTGACATCAGGCGTAAAATGATGTCTGGAAATAATCGATTTTCTCTTAACGATCGATGCCACTACATGCCAACTGATATGCCAATGATGAATGCAGCGAAAGGATATTGGGAAACAACAATACCCTGAAGCATGCGTGATTTGTTAAACACTGGTTTCAATTCCTTACTGCCTAATTGTGTTCATAGGGTTTGGTTGCTAAAGTAATCGGATAGGCATGACAATGAGAGCATGGGACAAGCAAATGTCTCCAGTCTGTGAAGTAGGATAGACCGTGGAACAGGGGCGATTACGGACAAATAGTCTAAAGCGGAACAACGTACCTATAACATCGATGCTTCTAAGGGCTTACAAATGTGATGAACAAGGAGGCGCCAGCACCCACGCTGGGCCTGATAGATATATAAGCGAACTGAAAGGAGTTGTCAGAAGGGTAAATAGGAGATCCTAGGTGCCTAAACGCAGCAAGCCCTGTTGGTTTAAGACAGGAGGACGCTAAGGCAGCGTGGCAAAAGCGCTTAGGCAAGCCAGTAAGATTACCGAACTTGGGGTGTGAGCAGCGGTGACTGGTCTCCTACAGTTAGCGGTAGAAGACAAGCTTAAGGATGCGTTGATTAGAAAAGTCAATGCATGCGTTAGGGGCCTTAAAGATGCTGAGTGCAGACTGTCAGGGCGAACCGCCGTAGTAATTTTAGTGATACGGAGAAGCTTAAGCACATTTTTCCTAGAAAGTAGTGCAAACTGGCGTATCTTTGCCCTGAACGAATGTGACTGGGTGATAATTAGAATGGATGAAAGCTTGATTAATGCTGTCGATATACGTAGAACATTTCACAGGTCCAATTTCTTCTTTCCTCAGTACTCTCGATCCTAATCTTTATTGGGGTAAAAATGTATCACATATGAATTATGAGCTATTTTCTAAAAGTGATCCTTTCGTCTCCTTGAAGACTACGGTAACTGGTATTGGTCATCTCCATGAACAGTCTAGCATTGGCTTTCGATAGTACACCAAACCCGAAACAAACAGCTGGGTGTGAAGAAATTTTTGGGGAAGAATAAGTTTGTTGTACAAAAAAATCACGGAGGCCAATTGAGGTATGATTTGTTTGAATAAATGAACAGAAAGCAGACGGTCAGAATTTCTTAGACCTTAATAGAAGCAAACTGATTGGGATGGGCAGGTGAGCAATCCGGACTAGGTGAGAATAGCTTTGAGTGAAATGGAGAAACATTTAGTTTTGTCAGATAAAACAAAGTCAATGATAGGGTAGAGGCATGGTAACGGCAAAGAATCGCAGCGCAGCCACTCAAAGGGCGATCGGTTACGGTGTCTTCTTTGAAGTCAATAAATCTCAGTCGCTAATCGTAACAGATTTAGTCAGACGTCTCAATTCCATTAAAATCTAGTTGTGCCTACTCATTCAAGAGCAACCAAGGGGCCTGTGACAGATTTGCATGAATCTCACTCAAAACATGCGGTAAGCGGCATCTATTGATTTTTCAGGTCTAAGCACATTGACTGATTATTTCGAGCCCAACACTTTCCCGGAAGAAGAAAGCTTTCTTCGTGCAACACTCACTCGCAGTGGCTATCCAGCGAAATTCATCGAAGTCCATAGTCGAATGGTGACCCAACCTACAATGCAACGAAGAAAGCCGTGTACATCATATTGGACTTCAAGGGAAACCACATTCTTGACAATATACGTCACACGTACAGTTCGGCCACAAACTACGCATTCCCAGGAACAGACCTTCACGTCCGGCCAACGATCCGGCGGATTATTCTGAACGAAACAACTTGAATCTATTTGGAAGCAACATTCTGCTTCATGTCTCATGTATCAGTTCACCCGCAGCTGTGGTGACACTTAGATTGACGGACCAGATCGAGGATATTCACAACGAATGTGAGAACAATTCACAAATGGTTGGTCCAATCGGTGTGACAAAACACAACGAATAATTGTTCTGCTCTCAACCCGAGGCCATCAATCACGAAACACTCGAAAACAATCAAACATTCAGTCGACCACAATTCATGTTATAACCGTTGCCGCACAATAATGACCGGAAGATTTGAGTATTCAACGAAGTCTTGCTAACTGAATTACGTAACCCAGCTCTTTATACATAAACACTATTAACGAAGACTCTTCCCATACCGAGGGGGCTACATTGGTTGTTTAGTGCACTAAATTTAACATCTATGCCTATTCAGTACAGTTTATAACTGAATATTGTATAATCATCGGATTGCTTTAGGTAAGCGATTGAAAATAAAAAATACGAAATGATAACATTCAGCAGTATTGGTCTTCGTTCTCTGTTCATTTAACAAGATAAATTGTACTCACTGTTTCACATTTGAATTCTCACAAGTTCGTTGCTTCTTCTCAAATCGCCATTTCGAGCATCACTACAGCTGACTTCTGAACATGTCAGAAAAATCAGACATTCCATTGTTTTCCTTTCAACGTTTTCCTTGATAAGGGACAGAGGACAGTGATTCCGACCACATTCTCAGGCCTACTCCTGATAGATCCTGGAATGTGTATCATTCTCTTGGTTCCATTGACTTGATTCCTGAGTAACGAGTAACCGTCACCTTGATTGGCAAAGAAATGTTTCCGATCTAATAGCCACGGTCAGCGATCAGAACGCCATGACAACCACCAACTCGAGCTATGACCAATCAAAATTTTCATATCCATTAAAACAATCCTTCTTTCTTAGCGTCCATTAAAACACGTGCAATCGAAAATGGTACAAATGCAGAGACAATCCCCAAAGCACATTGCAATAAAAATGATGTCCAAAAATGATTAGTCCATGTCAGTACAGTTTCTCATCACCTAAGTAACGTGTGAATGTTTTCGTTGATATTTATTATCCTTTTTAATCAATATATTCATCAAAGATATTCAGATTTGCCTGATTTAAGCCGCTAATAACCCAAAGGTGTGAACTGCTTAGCAGACTAGTTGGTGATTTGGAGAAAGGTATTTCAAGAATAAGATTTGAGCTTGGACGGTTTCTTAGGACCTTGTATCCGGCAAAGCGGACTGCCAAACAAAAGAAAGTTTGAATATCGCTAATCATTAACTGCTTTTCACCATCCGTTTTTGTCAAACAGGGGATTTTTGCTAGGTCTACGTCAAATAACAGGGACCGCAAACGTACTCGTGCAATCATCAATAACTTGTCCATTTACTGTCTTATGGGGGAACAATAGTGTGTAATAGAGTTTGGACATGTATGGCTCGTTGACTGTAGTTTGATAAAACAGTAAGACTGTACGAGAGACGACCACCGATAAGAGCGTCTTTCGGCAGCTGTTGGATGTCCAAAGACAAGTGGAGAATTGCAAACGACTCATGGTGAGACGGGTAGGCTCTCGTTACCAGAAATAAATATTGGAAGCATTATGTACCTGTTCCATCTTTGATGGAGATAGTCAACAGGGTACATTTGCAGCATCCTAAATGCGACTCCATCTCTGTGAGTCGAACGCCCCAGCCATTACACCGATTTACTGAACATCGTCGTGCGACTGATAAGAATAGTTGCCAGTACAGCTTGCCTCGGCCTTGTGATTTTTTTCTGATTAAAAAATCGTTCACAAATACCGGAGTATCCAAGAGAAAATCTGTCAAATTCCGGTGTCAACTACACAGTTGGAAAAGCAAACGATGCATAATGTTGGCCTGGAATGACGGGTCGTATTAGTATTTCTCAAAGTGAGCTAGGTAGAGTCTATCGAAGTGTGCAATTAAAGGAACATTTGTACTGAAATAGTCACGGACCAGTGCTTGGCAAATCATGACCAAAAATATTTTCGAACAGAGGAGGACAAACGCTCTTGTTCTGACTGGTTGATTCAGTTATCGCTTCGAAATCGACTTCCTCAAATCCACGACTAAAACAGACAAGCTCATTTTGTTGAAATGCTGTTTTCCGGCTCTAATAAACCATTGCAGAATTTCGGCAATTTTCCCAAAATATCAATCTTAAAAGTGGACCTTTAGTGTGCGCTACCGTCGGTCAAGTGGTAAGGCTGAAACAGACGGGCATATTGTGAAAATGATAGTCAGGTTGGCAAAACAATCGAGATATGATCATGATTTAGTACTATCAGAGTGCTAGAATATCCTTACTGCAGTGGTCAAATGCATTCAGATACGGAGAAAATCCGACGGCAGAAATCGCTAATTGCTTAGGAAGTTTGATTTATCGTACTATCTCTTTTTATAAGCTGGTAATCCGCCGGCAAATAGGAGATGAGTTCCAGGTCTTGCGGAAAGCGAAATGATTTTGCAGGTTGCTCTAAGATAAAGGAAAATGCCTAGAAATGGACTAGAACGAAAGATCCTCATTCTCCTTCCCAACATAAACATGAACTGATGCTGACTTTAACAGTTCGCCGCAGACAGAATAGAAAATAAAATCCACAGTTCAGCCAGTATCGTGCATAATTTTCAAGTTCAACGAGGCCTACTTAAATCTGAAAAAAATCAAGGTATTTAAAATTTGTTCTGGTACCACGTACGATGATTTCATTTTTCACTTGATTAAACAAATGAGCTAAGCTGAACTGTGTTCATCAAGGTCATTCATTGGCGCTGAAATGCATGGCCTTGACAAAATCAAGGTGCAAGCAGACCAGGTCAAGTGAGTTGAGCGAAGTTCGGGTGATGATGAGTAATCTGAAGCAATGGAATACAAGTAGCGTTCATCGGCTTGGTGTCCATTACGGAACTCGGATCGATCAACTCATTTTTGGGCCACCTAACGCTGAATGACAAGGTTGAGTTGGTCTTGTTTTGCGCGTCCGGTGATAGTATGTCAGCTACATCCCGAGAAAGAGGCTTGCATTATTCACTGGAAGGGAAGTGTGGATCACGTTTGCACAGACGAGGGTCATTTATTGTTGGACTCTGTCAGTAATCCAGAGACGGGTGAAAAATGAAGTGGAAGGCCCCTCATAGAATGTTGTTTACAAAAAAACCTTGGATCTCGACTAGTGAGTTGGGGCAACGGCTTGTTATAAGTGCTCAGTATGACGTATTATACGGTTTACTTTCATCCATTTAAATTCAATCACGATGTTGCACTGAAATACGAAGATGTGATTTGTCGGTTGACTCAAAATGCGATGCACTTTGATGAGTAAGATGACCAGCCAAAAGAAAAATCGCCCAATAGACAGGAAATGGACGAGTGCAAGTCAGCCAGAAAGTTGTATTGTATTGATAAGTCACAGACACAGCATGTTTCAGACTTTGTGAAATGGATTTAAAGGATAGTAAAAATGTAGACCGGGTCAGGCTGAAAACTCCACATTTGGATTTTCACGAAACAAATGATGAATGCAGGCTTCTGAATAATCTAAAGTGAAAGTGGCCAGTTTTACTAGCATTCGGTCTAGCTTAACACTTGTGTGTATGTGTGAGTCGGCTTAGTTGGAATCAGAAACTTGGTGATCGATGATTAGTTATCAGAGGCTATCGTCACCGAATAGGCTAAAAGAAAATAGTAAACCTGTTCGCCCAGTTGTCATACTTGATCACCAAATGCATACCACAGAGATCCCACACCACCTGATTACTTATTCCCGTTTTTGTGATCCATT
Organism: Fasciolopsis buskii; assembly: GCA_008360955.1. Taxonomy (NCBI): domain Eukaryota; kingdom Metazoa; phylum Platyhelminthes; class Trematoda; order Plagiorchiida; family Fasciolidae; genus Fasciolopsis; species Fasciolopsis buskii. Next base: position 63,580 of record LUCM01011285.1, read on the forward strand.
TGAGCTAGCGCACACACACACACACACACACACACATACACATGCATGCACATTCAAAATGATCATTTTCCGCTTCAGATTTTTCAAACATTTGGATTCGTTGCACTCTTTTTGCAAATCTTTAACCCTCCGTCGGTTCCACTTTGCAATAACTGAAACATACAGATTGTTGGTTTGTCTATCAAAAGATTACAGCCATTTAATTCACGCCCACGCATCTGGTCCCGGTTTGATAAGCGGTTTTACATTTGACCTGTCATCCTATTTGTTCATTTGATCCAATCTCGTTAGTCTAAGGTGTAAATGGATTCCGGGTTAGGGGTAGATACCATGCAAAAGGGGTTTGCATCGCCTGGACAACGAGGCCGGAGAGAGCGAGCTCATCAACTGAAAGAGGCTGTCAAGGTACCGATTTGCCCGCCACAAGTGATAGACTGACATATGTATGTCCTAAATCCAGGCCAGTAACCACGGCGACGACTGCCACCAGATTTCCTGGGTCGGCACAGCAGCCTCACTCAGTTGATGGGCCAAGATCTGCCCTAATCCGGTGATCGGTTGAATTCACACTCCCCCCCCCCGGAACGCAGTTGCATTAGGATCTATGACAGGGCTGGAGCTGCAATAACGTTTGAAGTCGCTCGCCCGTTTGAAAGACAAATGGGTTTTTTCGCAATACTGGTTTGACGCTGTTTGAATGCTAGGTGGCCTTCTTGCTACAGTTAGGGCACCGCCTAAATCGGCGGGCCGCACACGTGAGGAAAGAAAAAAATTCAAACGAGCTCACTTACCCCATATAAGACTGTGGTTGTCATGGTTTCCAATCGTTCTAGTGATGGTCAAAGGGCCCTCAAAGGGATCACTGTTCGTGTCCTGAACCAAATGTCCAAGGGCGTATCACTAACACGTAAGACTACGAGTACAACCACACCGTGAAGTTATTCGTCTCATGACAAGGACAATGAGCAGTGAAAATGACTTCTACTATCGCACTCCCTTAATTTTGCTCGACTATGGTTTGTTCACGAAAGAATAATCCGTTGTCCACCGAATGAAACGTATATTCAGTTAGTGAGGAAAGAACCACACACGAAGAAACACACGTATACTGATCGATTCTTCTTACGGGTACATATCTAACTTAATAGTCAAACTAACCCATTCACAATTTGGACCTCGTGATCGAAACGATCGCGACAAGTTAGGCTGAGATGAGATCAATTAATTTCATAGATGCTACATCGTGTAAGCATAGTACCGGAATGGTTTGGTAATCAACACAGATGGACCGGTTACCGAATGTTTACCATTTAAGCACCTATTGCATTGTCATCATGTGGTAGATATTACTTGTCACAATTTCAAGGGTTACCTGGAGCATATTCTCAAATCAAGCTAGGTCATCATATCCGGAAGGGTTAGCTAATTACCGGTGGCCACGTCCTGGATTTGAGTGTAAAAATTTTACGATACAAAAGTGAGTTCCACTTAACTGCATCGTAAAACCGTCGTGACATAACGATATTCAAACAAAAAATGAACTCAATCATTTCTTTGATGAGAACTGGCATCCTCTTTCCACCTGTAAACGCTTAGGCATGCTGTATGGGAACAGGACGATCAAAGATAAGGAGATGTTTGTAATCGTTCTTTACGTTGAACCTTCTCTGGTCTCAAAAATGGACAAAAATTTCATTTATTCTTCTTTCCTACTTGAGGTGAAACTAACAATAAGCACTGTTATTCGTAAACTCGTCAGAACTACACATTTTCGATCTTTGTCGATGTGACGTAGGAACCCGTTTCAAACATCCGTTTCATGGTTCGAATCCGGGTTGCTAACTTCAACTATTGCCTGCGCCCTCGATCCACAGTGTACACAGTCTGCTATCACGACGTGCGGGATAATTCGCCCATGCTTTAGTGGAAACATTGTTCTCGCATCCAATCTGTTTGATTTCTCGTGATTGTGGGTTCAAGTGGTAACCGGGGTTCGTAGCATACTGCAGCTAACTTACAGGTGTCACCGATTGTGATGCATTCAAGAATTTCCTTAGCGAATATTTTGATGGTTACAAAGCTCAGAGGATGCATTAGAGGTATTAGCAAATATCGTGTGTTTATTCACAAGTTCCTGTCACTATGGGTTGTCGTAAACTGTCCTAACTCCAGCTGGACGTGAATGACGTTTATTGTCAAAGATTGGTCGTCTAAACACGAAACGTGAGGTTCTTATTCGAGCGGTAAAACTACATGAACGTGTTTGGGAGGATCTTTAGATTTACCCTAGTTAATATTCACTAATAATAACCATCTCGCTTGTCCAAAAAGAGCACTCATTATGTCAAACATTCTACCCTTGAATGCGCTTCTATTTAAAAGCTGAAATTATGTATTCAGTAATAGGCATATTTAGCGTTACCTGTGGTTCGATAATCTTTGTTGGTCATCGGTTAACGAAATTTCTTATGGGGGGCGTTTTGATTTGCACCAAATTTGAGATTGTATCAAAGTCATTAGAGCACATTGCAATCACGACTTAGATTGTTACCGTGACAGCGTATTGTATTGCGTTGTATTGTATAGAATTGTACGTACAAAAAACAATGTCGCATTTCAGTCAAAAACATGAGGGCGAAAAATAAAATAGGAAACTATTTACACTCATCACCTTGTAGGAATGTGAAAGCAACCTCATCGATGAATAATCAGCAATTCAGCTGAAACACGGTCACGGTTTGTCAAAATGCAAGCTAAATATGGGACAGTGGAGTTCCTATAGATATTCATTCTAGAGGTTATAGAACGAAAAGCGGATCGTGTAGAAATATGAAAGTGGCACTTTGAAAGAACGCTGTGCAGAGGATGCGTGGGATCTGAACGAATTTGGTGAGCAAATTTCTCTCATGCGGATAAGGGCTGGTCACATAGATTAAGGGACAATTCAGTTAGTAATATGAAGGACACGGGGCTGATAATTAATAGCCCCGGCGAACAATTTTCGGGTCTTTTCAAGTACACCTGGAAAAATAACAGAACAATTAAGAAAGTAATGGAAAACACATTAGTACACAAATTGGGAGATGGTGCTTTGTTTCATCTTGTAGTGTTGAAGCTTCCTGATTCGAAATGACAACCGTCGAAGATTGTTTACACAGGTAGAAATGTGAGAATTTCACTTCATATTTTTATCAATAGTAACTCCTAAATATTTCACAGAATCACTCCTATGATTTTGAGTTGTTGAATGACGTTTCGGACGGGTAGGCTGACCGAGAGAGAGAGAGAGAGAACAGACATTGGAAACATTTGATGTTAGAGAGGGCAACACCATCAGTATACTTAAACAGATGACAGAGTGAGCTAGTTGATAAGTCGCTGATGTAAGTAGTTTGGTTGAAATAGTGAAATTTACTGGTGCCACAGTGTACAGGCAAACTAAGTGATTAAAAACTCAAGCTGAATTTCCATTTCTGTTTTAAACATACCTTACGTCCTTAATTATTAAGGTGACTGTATACATTATTCATAAGCGAATAAAATGCCAGCAGTAATTTAATGACATTAAAATAAACACTGGTATTTTATTTATGTCCCTGTTAGAATTTTACGGTAGAAGTTTACTCCTCTAATCCTGATTTGGACCGTTATGGCTATTCCATGAACGACTGCATCGACCGGGAGTACAAGTACTGGAGCACTCAAAGTACCAACAAATGTAAAGCATGGCCTAATAGCGCCATAAATCATGGAATATAAATATCTCGAGCAGTGCTAAAAATTGCCTTCTACCTTAATTTTATTTATGGCTTCATATCACGCGCTGATCCTCAAAATAATTCGGAAAAAGGCATTTCTGTCGGGAAATTTTTCAGAACGGTTGTCACACTTACTTGCAACCTTCCAGGCTTTTCAATTTTACACTAATAAAATTGGACGTGGCTCTCCAGCGGTTAAAATGGGAATGGACTGTGGATTGATGGAAATTTTGTCCTTGTGGTGACGAAGATATTTTTTCTGTTTTGTTTTCAAAGAAGACAAAGTAAAAGACGACTGTTTCTCCTTGCTGCCCTGTGTTGCAGTTCACCAGGATGAAGTGAAAACCTTTCGTTTAACAGAGTGATTTGACCTAAGTCGGGTGAACGCGTATTCATCTCCGGAGCATGCCTCATAAAAAAAATCATACCATAGTGTGCAATTGATGCTATCCAGAATATGCCCCATTTCCCGAGGTGGTGATTCCGTGATCGACCTGAACGGTGGATATTGACTTTAAAGCCTTAAGATATTTTGCTTCACTTTAGATATAATTAATAATTTCATACTGGAGTTTCTGGGTGCTATGTGAAACAGATTAAATATTTCTGAGAAGCAGTGGTCAACTCATGAAGTTCCAGTGTTTATTAATGCTGAATTTCTAACTATACTGTGATGAGTTTACGTACGAATCCCGTGATGCGCTCCGATACAGCTTCATACTGACCTACGCAGACAAGCAACCAATGGGAACTGTGACGACAAGCGGTCGTGAAATCCGAACATTCCGCGAAGTCTATTGGATAGAACGCATTGCATCAATCGGAATATTTCCAATAGTGTACATAAATCCATGGACTCCAAGTGTAACTCCAAGTTGTTTCCGTCCTGTTGTAGTCTTTGTGTTCAATTCATTCGAATAGATTGGTTCGAAGCCAATTCAATATTTATTGGTAAAGTTGCACCCACTGGTTATTATGACTGGCTGAATTCCGTATACTACATATAAAAGCTTCACATTGTTGTAAATGCATCTTTTTTCCTCCGATAAGGCTTGTAAAATCTCACGGTTGGCATATCCCGATGGTAGCTAAAATCGGATGTCGGCAAAAATTTTGTCAGTATTTGCCTGCCAATTATTGCTACCGTTGTCAAAAATTCTGGCCACTTCCCGCCGAATAGCAGGAATACAAAATTCTAGTATCTTATTGCTTACACTGTTACGTGCTGGAGTTTTCGTAAGGCACTCGTACCATGAGTTTCGGCAATACCTCTCGGATAATTACCCAATCAAATCACCGTGAGAAAAGAAGCCTGCTGGGAACGTTTAGTCGTATACCTGCTGCATGCTTACACTTCTAGAAGGGAAATCAATAAAGATAACGCGTAACCATTTTCCTGAGGCCTAGATTAAACACTCATATTCCATTGCAGCCCGCCAGCCATAGTATGAATCGGAAGATCGGCAAATAAACATGGTGTCAGAAATTGCCTGTTCTCCTAAACCATTCAATATCCGTGCTAACCATCATACTGCCCACCCTTGTGATGATAATGTCGCTCAAATAAAAGCTAATACAAACGGTATTGTCCTGGGGCAAATAATCAATGGGTGAATCCTAACGTCTTACTCTCACCGCCGCTATCGACAGCAACCATCCGTCAGTCGGTCGACGAAAATTACAAAGCTTTCCTTCCAAGAATCTGTCGCGATGTTTTACGTACTCCGAAGAATTGAAACGGTTTCTCTCAACAGAAGCCTTTTTTCTAAACTGTCCCACATGCTCCCATGTTGGTCTAAATCCGGAACCCAAGGAGTTCATAGAGAAGAGCTTATCCTTCGAGCATTAGCGTAACGATTCTCGTGCGGTGGAAACAAGCTTCGCTGTCTTGGAAGATTAGCGATTTGATCTGGGGAGTTTGTCACTCTTCCGTCACCTTTCTTCTGTTTTTTTTTCACCCGTTTCGTTGTGTGTGAACTGTTAAATTCCCATTCCCAAACACTTGTCCACGTTCAGCTCTTCTGTATTGAAGGGCATGGACATCCTTAATTCTTGCATTCAAAAGGCCTGCCAGATGCTTCTTTGAAAAAAAATCTATTCCGAACTGCCACGGTGTTCGTGTATTACAGATGCACATGCCAAGGTGTCTCCGGTTGAGAGCTAGCGATTTCAGCTTCCCACCTATGACGTCTCAAAGAAAACACGAAACTGTGACAGATGTCAGGTGGCCGCAGATTTTACGAAATCCATCCACCCAGGTGAGCCACTCACACGTGAGTACAACCTCAGTGCAATTTGCCCAAATCACATGAACAGAAAGTCCATAACAACGACAGAAGATGTGCAACCAGAGATATGGAAATTAAGTTTTCTAACGGAAGGGACATTTTTCGAGTTACGTGTACGCGGCGTAGGTTGGTCCAGTGCAAACTCGAAATAACAGTGTCAAGTATTCCGCTGTAGGAAAAAGTCGATCGACCAGTTGGCAATATGAACTTGAGAGTAGTTTGTCCAAATCACATGAGAAGCATGATAACTGCCTCTTATCAGCTGTTGCAAGATGGACAAGAATCCAGCCTTTTATGGATGACATTCTTCGATTTTATTTATACTGACTATGAGTAAGTAGTATCTTGTATTTCCAAACCCGAGTACAGTAACTCATCCATTCAAAAAGTATCGCGTAAGAAACCGGGAGACAACTAGGAGAACGGAAATATCTGCATGAACCTGGAGTGACCAAAAGCGGCCAATTTTCAAAATAAAATCAGGGAAAATGAGGAAAGAAACCGATTGATTCATCCTCCACGGTTCGTTTGAATTTCTTTGAGGACTGTATGTACATGCATGCTGGAAGACTACATACCATCGGTATCCGCGTCAAGGTTAGGGGATGGTTGAATAACGACGAGTGGCGGGTCTGTTGGCTGATGTAGTCGATTGGCTAGGCCGATCAGGTATTGATTGACTGGATCTTCGAGCATTTAGAATAACTGAGTTCCACAATCAATTGAACTGATCGGTTTTAGTACTGATTATTTGCAATGAATTGGTATTCTATTTACAGAACACTAAGGGCTAACCATGTAACTTGGCTAATAGTTGGGAAATCATTTTTACCGGTTTGAACGAGGACTGGATGATTGCGTGGACCGATTAGCATCGAGTACCAAATTCGGAATGGAAAGTGAGTCATCGGGTTTCTAAATTTAAGTGCTAAGCTACTCGATATTTTGTGAAATGAATTCTACAATTGTGGCAACTGGTGTTCCTTAGAGCGCACATTCTGACAAAATGATCGATATCAACGAAGAGTTTTGAAAGCACAAAAGGTACAGTGGTGTACACTGAACTATTATGTGACAGTAGCGCTCGAGTGCCTAGGCACAGTGTTTTGTTAATGAATAACATTCACATTCTAGTTAAATACTGAAAGTCTGCAAAAGGTCAAATTATCAGTTCCCGGCGGTTGACGGTAATGCATTCCTGATATTCCTAGCTGTCAGCAAAGCGCTGGGACCGGGAAATTTCACTAACTTGTTCGCTAAAAGCGTAAACGCTCGCAATTCAAGCAAGAAATTTGTGCAATGCAAGAAAATTGTTCATTTGGAGCTCACAATGCGAGATGCATTAGAACTAACGATCTTTCCTTTACTAAACAGAGTTGGTCATTCAGCCGATCTATAATCATGGGGAGCATACAGTAAGCAACGTTTTCATCTTCACAGAACGAAAAATACACCTACTTACCCCCTACTCGTAAAAGTCGATGCTGCCAGCTGAAATTGAACCATTCTCTAGGGCCACCCGCATCTGTGGTGTAGGCCAGACAGAAGCGTTTTCGTAAAGAAGCAATAATGATTACGTAGTAAGCATCCTACGACAAACAATGACTGCCTTGTGGACAAACGAGCCCAGCGTGGTCGGAAAGCAGGCAGGCAGCACAATCCTTGCTCGGCAGATACCTAGCGTTCAAGCTGTCACATATTCCGAGAATGGCTCATAAAAGCGAGGACCAGGAATTTGAGCGGCCAGTCAAAATGGATCAGGAAAGCCCAGTTAGGCAGAATGACAGTCGTGTATGACAGCGGTCTTAGAAGGAAAATGAGTATGCATAGGGTAACTTCCATTGCTTAATAAAACTGTGTACCACCCGTGTACCTTCTCCTAAAATTCCATCTAAGATTTGGCTTCCCGCGTGATGTGATGCGAAGAGTTGACGCCGAAAACGGCAGACGGCTTGATTTTCTTATGACAGGTCGTGGGGCAGTGAAGCAAAGGTGTGACAGAAATAAAAAAGCAACTTACAAACTCCTTCGCCATCAAACAAATCACGCAGAAACCAATAATCCGATCAATTGCAAACCGAAGAGCAAGGTGGGAATCAGCGGTTCTTTCTATTTTGAGACAGAAATGAAGAGGACGGATTTTCGTCACACGTTCAGAGAAGAGCGGAATCATTGCCAGAAATGAATATCATAGAAGAGAAAATGAACTGAATAGACCACAGATAATCTTCCAATGTCCTGAAATGGCCAATATAAATCATTTGATTACGACCTAGTTGTGTCTGTCAACCGGGGATGGAGTGCAACGTCATCGTTCTCCCTTCATCAAGGATTGTGGGAATGAACTAGGATGAAAACGAGTGCTTGAAGTTGCTCACTCTTCCGAATGTGATATTCCCATTTCAAATTATCTAGCGTCACCATAAAACACATCTTTTGTCTCGATTCATTCTAAACAATTGGTGTAATTGAATTAAGACTTTGAGTTCCACTTACCACTGATTCAATTTCAGTTTTGATCTACTGAACTAGATCCAATTGTGAAACAACAGACAAAGGCTTTCGGTAAACTTAGCCCATGAGGTTCTTTTTATTCAGGCTTGTGCAATGCCTTTCCACAATTCACATGCGCAAAATGCGATTTGAGTGACAGAAACGAAACTCGACCAGTTTAAAAGGGACTCTTCATTAGTAATCAAATGTATAGAATTCTAAAAATATGCACAAGTCCGATCGATACAGTTACGTAGGCAGGATTCATGTCCAGGCTCAAAAATTCAAGGTGAGGACTATTTGACCTCTTTCCCTTGTCATTTCGATTTTAACTGGCGCCCTAGGTCTGGAATGAAAAGAGGTGGAGATTCGTTTGTCACGATTTATCTGTGATATCTAGCTTTTTGTGTAACTCTGGAAGTCTTCGGGTGGGGGTATTCACTGAATACTTTGACGATGCATAGAATATTACGAACAAGCTCATGAGACGATTTATCTGCATGCGTATCGCTATGCTCTTTTCAGGTGGACTAGGTGTTTGTCAATTCGCCTCTGAGCTCCTCCACTTGTTTTCGTAGCATTTGAGATTCCGCATTCGTCCGTGTCGTTAATACAACTGACCCGCTGATAAATTTATTCTTATTACAATCAATGGCCTCAGGTTCGTGTCCTCATTCGTGCATGAGACGTAGTTGGTCTCCTAGCTGACCGATTGTGCTTATTTCACAATAATCTCGACTCATGCATTTACTGAAAAATAAAATTAACTATGATCCAGGAGTCTGGACTAATTTCTTTCTCGATTTCTCTCCATACAACGTGATTGCATCTTGGTTGATCAACCCGTTGCCCGTTTAACACAATTAATTTAGGGTTTACGTATTGACGGAAATGCAAACAAAATAGCAGTGGATGAATTACCGAGGGTTTAACCCGGCTTATGTGAAGGTACACAGAGTTCAAACGTAAATCGGTCTGGGTAAGGACAGAACCAGATAAAATGCAGTCAACCGACGACCAGGAGACGCATTGGCCAGTTTTTTGATATTTGCACAATCGAAGTACACATGCTGATCGACAGCCTACTCTTTATGAGTAATACTGCAAACAAAGTCCTGACCTCGTCATCATGTTTGCAATGGGCTAAACAAATCGTAAAAACCCAGTCAGAACCAGCTGACTGCGTTCAAGCAATTCAGTGTTCTCGTCACAATTTACGACAGATGTCGTTCTCCAGTTTCAGTTTGCTTAGCTCGTTTGATTGCTCGAATGTATTGCCTCTTCTCATTTTTTACTGTGATGTTTGAAAAAGTTGGGATTCAAATTCCCGTGCTGCGAACAGTGTGCGCACTGATAAGCATGAGCCTATCTAGAGATCCTGAGGTTGACTACAAAAGAATTAGTTTTGTTAAGATTAAATTCAGATACCTCGCGCGTACAGTCCTCCACTAAATATCCAGTACACACGAAAGGTATGTACGTAACAACCAAGTCGGTTTCATTTCCTGTCGGGATTGTATTGAAAAGATTTTTAGAACTCAGGGACGTGCTCGTAGATCTACAGTTTCTATCTTTCTTGGGTTGAAAGCGATGTTGCATTGTACTGTATTGTATAGTATAGACTTTTGAGTACAAACGACAATGTCGCATTTCAGTCAGAAATGTGAGGGTAAAAATGAATTTGAGAAAACATTTATACTCATCACCTTGTAAAAATTTGAAAAAAACCTCATCGATGAATAATCAGAGCACATTATGACAGGTTGCTCAAGAATTCGGCTAAAATGCCGTCACGGACTGTCAAAATAAGTACTAAATATGGGACAGTGGCGTTCCTATAGATATTCATTCTAGAGGTTATAGAACGAAAAGCGGATCGTGTTGAAATAGAGTGGCACTTTGAAAGAACGCTGTGCAAAGGATGCGTGGGATCCGAAGCAAATTTCTCACATCCTGATAGGTTTTGATCACATAGATTTAGGGACAATTGAGATAGTAGTATGAAGTTCACGGGGCTAATAATTAATAGCCCCGGCGACTAATTTTCAGGTCTTTTCTAAGTAAACCTAGAAATATAACAGACGAACAGTAAAGAAGGATTGGAAAAACACATTGGTATACAAATCAGGAAATGGTGTTTTGTTTCACCTTGTAGTGTCAAAGCTTCCTGATTCGAAATGACAACCGTCGGAGATCCTTTACACAGGTAGAAATTTCAGAAGTCGACTTCAGATTCTTTTTGATAGTAACTCCTAGATGTTTCACAGAATCAACCCTGGTAAGTGTTTTTGAGTTGATGAATGACATTTGAATGCTTAGGCTGGCCGAGAGAGAAAACGGACATTCGAAACATTTAGATATGTTGAGATTTAAACCAGCTCGCGCAGAGAAATCGTAAACAGAGGATAGGTTATTGGGAAGACTTTGAAAATCATTGTTGTTCGAAACTACTTGAGAGAGGGTAACATCATCAGTATACTTGAACAGATGACAGAGTGAGCTAGTTGAAAAATCGCTGATGTAAGTAGCGAAGAGAAATGGTGAAAGAATAGCACCCTGTAGCACTCCTGAGTGGCTACTCAACGGTTCTGAAGTTTTACCGTCCATTCGTATGCACTGGGTTCGGTTAGTAAAGTTATCAGACAGCTATGCTAAAAAAGAACTGAGACAATTAAATGTTTGCAGTTTGTGGAGTAGAAAAGACCGTGAGACTAAGTCAAATGCTGACGAATAGTTCAGGAAGGCGCAACGCACAGATTTCACTGATGCGTTTAAGGACTTACAAATACGGTGAATGAGGGGGGCGACAGCGTCCAGACTGAACCTGTTAGACTTATAGGCAAATTGAAAAGGGTAGTCAGGAGGATACATAGAAGAACGCAAGCGCTTAAGTAAAGCACGCCCCGTCAGTTTAAGACTGGAAGACGATACGGTGTTGGGGCGAAGATGTATTGCTGAAGCAGTAGAACTATTAGATATAGGGATAGGAATAATAGTGACGGGTCTCCAACAGTCAGGGATAGAAGACGAGCTTAATGATGAGTTAATCGAAGAAGTAAATCCATCCGTCAGTGCCACAGTATCATGCCTGAAAAGTGCTGAGACCAGATTGTGAGGACCAACCGCTTCGGTAATTTTAGTTATGCGTAGAAGGTCGAGCATCTCTTCTCTATTAAAACTTGTAACTGTCATATCATCTCCCTGACCAAATGCGACCAGGGTTTAAGTGGAAGGATGGATGAAAGCACGATTGATACTGTCGACATCCGCAGGAGTTTTTGTATGCTTCTTCTTCCCACACAACAGCCGAATGCCTTGCCGCAGGAATCTATTGTTGTTACCAATCAAGAGTTGGCTGGCGAACGTCATGTTGATGCGTTGGATTTCGGCTTTTGTTAGGTTGGAAATGTATCGCACGCTTGAGTTATTACGGGATTTGTAGAAGTGCTGCTTTAGTCTTAGAGATTTCAGTTTCCAAGTAAAGACAAGACCATTTGAGACGAATAATGTTTCTAAGGGACAGCTGATATCAAAGATTGTGTTGGCCGTCTCCGTGAAAGGTTTGGCGTTGTCATTGAGCAGGGGTTCAAAAGAGAAACGGGCAGATGCGAACGAAAGAGATTTCTGAAGAAGATTAAGGTTGTTATGTAAAATGTTACGGGGACGAAATTGGATTTGAGTTTTTGGAAAGATGAAAAGATTGCACAGGATTGAAAAAACTAGAACGAAGGCTCCTCAGTTCAACAACAACCGATCAAGCCAAACCTTATTTGTATATGTTGGCTTGAGCGAATCACAAATTTACTGATCGATGACCAGTCGGAACACGGGCCTAGTTGTGCATATTTCATCGTCAAATAAATAAAATTACTTTATAGATAACAGTTCTTCATTTTTGAAAGCTTCCCGGGTTTCAAAGTGCTTTTCTTCTTATGAGTATATCGTGAATCATCACATGAAACTGTATTTGCACTTAGAGGCAGAAATATTCAGAGCTTTCGGCTGTCGGAATGGAACATACGGCTAGTGCTATGGTGTGTTCCCCATCCTGACAGTCACAATGTTCAATTTGTTCGGTTTGATTGAAACCATTCTATGGGTGTATGCATGTATGTTAGAAAAAACCGGATATTGCGATTGGCATCCACATCTGACAGTTGGACGAGAAAGATTGCATTTTCTTGCAAGTGGTAAACTGAAGTCTGTCACCGACTGCTTTACGGTCTGGTAATCCGGAATTCGCAAACGTACGCCCGAACCGAATCGAATACTCTAAGGTGAGAAGACTTCCTCTGTGACGTGTTGTAGACGAGGTCAACTTCGACTATGGTTCAGGTTTATCCGCGTTTATTGATCCAGCGATTTCGGTGACTGGACTGCGGGCAGAATATTCTCCTTCCAAAGCTTCGATAATGGATGGCACGGCTGTAGGCAAAAAACCACTCGCATTTGGAATATCCATCGAGTTATTCTATGATGTCTTCGTTTCATCTGCCAGCTACTCTTTGAATCACACTGGTCAGATGCATAAATTAATATCCAGTCATTATGCAGTTATCTGTGACAATGAATTGGCGACCTAAGGTGCACCACGGCGTTAGTGCGCAAAAAGCCTTGCTAACTTCCAGTCTTCACTATGGGAGATAGTGTATGACATCAGCTAACAGACTGTCCACAGCTGTGGCCGCATTTGCTTTGAATTTGTTGATCGTTTTGGGCAGTTTGTATGACATCGATGTTATCGTTTTTGTTTTCATTATCCTCATGCCTTGACTACAAGCTGTTTTGGAGTTACAGTTCAGCATACTGGCCTACAATCAATTAATTTTAATGATTTTGGGGTATTTGTTCTCCGTATGTGATCAGACCAACAAAAAACCGGCGGTAGCCCGGTAGATAACGTCGTGACGTTTGGACGTGAAGGTCGCGGATTCGAATCCTCCCACTGCCGGCCAACTTCCCCACTTAGCAGCCCTATGTTGGCCGCGGCCCCGTTCATGAAAATTGATGCACGTTGTTATTTCATCAATAAGAACGAAGCAAAAAGATAAAAGATGTCTTGCGTAGCCGATTCTAAACGATTCCCGCCGACTTCAGCTGCAGTCGGAGCTTTAAACTCGGTATTGGTATCGTGGTCCAGATTATTCTACGCGACAACCGATGTATTATGGAATTCCCTTCAATCGTATGATTCATGAGAAATGGTGGACGAACACTACTAAGCAGCCCGGCCTGTGAGCCGAAAAACGATTAGGGTTCTCAACCAAAGCTTTAGGTTCTAACATGAACCTGTTCACCAGAGAGCGGGCAGTGGCTAAACGGAATTTCATCTGCTAATATCAGTTGTTCTTTCATTAATTTCCTGTGATCATATCAAGCCTAACATGGAAGGCCAAGAAATTATTTTGTCAGGCCTCTACCCATCGACCTTTCGGCCATGATTAAATCTTCGGCGTGAGATGAGACCTTTAGATCACGGAGATGCATTAGGTGAAATAGCACGTCAAGGTACAGTCTTCCTGTGATGGACATTACCGGGATGCATTCTAACTCTGAGTACATGTTCACATCAAACTAAACACCACTTCTTACAAGCGTACTGACAGGCAAAACTCGGAAATTCCTTTTCAACTGATAACTAGTCATATACTCGCAACACGAAAAGCACTACGATAAGTGGAAAACTTCCGCCAAAGACGAATTGCTACTAACCAAGCGATTTTGTTTGTATGACGATGAAATACGTCCCTATTCCAGCTGACCATAGGCCAACACATTTGAAATTCGTTTTATCTGACACACACACACACACACACACAATCGGGCTTGACCGGACGTAGGTGATCCAATCGGTAATTGTTTTACCTCATTCAATCGGGTGAAGTCCTCGCATGCTTCGCAAACCCTTACTGCTGAGTAGTTCCACTCGGTAAGATGCGTTTCCTCACGATCTGCTAAGGTCAACTATCGAAAACGAAAACAATCGACATTTTCTATGACTTATTAGAAATTTATGTCTCCTCAATTCACTCATGCCCATGCACATGCTATGTTTGGTGAGCTACTTTAGTGTTTAATCATAGCCAGGTTCAGCCATTTGACTCAGTTGTTTCCGGTTCCAATGCAAACGAATCAAGTCTGAATTGTTAGCACGGTTTTTGTTTGAAATAATTGGCTATGAGATTTTTCGGCATAGCATTGGCGCCAAAAATGAGAACCAATCAGTTTTGTCCGCGTTTTCATGAATGAGTGTCTAGTATGCCTGTTTTTATCATTCTTTATTTTCCGACAGTTTCTCTACTTGGTCACAAAACCGATGTCGTAGTATCCAGTGCGCGTTGGCAGGTGGTTGAAAGCATGAAAAAATGATGACCGGTTTTCTATCGTTGGCCCCGTTCGTCTTTTAGCCTTTTGCGGCGCATCATGACAATGTGATTTTTCATTTAACGGTGTCTGTGTTTGTTTTTTTTTCAAAAATATTTTCTTCTTAAATGAAAGTGATTGGTCCATACGCGCCGAAGATTGGTTTTTTAATCAGCTCATTCTCATTTCACTTAGTTAAATATTGATCAATCACGTAAATCGTTCGATCACCTCATACGCGGGGTCAAAATAACTCGTTGGTCGAAGTTCATTCGGAATCTGTTTCATATTGATGAGGTTTGATCAGTAGAAAACGATCAATCGCTTCTAGATTTCTCTTGACCGGACCGTTGGGTGAATTAGATGTAAACCTCTAATTCTGCGTCCTCATGGAAACGGTCATTAGTTATACACATCATCAAACGGGTGAATTCATTACTTATCCTTGAGTAAAGGTAAACCGGCAAAGCTTAACTTGGTACGTGTTCACAAACCGTGGAGATCTAACAGATAATCGATCCATTATTCATGCCTAGTGAAGTAAATTGTAATTTGGGATGTTTTGAAGTCTACTTAATTTTAATTGAGAATCATTCAGAAGCAATTACAAAAATGTAAACTTAGTTCGCTGACGGGATCATGCCTTTTTGGGAGGGGGGCTGATGAATGCGTGACCAAGACGAAACAGGAATGGAAGGAAAAAAGCTTCTCGTGGAACAATAACATGATAAACTTACACAGTCGAAATCAAGATGACAGGGTACAGTCTGTTCTGTATCGGGTATACCACTGAACGACCTTGAAACCGCGTGATAAGCCAGGGGCTTGACAAAATTATGCTGGGTACATTTGATTTTCGTTGTAGAATTATCGTGTTTTTTCAAGACTAATTAGTCTTGACCCGAAGCGCTCTGGTATTGGTTGCTACCTAACAGCATCAGCTATTCAAAGAGAAAAAACGGGGAATGATGAAAGATAGACTGTGAAGTAACAAGTTAAGCAACTACACAGAAGAGAAAAGATTTCGGATGCACAGTTGCCAAGAGCTGTGACACTGCACTACATCACTAGCTGCCTCGCAAACCACTTCGGGGGATTCGTGGGCCTCAGCCCAGTTGTCCAACTATCCTTGATTAATGTTCTCATATGTTTTTGTAATATTATCGAATAGACTATTCCGGCCATCTTCCTTGTACTTGTTGTCGGTTTCGTTTTCTAAACTTCTATTAATCGGGGTTTCTCCGATCACTTTTGCATGTTCCAATTTGCGACACGTACCGCGAGCTCTAAGGAACCGATTACAGATGTTACGCTTTTTGGTTGCTCCTTTTTAGTATGAAGAATGTTAACACCAGGCCCTGTAGAACAAATGCAAAGCTGACTTAAACAACGCCCTATTTACTAATGCATTTCCAACAGGTGGACTACGTGAAGCTGTGGCGTTAAAAAACAACAAATCTCTCTGGTTAGAACACGGACTAGTTCACTTTTGTTTTCAATTAGAGTAGACTGTTGACAACCGAAGGTTTGTAAGAATCAAGTATCATATAAGCACCCATATGGTTTTACTTAAGTTGTTATTTTGCCAATTACATCGGTAAGCATTTGTGTGATTTATGTGAAAGAAAACCATCGATCCTGTGTGTTCAGGTCATCCATTCATCCACGGGGTTCGAGTAGACTGGAACCTTTGTACATTTGCTCATTGTTATTCGGGTTATGTGAAACTGAATACGTTGAAATGCAATTTGAACACCTTATTTATTTTTTTAATGCGTACTCCAGTATGACAGGTTGGACAGGTAAACTTGGGTGTAATTTTGAGCATGTTTATGACGAGAAATGAAATGGGTTTAGAAAAATCACAAACGATGTCACACACTAAGGCATTTTTCCATGTGCCGGGATTCTCGGATTTTTTTGAAACATTTTCTGGGACCGGAACGAAAATTTATCTTTTTAGTCTCCTAGTTAACTTGTCGATGACTCCAGTATGTTGCGTCGTGTGTGCGTGTGTGTGTGTGTGCAAACTTCGTGAGAAAGTACACAGTTAATAGTACACACTTTCTCCCGTGGCAGATGTGCAAACTTCCCATCCGGTCAATTTGTTCAGCGGATTTTTTCCCCACAAGTCAATCCAGGTGAAGGCTTCATATGTGTGAAACACGAATGCTGCCGAAATGCAGCCAACAATCATCGTATGAAAACTTTTCACTCCGGTATGTAACAACATAATGAACAAAATACTGAGTTTGTATTCCTATCATTCAACGAGAAGTGACAAAACTTTGCCACGGTATATCGCAAGCTTTAGTCCTAGTCAGCAAGTAGGTAGACTAACATTTTAGCTCAAATTTCATTTCAGCCCGCCATTTGTGTATCTCGCCCGACGACGCACTACGCGCTCGTCGGTAAGATCAAAGCCAGATTTATTCACATCAATTTTGTAGTATTTATTGCCAGAAAACCGATGTCAATAAACACTGGCAATCGAGGGGTCTCGTGGTTGTTCTTAAGTAAATTTTTGGTCATTTTGATGCCAGTTTCGGGAACTTTAGCAGGAAAATTGTTTTGATCTCGAAACCCAGTAAGTTTCGGAATTTCGATGCCAGTAACTACTGGTTAAGATGTTTCTTTGAACGGTTGTGCCAGAACAACAAACAGCGAGGTTCAGGCGGTGCTATGCTTTTGTCTTTTGTTTTCTACCTTCATTATTAATGAAATAATGGGATTTATGTTTTTCAGGAAAGGAGCCGCGGTTAACAGAGAGCTACCAAGTGAGAAAGATGACCGTCGGTGGCAAGATTCGAATCCGAGACCTTCACGTCCAAAAGACACGTTCCCATAAATTTAACCATCAGCTGGCCTAAGCGTGGTTTCAGGCAACTAACGGCAGTTTAGAAGAAAACCAGTCCACTCAGAATAACAATTTTAAGATCTGAATGTCGCGGTTGTTAGCACTATCGCCTTCAGTAGGTCATCTGGATTCTAGTGCAGTCTGACATAGCGTAATAAAGTGAGGACGTTCAAATGACGTCTGGTCCCTCAACACTCAGATCGCCTTTTATTTGTCGCAGTAAAATGGTTTATTTAGGTAAACACAAAGTAGAGCTCATCGGCCGGTTGCCCCTCGTCTCTCGGGCAGATTGTTTCTTCTTTGATCTTCGCCTCAAAAGCCGCCAAAATCATCTTCGAATGTGCCACAAAAACTGTGCCATTTCAAGAGTGAATTCAGAGAAAATTACATTGAAATGGGAAACCGTAAAGTAAATATAAAAAACTGTAAGTTTAACTTGAGAACAAGCGGTTGTGGTCAATCTCGTCCGACCCGGGTGCATCTCGGTCGTCTCACACAAGTCGCCGAATTACACGACACTGAAATGCATTGAAGCCCATCCACTAGCACACACGATGTCCCCACGAAGGTCTGTCCTAGTTCTTTCCACGAGGATTGTGAGATTTACTTATCTTTATTAATTAAACGACAATGTGCGTCAATTTCCAGGAAGGGGTCCGCGGCCAGCAGAGGGCTGTGAAGTGGTGAAGTTGATCGGCGGTGGGAGGATTCGAACCCGCGACCTTCACATCGAAAAGCCACCATCTTATCCGTCGAAGAGACTACCACTTTTTATGCTCTCTGTCCTCTTCGAATTACAGAAACACCTCCGTCCTCACAAAGCTAAAACTTTTCCTTATCCATAGTTGATTCTAGTGTGATCATTTCGAAAGACCCTCTTAATTTTGTTCCTACTAGTGTGAACAACTTGAATAGATGTAAGAAAGCGAGACAAGTTTTTCGAAAAATTGTGTTCGTGAAATTTCCCTTTTGTAAGCATTTCGCAGATCAGTACTAGGTGTACAATCTACAAAAGAATCAACAATTCGTCGAGTAAACGTACTCAGTACTCCCATCATTGTGTAGAATAATTATATTTCCCACCGTATTGTGTCATTCTCCACACTGCAGACCTGTTGGCATGTGAATCACGGAAATATTATTCTTCCCTATCTGGGCATGAGTGTATAAGATATCTC
Organism: Fasciolopsis buskii; assembly: GCA_008360955.1. NCBI lineage: Eukaryota > Metazoa > Platyhelminthes > Trematoda > Plagiorchiida > Fasciolidae > Fasciolopsis > Fasciolopsis buskii. The sequence goes on from LUCM01011285.1 coordinate 82,517, forward strand.
TATTAGTCTTCTTCAGCAATGGACTACTGTCCCAAAATTTCGCTAGGAGTTTAGATTATTCCGTGTTCACTTTCAGATGTGAATGATTTCCTGCAATAAAAGACATGCATTTGGCATAGTTTTTTTTAAAGAGTTTTGTAAATCGCAGCCCTGTTTGGTTTAAAAGCCTTCTACTCGATTCATTATCCCCTACATTGTGGTATCAAAACATTTTGCCAATTTGAGCTCACTACTTCACCGTGTGGATAAAATCGCTGATCATTAACGTAGCGTGCTCTAATAGCCTTAATACCAGGCCTCCTTTGGCGCAAAGCAAGCACGCACCTACGTGATAGCTCTTCAATTCGTGATCAACAAGGATTATTGGACTCCGTTTACATTGAGATCTCCCAAACATTAAATAATTGTCTTCAGCCTGCAAATACACACCTAATCGCGGGTAGAATATTCCACTGAACCACCACCTTTGTTTGACAAACGGCCTTTTTAGCATTCATGAATTGAAACCAAGATGAGTTTTAAGACACTTTAACCAGAAGTAGGAAATTACCATACTCCAGTAAAGTTTCATTTTTCATGAGGATTTTGGTCAAAAAAAAAGGCTGACAAACGAGAAAGTTGACCCTTGTGTCTTATTCACAGAGTGATCATCCGAAATATCCAGCTCCTAAACGCGTTGCAACTAATTATCCCGAGATGGAAGTTCTATCGTATAATGGGCCCTAATGACTATGAGACATGTCCCTGTCACTGCACTCATGCTTCAAATAGGTCGTAAAATTTAACAAGACATCTCATGACGAACCCCTCGTAGTCACGTTGTGTTTCCTCATCCCAACCTTATTCTTTACCAGTGTCCAATATAGTGTGAGGCTTTATTGTCTCTACCGCACCAATGAAATTGCAATACCTGTACGAATGTCATAGAAAAATAACTTTCGCCGATTGTAAGGCGTTCAGTTACCCATTGCGATGCACTCATATTCGAAATGCTCTAATCTGGATCTACCATAGCCTTGCTTCTTCAAAATGCTAAATACAGTCATCTTTGAGATCCCCAGTCTCCCAGTATGGATGTCTATGGTGTAATTCTTCGCACATTTATCTAATGTTGAGGTCTTCTGCTTCAAAAACAACCATTTCCACCATCTCAGAGGCAGACCGAACTATATGAACAAGAAAGCACGAACGAAAACTGACTGGCATCAAACATGGACTATTCCTTATAACCAAGTTGAAGCGAGTTCCTGTCGAAAGGTGCATCTGGAACCGGGCCCTCTGATCACTGGACAAATTTCTGAACAAACGTCATGACGGTAGTTTTCGAGGCAATCACGGACGAGAGTGGGAAGAAATTACACCGAAATTATCCCCTCAGTTCTGTTGCATTTGCAATATTTACGGGACTACTGACACATTTGCCAGTAGGCAATTTTTATCTTAACGAAAACCAATTAAAATTTGAACAAGTCTTTTGTCATTCGGTAATGAAACACGGCTTCCTTTGCACGTACGGCAGGCACAGAATGGTATAGTTAAATATTTCCTATAAATGGTAACAGCGGATAATAAATCATCTGAAAATGGCTAAGATGCAGTAGTGTGCAAGAAATATACGAGGTGTTTGCATCACTTCCCGTATTATTTCGGATTTGTATTGGAACCATTCAAATTTATGCTAGGATGGTCGGATTCGCATAGGAACACATTGCTGATCTGACGAATGCACATCTACCTTTTGTCTTTTTCAGATTTTTAAATTCGTTATTAATGACATAAAAACGTACATCATTTTTCAGGAAGGGGGCTGCGGCCAGCAGAGGGCTGCCAGGTGGGGAAGTTGACCCGAGTTGGAGAATGGAATCCGCGACCTTCGCATCAGAACGCCTCGACCTTATCCGTTTGGCCACCGCCGGCCAGGTTGGACGCCGGTGCACAGGTAATTAATTAACCCCACGGTACCAGTGTTCAAACAAGACCACCAAAGGTGGATCACATTTCAAAAGCATGTGAGAAAGAATTGAATTAACTGGTGGAATAGCAGTTCTGAATAGTTTTGACACAATTCCGTAATAACATGAGAAATGATATAGCCCTCCCAAAAGCCTTAGTGATAACCTAATTCTCCCTAGCCGATAGCATTTATTTTGGAACCGACTAGACTCCTTACTATATTGCATAGTGACTGATGATCTCAGTGAACTCTTGTTAAGTTGCTGTAGGACAAATCAGTTTAGAAATGAGGCAGACTGATTCCTCAAAATTCTTTGACGCCCGGTTTCATGAACGATAATTGTGGGTAATTGGATATCAACCCGTGTGTTTGTGAAATGATCGCCGATTTTAATGGGTGGGCTAAGTTTTTATGAATCTCGTCACGTTTTTATTCAAAGCAGCATTTCTTGCACCGTGTGTGGGTTTCTTATTCAGTCAGTGTCTGAATATTTCCCAGGCATTCCTGTTGCTAATACGGTGTCTTGATCCGTTTGTGGACTTTCTTCGAGTATTAGAATTGAATCGATGTCTAGAGCCAGGATTTCTTTCATGACTTCAGAAACAGGCCACTCTTCTTTAATAATTAATGTATAGTTTAATCTCAAAAGAAGGGAGACTACGTTAAATCTTCTCAGCATTTTATCCGATGACAAACACTACACTAATTCCGTAAATAATTACAATTTTGTCTTGACATTTGCTCACATCGCACTACCGTTGATTGGCTTAGCCAATTTGCCTGTGCGTAAATTTTTGGCTAATGACGTCTCGTCACGTAATTTCAAAAAATCTGAAATATGAAAACACGGGAATGAAGAAATCGTGACATGTTGGAAATTCTCTATAGCAATGTTCGCTCTTAACTTACAACATTCAAGAACAAAAATCGTTAGGTTGTAAAAGTTGGTGGTGAAAAACGTCGAAAGTCAATCAAAACTGCTGGATGCTTAAGAGGTCTGAATCACATTTTAATAAAATTTCTCGGAAAATGATGGATGCGTTTTAGTAGTGACGATTTTTTTCTAGATTAGACACGCTTATTGAGAGAGAATCAAGAGGGCAGAGATATGCTACTGTGCAAACTAAGAGGTGGAATGGCATTCGCCGTATAGTGATGCACGGACGACATATGGCGTCTGCGATGTTTTACTCCCGCTGGTTCATCGTGGATTTGAATCACAACCTGGCATTCCGTGTGTGCGCACCATTCAACATTCATAGCGGCGACTAAGTAGCTGCGACTTTCTTACATCACTTCTGCCGACGCGCTGAGCATTAACAACTTATGGTCAGCTATTTCGTTATCATAAGCTCTAACTGGCTGGGACCGTATCCAGAAAAATGTTCCTTTCCTTTAAGGGATCAGTGATTTGGAGGAGGTCAAGCACAAAACAAATGAGTTTGTTTGCCACGTTACAACCTCTTTGTTGATTTCAGTAGTAAAAGAAGAATGCGAATTGGCAGGCCAAAACAGAAAAGCAATTCCTCATATATATTCTTTATATGTATATATATATATATATGTACACATGCACCTAGAGATGAAGACATAGATTCTGGATGTTCGGACAGCCCTAACTTTACTAAAAAGTAAATATTCTGAGGATCATTTTGCTAGTTTATCTCAGTGCCACCGATTCGTGAGACATGAAAAACGAAGAATTGCTCACCCGCCAAACAGTTCATCGTGCCAACACAAACACTTCCACACATGTTCGGACGAAAGCTGACACGTGACTGCTCCTCAACAGTTATTTTGCCTGGAATATGCTTTGAGAAAACCTACCAGTGATAGAGAAGACTTTGGTGAACTTCAGTCTCTGTCAATGACTGTTTGCTTGAAATTTAGTTATACTCCTCACGGAAGTATTCCAATCAAATGTAAGTGTAAATACGAATGTAAATTTTTGCTCGGCTTACTGCCATTCGGATTTCACTCTCAGCGTACAAACCTCTAGTTATCCGGTCAACCTTGAACCTGAAACGCATCAAGCCCACATTTCGTGGAAGGCCCTGGTTCAAACTTTAGGTGTGATGATGGATATGAACTACTCGTAAGTAGTAACGTGGACGAAACTCAAATCTTCTGCTTCCCAATCACCAGATTGACTGGATAATCCGAAGTTTGTGAAGTTCGAAGGGGGGCCAGCCAAATAAAAACCGTCATTTATCTCTGTCACTACTAGCAGGTAAGTTTGAGATATATATACGAATATGATTGATATTATAATGTTCACAAAAGAACTGTTAGCGGTGGGTTTCTAATCATCGCCTTGTGATAACACACCGACAGGTCACTGACTTTTGCACATTGATGGACTGCTACACTCTAAGTGCTTGGATCTTATGACGAAAACCTTTTGTGCAGAAGAATCAAAAGAAAAGGATCTCCTTCCGTTCATAAACAGAATGAATAACAAACTTCTCGTCGAGGCCCGGCGTATCATTAGAATCCGTAGAAGCTGTATCTCAAAAAAATCAACAGATGTGGACGGAATGTGTTAGGTTATACGACTTTCTGCAGTATTCCGGTTATTTGCAAAGACCAACAGTAAAAGTTATGACATGTAAACATGCAACATAGTCAGGATTTTGGAATTAACTAACTACCCACTTGTATTTTAGGCACAGCACTTGCACTTAATGAATTGCGCTGATTTCTAGATCTTCACTACTGTTTCCGCCTACCCGGGCTCGGGTCAAGCCCTCTGTTGACCGCGGCCCTCTTCCTGAAAATTGATGTACATTATTGTTTCATTAATAAAGGAAGTAAAAGATAAAAGGTAAAAGATAAAATGATAAAAGATTGGTTGTGGTTAGACATGCGCCTCACCTGAGCGGCGGATGAATCGAGCAATTCCTAAAATAATTCGTTCGATTTTCCATCAAGTTCCTGTATTTGTACAAGTTATCCGATCTTCCGTTTTTGTGTATCAGTGTTCCGTTCCAGCCCCTAAGTTGGACTTTGCCCTGTGAATTCAAAGTCCTACTGGCTTTGTCTGATACTGACCCAGATTTAGTCGAGGATGAAGGCACTCCAACTGCGTGCACGTTTGACTTCTGCTAACCCCGTGTTTTCGGTACTCCACGTTTTTTCCACATGGTAAAGTATGAATCGCACGATTAGTAAAATGCAATTATGTTTGATCATTTGATCTGGAGCACAGACCTCTGACATCCTGGATTAATTCATCTATTCTGATGATTGACTTCAAATTTACTGATTTATGAACAACTCATCACACACTAGGGGTGCAGTTTTGCACAGGTGAGCACCATGATGGGACTGATATGGTTAGCTCCAAACCGCACACATGATTAGTGAAAGCACTAATAACCCCGGGGCAGAATATTCATTTTCAACCGGGCCGTTTCCGAATGGCCAGTTCCTGTGAACATTTGCAGTCACAAAACAACATTATGCTCCACATGAGCTTCACGTGGACTCACTGTACTCCGGCCATTTCCTCTGAAACCTCAAACCTACTGCATTATAACCTTCTATTCATTCATTTCCGCTGATCTGTAACAGGAAGATTGTAAATCACCATCTTGATTCTAGCTGTGTACGTTTTGTACATTGCAGTTTGAACTTCGTGGGCTTCGACGAGTGAGATTTGTTTCATTACCGGTGTGTCTCTGTCGCTAACCCCGGCGACTTCGGTCGATAGTCTCGGTTGTATTTCCTTCCCTTTCCTTTTACTCCAGCCAGATTAGTTACACGACCTCTGGGTCGTCCATTGAAGTCTCGTTTTTCAACCGTAATCATAAGTTTACATAAGGTAACTTAGGTCAGGACTAATTGGCTTGGCTACTTCCTTTTGCTTGGGTTTATTATCTCTTCAATGGTCACAATTTCGGATAGCACGCCAGCCTGTCGCAGGAGGTATCAATGAGATCAGTGCACATTCAGTCCTGCCCTTGAAATAGAGGGGATGATACTCATTCCGACTTTTTCCTTGGGTTAATATTTGATCTGAATCCTCGCTGGTGTGAACTGATTTTGGGACACTGGGCTTTTGTCAACTTTCCTTGTAAGATTTCCTACCGAACGCCCTCGATAAACTTCAAAGAATTGGTGGCCCGTGCACATTCGTTCCAGCAAGTACAAAACATTATCTGAGCTGACACTAAATTTTGATTTCTGAAGTATTCCTAATGTTGTTGTTCGTTGGTTTTCCATGGATACATGTTCGGTGTAACATCCTCAATCGAAATTCGATATATATATATATATATATACTTCTCACCAGAATCGAATCTGCAGCATCAGGAATGTGCATGGAAGTTCTTCATCGAAGAGTCCACAGAAGAATCACAACTGTGATTCGTTGATAATTCTTTGTCAGTTGGGCTGAGCCAACCTTAGAAACGAGGGCAGAATGCCCCAGAATATACAAATGCTTATATAGAAGCAGCAAGTAGTATCTGGACTGTGGACCCTTCGACGAAGCGCTTCCATGCACACTCCTGACGCGACAAATCCGATTCTAGTGAGACATACCAATTCGGAGTGTACAGGTATGTGGATGTTTAGACAAGAGAGCATCGGGTACGCATACCTGACGAGCGACAATAACCGCGAAACCGGTCGTGTGCTCCCGGGCTAATTTTGTTTATGCATCCAGATACTACTTCCTGCATATATATATATATATACAAATATATATATAGCGAGTTTTTTAACTTTCTTATTGTAAAGCTCTTTATTAAATAGCGATTCAAGTATGAATTTGTTATCGTTGTCTTCCTTACTATCATTGGTACTGGACTAGTTGGAGTCAGCTTCATCGAGCTTCCGACCCAAAGTACGCTCAGAAGAGATTTGGTACATCATACCACTCCATGTAAGAGTGATCAATTGGGGAGGATTCAGGTCGCCCCTAAATAGCATGTTCCGAATGATGTTAAGGTGCACTCGGAAGACAGATTTGGACAACGGCGAAAACTGCCGCTTGACTAATTCTGCGTCACACGTCCTTTAGCAGTTTGGTAACATGCATCGGCCGAAAGAACCGACGGCTTTCCTAACCAATGTCTGGGCACATTCTAAATTAAGAGTTAAAGACGATGAGGCAAGATTTTTCTGATAGCCTGAAAAAAACGGGATTCAGATACATCCGTTACGAAAAAATTAGCGGACAGCAAACAAAAGATTGACCTCACATTGTCTATTAGGCTCCTGTTACGTAATCCCAGCTTGAAGCAACTGGCATTCAGTGAGGCTTTGTGTATCCGATCCCATAGTCCGGTGTATGCGCACAAAAGATGCTGACGTAATCAACCAAACTTCCGTCAATTTGACCTCAATTTACTGACCAGAATTTTCTGAACTTCAATGCTTCCTAAGCGAATATTCTAGAAATGTCAGGTTCTTTTTGGGCATGACTTTGACAAGAGTAATATGAAACGTTAACACCTCATGACATCTATCTTCATCCTATTTTAATTCAAAGTTTGTCGCAGTTCATGCACTGCTAGTTATTATCACTTTCCAGAAGTATTGTGGTAGAGGCGATCATCTCAGGTCACCACACGTCCTATTACACCTGAAGTGATTTACCACATAGGGGTAAACCTTATAGTCAAATGACACCGTAAAAGGGGAATATGAGGAACACTCAAGTAAGAACTAGATGGCTGATTTTTTTAAAGAGAGCTATCTTTAGTAGTTGGGGCAACAGTCAGGGGAAGGGTATCCCGTAGTTTTGGAGTTCTGTGAAAAAGGCAACTGGAAAAAAAAGAAGTGATACTTCTGGACAGAACATTGGTATGGTCGGCCGGAAGTCTGAGAACCTGACAAGCAGGCGGAGGCCAAAGATATATGTACTGGTACTCTCAGTACGTGAAGCCAATTCCATGTTGGCAATTTTTCAGTTCACATATTCTGAGTGAATGCTTTAGACTGAAATATGTGCGATACATGCATAAAAATGTGCTCAAATATGAATACTATCGGATGGATCGATACTAATGTGACCGACTGCCACAGAAATTAACGACGAACGACGAGACGTGAGAGATGCACGAAGGGTGAAATAGAGCTGACACTTGAGACACGTATTCCTTGCACAGCCTTGCTATTTTGCTTACCTTCAGTATGGGGAGAACGCAATACCAACGTTATACAACAAGACAAAATCTCAATTGCATCGTAAGACCAAAATCGTTCTGCAGCTTCGTAAGAGAAAGCGGATTAAGTGAACAAAGTTAGATGGACTTGGTGAGACGACAGACAAACTTGTCACTTAGGAAGCTGCACTGGATCGCTTTTTCTAAAATGTGGAAATAACACAAAATGCATTTCAATTTAGTTCTCAGAAATTAGGTGCCTAAAATGCAGAACTAAATGAACAGTCTCAGTCGAGTCATGCATCAAGGCCAACCGTGGAGAAAACGGACAGATATTTTATTGACATTTGAGGAAAACATCTGAACAAACTTAACTTAACAACTCGGATGAGCTAATACGGAGATTGGTGGGGCAGCCGTAACCCAAGCATTTTCCATTTGGAAAGCCTCGGTTCAAAACACCGAAGCGCTGCACGCTAAACAATACTGATTACTTCCACTGACAGCAAAACTCCAGTCTGGAGCTTCCTCAGTATTGACCGCTAGATCTGAGGTCTACGCTTGAAAGGTACAGTCCAAAAGACAGTGAATCCTCATGTGAAAACCAATGACTAATCAGTTTTTTTAGGATTGCATCCAGAAACCTAGCGCGTATTGTCCTCCGCCAACTATCCAGTACTCACGAAAGATATATGTGCGACAACCAATCCGGTTTCCTTCCCGGTCGGGGTTGTACTGAACAGATTTTTAGATCACCGACACATGTTTGTATATCTACGATTTCTATCTTTCTTAAGTTGAAAACGACGTTCGACTCAGCCACTCCTGTAGTTCTTTGGCACTGTCCTTCACTGATGGGCCAGCAAAAGGAAAGCATTTCACTCATTCAACCTCAGAGCGTCAACAACCGAAACCGAGTTTGTGCTTAGGGCGATGTTTCACCCGAGTTCATCACAAGGCGTGGTGTTGGTCAGGATTGGTCACGTTTACCCTTTCATCTTAACTTTATCCATGAGATGGCTGTGCAGGAAACTGTCGTACAGAATGTGCGGACAGCGTTATGCTGCTCAATGGCAACCAAAGTCAATCACATGTTTCCTGTGATCGCCTGGGGAAAAGTGTAGGCGTGTTTAGTATGCGTTTTGCACTTTCGAAGTGAAACCTGCTGGAAGTAGATTGCAGAACTGGATTGGTTTAAAACCAAGTTTTTGTTCTCGCAGTGAAGCAACTAGGTGAAGTGGACAGGTTTGGTTCTCTAATCGTACATCGCATGAAGTGTTTTTGCCTATTCAGGAGGTCTGATTGGGATTTGCTGATTTGAGACAGCTGTATCGTCTATGTAAATTTGGGTTATCGATCAAAGGTCGGATATATACGGCAGCAGTGAGGTCGATATTGCTCTATGGTTCTGGACCACGGCCACTGACAGCCGAAGATATGCGAAGACCTGGAGTTTGAGCACCGTTGTTTTGGTAGTATTGGCGAAGTACGGTGAGAGAATTTTGGGAGCTACTTGGAAGTTGGGAGTAAGGGACTGGGTTCTAGAGTTCAGTTATTAGACGGGCATTGAATCAGAATAGGTTAAGATGGTTGGGGCATGTTTTGCGCATGCCCACAGATCGCCTGTCTCGTCGTATGTTGTTTTTCCGGGCAGATAAAGGATAGAAGATGGTTCGGGTGACCAGTCGATGGCATGGGTAAAAAGTGTGAAAGCTTTAATTAGTGAACTGGTTCGCATAGGTCCAGGAAACAATGGGTGACTTGGGTCAGTGAATCAGCTATTTTTGGTTTGCATAGTTCATCAACTTACTATTTTGCATTCCATCTTTTATTGCTCCATGTTTTTGTTTGTTTGAGGAAACGCTGTTTTGGGGTAGCAACCAGAACTAGGGGACGTTGGTTCAAGGTTAATGATTGTCAGTACTGAACAGTCAAACATGATTAATTGATATTTTACGCATGAGGTCCATATCAATAAGGATGAAGCTGAAATTTTGGTTCAAGCAACAGCGACAAGGGGAAGGGATTTTCTGAAAACAGTGTACCCATTAAATCGTTTAGATAGTAGATATGTCGATTTGGATCACGTGTACATTCGAAGCAGTAAGTCGACTCATGCAGATTCACATTGATACATCTGGATTATTTATGCGGAAACCTCTGTGGAATTGCAACACGGAAACGGATGCAACGGTCCACAGCTGATGAGGCCAAACTACTCAAGTCGCATATCATCCCTCTAAGGTCAAACGTTAATTTTACATATGTCAAATAGGAAAACAGACGTCTAGCCGCAAGGCCAAGGCATGTGAAGGAGATTCAAAGTTAAAACTAATAACGAAACCTGTGAAAACAGGAGAGCATCAAATGCACACAACGGCTGAGGATTTCATCTCTGCTAGTGACGAAACATTCACGTTCAAAGTGTCAAATCTGAATATGCGAATCCTACGGGAATCAGCAACCGGAGTTAAAACCAACTGACATTTTCAAAATTATTGAGGCCAATAAGTCATAGCAAATTGGGATTAAGAATTTTGCACCGAGTGTGATGCCACAGGACTGCAAGTGTTGTTCAATCACTTGTTGAAATGTCATTTAAGTACGACCAATTGAAGTCCACAATTTTAACTGCCTCATTTGTGGTTGATTGAAAACCCAGCTCTCATAACTTAGAGGCATCAAGGCTTTTCACGTAATAACCGAACTTAATTTCTTTTTCAATACACCTGTAGTTTGTGCTAATTTGTCCGTTGGAGTAGTGGAACTATTGGGACCGTGGGCTTACTCCTCGTGCCTTTATTCGGCAGTCGGGAATATTTATCATCTGTCCTGACAATTCATTGATTAATTTTCTTGTTCCTTTACTTAAAATTTGTAACTAAGAGAACTTAGGAGTGTTTCCATCCTCTGTAACTTGCTGCGCAGTATTCAGTTAATCGGGTAAGCGAAACAAATACTAGAAATAATTATATATTTGCATACATACTACTGGTTACATACATATAGTGTGTGTGTATGAGAGAGAGGGAGAACGAGTTTCATTTTGTCATCAGGGTTCACCAACGGGATGGAAATCGAGACATGTTTATTCAGAAATGTAGTAGGCCTGTAACCCTAACAAGAAGTTCCGAGGACCAAAAAGTAAAAGCTCTTTATTTGTGTCGTAAATTTGATTCTCGTCAAACTTCCTCTTGGGACACGTCAGCTGAGCTGGTGACCTCACTTTCATCTTTAGTATTGTGAATTTACCGTGGCTATTCAGGAATTTTTCCTTGATAACCTAAAAGAATAATGGCAGATGGTTGATGCTGACTCTAGCCATGATGAGCCTCCAAATACCTCATTTTGTTCATTGGTGAGTGTCTCAGACCTCGAGTTGGATACCTGTCCCTAATGCCTCTCAAAATACTCCCAAATAACATGCACCTCTGTTGAGAACGTCCTGTCATTTCGTAGTCACCTGATTCCAAACCACGGACGATACAAGTGGTACAAGGCTGCACGCTTGCTGACCTCTTTGGTGCAGAGGTGCACTGAACTCTAGGAATATCTAGAATCTTTCGAAGGTAATATGAAATGCGCCGTCAGTCACCGGTTACATGACACTTGGATCGTCTTACTAACTCGCGGATCAGAATCTCCTCTGCATCAATACTCTACTCCGGTTTGGGACACTGCGTAGTATCAAAGCCAGTGGCGAAACATGCATGTCGATGAATAAAGGATGACGCGAAAATGGAAAGCAGATAAGATAACATGTACAGTGAAATGTGCACCGCGTTTCTAATTCTCTCCTCATAGTCACTCATTGTTTTCACCCTTCTTTTATGATTCTGATATATATATATATATATGCGCAAATTTAACCAACTTCCCTTAGTTTACCACCACACAACCACACACTTATACATTCATAGGAATATTTGGATAATACGAAAATATGCATGATTATGATGAGAATCGAGTGACATCCAGGGCCTAATCACTTCATGGCATATCCTTGGAGCACGATGTCACCCGATTCTGTCACACACACACACACACACACACGTGCACACATGCACACGTTTCCGTTGTATTGACAGGCTTAGAAACTTTAGCATCCGACTGCATCGATCAATAAACTAGGCAACGAACCCGCTTGAACAAGCCAACCCTTAATATTGAGCCAAACTAACCAATTAATCATTAGATCGATCACTGGCGAGAGTAACAAACCGGCGAATAAGATCTTATATTTTATCCTACACCTGTTTTGCCAATGAGGTTACAATGTGCAACAGTATCGGGACGGAGGTCGCACTCAACGGAGGTCTGCCAAGTGAGAAAGTTGGGCGGTGGACGAGGTCAAACCCAACCTACCTGACCCCTCCCTGATTCGGCCTATTTGCTGGAACTAGCAGGAACGATCGGTTTTCAATTTGCCGTCTGTCATGTGATATCAGAACGGGTATGTCTGATTTTCCAACGATACGGCCAATTCGTACCATGTTGAACTCTGAATACCTTATATTACCTAATTCAATCACGGTGGTTTGTGGCTTGAGGCCTGCAACCTAATGAATCTACTCGTGAACGAGGAACACTCTGACGGGAGAGCAAAACCGATGCTGATAAGGGATTACACGAAATGGGAGAAAATGACGAAAAAAAAACTAAACTAAAAAGCAAAGTGTTCAACATATTAAAGTAAATTTTTTTGAAATTAGCAGGGCATTAACAGTAAAAATGAATGTATCTAAAAGTAAATTAAACTAGCAAGAAGTCGCAAGGTCGAAGTAAGAAAAAAGACTGATAATAGCTTATAGCAGTACGAACGAAACGGAGGTTGAGTCGAGAAGAATTGACAATCCTGTTTGATAGTTTACAATCGGATATTTTGACTCATCTTTGATCCGGATGACTTGATTTGGACAGTATCGAATTGAAATCCATGCGACAGGAACTCATGAAACAGAACTCAAAATCAACGCCGAGAGCGGAAAGAGATGAGACACTGTTTACTGAATGAAAGGTTTTTGTTTTGCGCGGTGTTATACCTGAGTGATTGTATTCAAATGTGTGCACTGATTCTGTACATTTAAACATCGGCACCAACAAAGGATGTGCTGCAACATGGGACGTTCGGAATCGATGAAATAAGAAAAATTACAAGCTCTTACGAGTTCAACACAGTAATTGATGACATAGCGGGTTAGCATTTTTGGTATCCAGTGGCAAGATCATTCACGCCAGGGCCGAAGAATTAACACTGTCTCAGTCATATCGTCAGTAAGTATGCATATTTCTGTGAACGTTCATTTCATTCCCATAGAGAGTTTGTAAGCCCAGTAGTGGTTTGAAACATCCATGTGAATGACTGCTGTCACGTGTCCTGGTGAACATCATAGTATTGGTCATATGCTGACATATTACGAATTTCCGAATCTTGCCAGAATTATGAGCGTTTTTAAAGAACAGTTTGTGACAAGGATTTTTTCCATTGCGCTTATTTCGTATTTATGCCGGACCCCGGCTGGTAAGTGCTATTTGATTTCTTTTCAAGAGTCTACTGGTGATCTTCAAGAAGCCAACGCCATGACATTTGGATATGGACGTTTCGGCGCCGGCTATCCTAAAATCCGAGAGCAAACCCAATTAGCAACCTTCTAATGGCCGGCGTTGACCAAACGGATAAGGTCGTGGCGTTTTGATGTGAAGGTCGCGGATTCAAATCCTCTTACCACCGATCAACTTCTCCACTTGGAAGCTCTCTGCTGGCCGCGGCCTGAAAATTGATGTACAGTTATTTCAATAATAAAGGAAGCAAAAGATAAAAGATGATGACCAGGAACTCTTGAATCACTACCTTAAATTCATCCTATAGCACTACAAATGAGGTAAAAGGAGTTCATTAGCATTGTTGTAATGTGAATGCCCTTATACACCAGTTCGATCCTATCCTATACGATCTTGAATTTCATTCAATGAATTTCCAACACAGTATTTACCCTCATGATCGGCACAATGTCAGCGACACGTAAATGCAAGAAAGGGCACATTATGTGGCATGAAAACAGACAGGTAGATTGTTGTGAAGACGCAGATATGGCCTCCGGCGAAATACGAGGTCACTTACATGTCTTTCCAAAACGCATGCAGCAAGCGTCGTACGAAAACTTTCCGCTTCATTGGGGCACAGCATACAGAAATAAATACTTTCATTTGTATCCGTTTTATTTAGTTATACACGGCGTATCTTTTCGGCAACAAGCCCCAAGCTTTGACATTATGTAGTGAGTAAATAGACTTTGATTTAGTCGATACCCCATTTTAGCCACGGTGCGTCTATCCTAATCATGATGCTTCACGAGCCCGATAATGGGAACAAAATGGAATTATTGAAGTCTACAAACAGCCATCATTAGGGTAAAGTTTTAAATAGGTTCAGGAGATTTGCTATTGATCCATCGTGCCTCGCAAGTACTAGAACCCTAAGACTAACAATAGGGAAATTTTGAATGCATCATAAGTGAGTTCCTGTAGGGTTCGCCTCTTCTATCATCATCTTCATTCCTTCCGGTTGACAAATTCTCGTGTTCTCTTATGTTTCATAAGCATCCACTTGCCGGTGGTCTAAACATTATTCATTTGCTGGTTTCGACCTCACGAATTTCAATACGATTACACTGCCTGATTGCAGTCTCCTCAAAACTTACCACTCTAAGTTTGAACGAACTGCATTTCCTCTCGAGAGAGGAAATAAAGCGTATCTTCATCTAAGCTTAGATTCCAGCTTACAGATAAGCAGACTACCTAATCAGATAGCGTTTTATGACGGAGAAAATGGAAGAAGAAATCTGGTCTGTTTCGTCTCGGAAATCTTCAGTTGATTCTTTCCTCCGGCTCCTATCGTCCTTTCTCGTTGACTCTGGTGAGAAAGGTTAATCCGAGCCGACACTAGCATTTTCTACTAGTCAAAATCAGATCGCCTATATTGGTCTTCTATGACCAAGACTCACTGATACGTTATTATGCAGGCTAATTTGGCCCATCTCTACTGCTTGGCTTCAGCATGCGGCTTTTTGTCTAGCTTGTTGATTGGTGTAAACAATATGATATCGCCGCAGCATTGCTCATCTTGACCGGGATGATAGATAGATCGAATTCCAATCCACTATCCTTACAGGTAGTAGTCGTATTTATTCTGCAATCATGAACGCGGTCTAGAATAACCGTGATAATAACCGTAAGTTTAATCTTGTAGTTGATTGAGATGGGTGTATTATACGTGGTCTGCCAGACACGAAATGGTACGCTGTTTAACCAGAGATAGTCATTGGAAATCTGACCTGGACAAATTCATGTCCAAAGCGAATCGCCGAATGGGAGGACGAGTTCTACTCCTTCATCGTCGACTCCTGCTTTTCTTTAAATTTTCAGTTGTCAATGTCAGCTCAGGGAACCGCAGACCAGACGATGACCTTGTGCGTCTTTTTGGTCGACAGTGCGATGACTAGTATTCGAAGAACCAACTTTCTGCAAGGTGGTGCTTTCAATTATCGCATTTCGGAGCTGTCGACTTTCATTTCCTCTGAACAACCCGTTAACCTTATTTTCCGGGCTGCAAACCGATTCTAAAGGGAAATTTAGGTAGTAAAGATATCCGCTATCGGCATCCTGGGTGGTCACATGATCTCGAAGCTCACGACAGTTGTGTTTGTTCAACCAATTAGACCTGAAAATTTTAATTAGAAGCCCTTAGTGGTGGAGCTACGGTTACCATGGCGATGATGTATCATCTCGCTGTGTATTAACTCACTGCCTCTTCTACATCTTTAAACAAAAATTCGTTAATTTGTTCATAATGTTCGTGGAAGTAAACTGCCTTCCTTTTACCTCGTTCTATTCCTAAGGCAGTTGAATATAGCCAACTGCCAGGATTCTCCCCTACTCATAATGGATTCAAAGTATTTTCACTCAAACAAAATCATTCCATTCAGCGTTTCACATATTTTCTTTCCCGAAACGTATAATTGTCATCGAATGTAAATTTTTCATCACATTCGTTCTTCTTTTTCAGTTTGTTCCGTGATCAGAAAAAAAACGACAGATTTTCGCTCTTCTATTCTTATCCGCCGTCTCTCTCATCCCAGTACAAGAGCTCACACGTGTATCTTCATCCAGTTGGTAGTTGAACGTGTATGATTTTGATTGGTCCATTTCTGCAACTAAGCCGCACGCAAATTTTTCAAAAGTCACGTGGGTTTTCGCTACCCGCGTAGACAAGCATGGCTGTTTTAGCCTGGGACCGAGTAAGACACGTAAACAAACTGACCGTATTTATGCGAAATTTCTAGCCCACGCAAACTGATGAAATATTTCCCGGTAGTAAAATCAACATCTTGTTCGTTTGTCTGGACAGCGTGCTATCGCCCAACCCAATTATTAGATGAATATATTCTTATCGACTTCCCCTTCGGCATCAGTCATTATACCTATTTTACGCTATACACCGACAATATTGTCCCCTGCTTTCACAAAGAATCTCTGTGAGCGCTGCTTTTTGCATTCGTAGAATGACCAGCGACCTTGAAGTCACGTGAGGGACTGGAAAAATCGAATCGACATCGGCTGAAAACAGTTGAGATAGTGGTATGCATTAACCTATCACAGTGAGGTGTGCTTTGTATCTCACATGATACCGAAGGTCGTGCCACGTGAACGCAAGGAAATCAGTCAGTTTGCAAATCGAATATAACGCATCTGGCTCTACAGCCTCACAAATACAGAGGTGAAACTTCGAAATGAAGTTGGCCAAAACGGCGGCGAGAAATCATCGGAAAATAAGAACACATACGTGATTCAACGATAGAGCGTGGTTGCCTCATGCATGAACAAAAGCAAAATCCCAAGTAGCTATTTGGGAAAACTTGCATGGGCTGTTTACCTATTGGTAAGAATCACATGCCCATGCATCCGGTGGTGTTTCGTTTTCATCACACGGTAAAACAATAAATCAATGATACAACATTTTATTGTTGTTGTGGTTTTAACATGTTCATGTGATTTGCGGAATATCGCCATTTTCAGGTGAATTCTAGCTCGCCCTTCTGCACAGACCGTTGCTGTTTCCAGCCGTCTCTCACGGATGTTTTTTTTTCCATTGACGACTGAACTAGGGTAGATTTCAAATTATGTTGACAAAATTGATTACACACAAGCACAATTACGCGGCTTCCAGAAATTGCGTTTCGACGGCAACTTTGAGCTATTTCGAGTGCCAACAAACTTTATTCTAAAAATGCACTCGTTTAAGACTATAAGTCATCTTCCAACGATCCACTCTAATGCTTAATTTTATGAGCCATCTAAATAATTTATCAAGTGCTGGAGTTAGAAGATGTTGGCTAAGTGTATTCGGAAGGCACGCGATCTTTTCTGTGAGTCAATTCAAGAATAGCCATTAGGAGGAGACGTTGGGAACAAATGGAATGAGTTGGCGTGCGGAGAAAGAAAATTTCGGAATTCTGTTGAGCAGTCAGGGCAAATATGTGTGTTAACGCCAAGTCCAGTCGGAATAGTGAGAGGTTTCTGGCAATAACAACGAGAATTCCTCCCCACCTCGCAAAGCAGTGACGTCGTCTGCCTATTTCGCGTTATCGATTTTATCAACCACCTGAAGATATGCTGCGAAATACGCCGTTGCCGATTTGTTCTACCACTGTAAACGTCACTAAAACTGCAGGTGAAATGGCAAATAATACTAAAGGCAGCACTTTTTATATGGAGATCACCTCCGCCATTGTTTATCTGTGATGCTTAACTTTCATATCAGACGTTCTAGATGATTCGACTAATGCTAAGGATGGTTCGATAGTGAAAGTTCAATTAGGTGACCGTGCTATGAGCGCAGTGTCTCGTCTGGACTAGAAGCCAGATGGTGCACTCTAAGAGCCGCCAGCTACAAGTTTCATCCAAGAATTGCGAATAGCCTTGGGGAACATGGTTAACCCGATTATCTGATTGTGAATTTGTATTTTAGCAAACAATGTAAATCCAATTTTGTGAACCTCAAGGCAGCAGTAGTTGCAGTCTAACAACATGACAGACCTAAATTTTTCATTTCCACATGTGATAGAACCGAATCATAGAATGTGACAATCACGTTTTTGAAGTCGTGAAAAAAAACAGAGTAGCTGTTTACTACAGAGTGGGCTTGAAGCCTCAGAAGTGGTTAATGCAGATGAAAATAGCTAAATGGAGCGCAAAAATTGGCATTTGACTACTGCATACATGCGGTAATCCAGCCAGTTTGTTGAATGCTTCACTCAGTACTTATCTGACCGACACATCTTCATGTGGCACAGACTTGGTTACTAAGTCATGTGATTGGGTTCAAAAACGTGTGTGGCGTGAGTTAATGTGCTTTGGGTGTGGCGGGAGCCTTTGGTTCAGGCTCGATCCGTTCAACTAAGAGAGTCAAATGCTACGAGTAGATGTTTCTAGTTGCTATTAAATAGAAATGAGACATGAAATTTGAGGTGTTTGTGAGCAGGATTATCGGAAAACAAAAAAGATGAATACCTCTGGTAGCCTCCGTCAGAATCATCATGCGATGTAAGCACTCAATCCACATTGAAGAAACTGGCCCCGAGATCCAATCCTAGTTCCCGTGCAATCAATATGCACTACTGATAGTGGTTAACACGCATGACAAGCCAGCTGTGCACCGCTTCTGCAGCTTCTAAATAGTGACCTGAGTGATGATACCACATCGTTATTTCTGTACAACGTCTAGTTTTCCGCCATTTACATCTAATTTTAACGTTTTTATCCGAATACTAAATACCCCTTGGACTGTCTGAAAGGAGAAGCACTTCTGATTTCGCAGACTGTCATGTCTTCAAAGCATCATCCACCTTTTTGGTCATCATCAGTTATTCAAGTCTTACCAATGACCCTAAGATGCGACACATGGATCAGCGGCCACGCTAGGGCAAACCCTCGGACAGGCTGACCGAATCAACCTGAAGATAACCAGGAGCTACAGTATTTGATGCGTAGGTGTCCAGTATGCTAAGACAAATGCCTCCAAAATGACGAGATCAACTGAGCCAAATGCTTCGAAGGAAACTATCTGGTGGATCCTATCCAGTATTCTGGAAGAGGCAGATGAGCCGCGCAACGGGCCACCGGGTCCTCTGCGATAATCATGTTGATTTGCAGTCTATACTCAATTATGCAAAAGCTAGAGGAGCAAATTTGAATCAAATAATCCAGTAGTGAAGCAAATACTGCTTCATAATTCTATTTCCACAACCCTGTACGGTTATTTACGGCAAATCGGCTTGAATCCTGTATTAACGTCCCTGGGGAGCCACACGTCTCGTGTTTCAGCGGTCAAGTTGGTGAAACAGCAGTCTGGATTACCTCGGCGTGAAAAAGAACACGTAGCTTTTTGGAACGTTGCTAATTTTCTAGATGGCATTAGCCAATGCATAGTAATTCGGGTTTTACATGGATTCCATGCACATGCTACTGATCTCTCAGAAACTCGTCTATCCAAACCAGGTAGCTGAGAAAACAATATCCCATTGGTTAGTAAATCTTATTGGCCATATTATAGTAACCTGATTGCTATGTAAACTTATTCAGTTTAAGCAAAACAACCGAAATAGGACTGTTCTCCCGGAAGCTGGTATGATCCAGACTTTTGTCTTAGCATGACTTAGCTGCTCCCCGTACAATCTGTCGATGATTGTCTTATATACACTAAACAACGCAAGTGACTCAGGAGCAAAAAACGATTTTTACGACAACTTTAAGGTATTAGGATATCGATTTTCGAAGCGTGACATTTTTCAGTGCAGCAGGTTGGAGCACCTATGTAGATATGACAGGCTAAATCAATAGCCATTTTTTCTGAGGTATTCAGCCCTGATCCACCCATAGAAATGGTGGCCGCCCCATCGATTTAGCCACAGTTAACAGAACGATTATCTACATCACTTACTTTTAAAGATCAATGGAACACCAGTGGGGGTCACGTCCGACGCCACCGCGACCAAATATCCGTGATTCATTTAAGTCTTGTCTATGCAGGAGTTTCGAGTGACCAATGGTGTAAAGATGAAGAAGGGAAACGGTAATGACAGTGTTCGTTGGAGTGCCTGCTGTGGCCGGGAAAATGCAGAAAAGCGACAATTACTGTCGCGCGCTTTCTAAACTCGATTTTCAGCTGGCAAAACTTGCAAACGGACTAAATGCATCTGGAGGAGCGCTGAATTCAAATTGAATCTAAATATTTTCTTATGGACTTAGCGCCGGATGCCTAAATGGTCCGAAGTAGATGCATGCCCAAGGACTGGACATCTTTTGCTAAGAAGCGTGAGAACATTGCGTGAAACAATGTTTCCAGTTGTCCTAATCGGTCCGAGAAGTAAATTAACGGAAACCCGGTTTGAGCAGAAAACTCGTATTTTACGGCACGTGACTTGCATGCGATATGGTCTATTCAGTGGTGCTCATCTGAACTACTTCTCCAGTGTTGCTCAGTCGCGGGCTCAGGATGTCATGCAACGTGGCGGTGGAACCTTGACGGAGCGTGAATCATCTGCGGTATAAAAACAGCTCCGAAACTGTTTGCCACTCGATTATCACCAGCTATTGCTCTGACTGCATTCCAGGACCACTTACCCTTCAGGAACAAAGTAACGAATGCTCTGAAATGAGAGTGGAGGGAACCTTAGCGAATGAGTGCACAAATTCAAAGATTGAATATCCAGACACGGAATAACCTGAGTGATTACTTCCTTCGAGTGAAGATATTACGGAGACAAGCACAAAACTTAACAACTGGTATCTGTCGCATTTCATCACTTGGGTCGTTTAGTGGAGGATTAAGAATAATCAGTACTTTGCTTTGACTGGTCTCCAGTTGATCAGTCACGTGCCCATACCGTGTATTTATGCAGGCCTTCAAACTGAACGTGTCAGTGCCTGATTCACTGACTCCTGGTGCCGTTGTTATTCTGACCTTATATCTCTCAGCCTTGAGACTTGTATGAGCGGAACACATGAGGAGGTAATTTTCAGCGGGTACCTGAAGCATGTGAATTACGGCACTTACAGGCCCAAAATGAATAGATGCTCTAAACGAAGTACCGGGTAGTCATCTCATAGTATATTCAATCACCCGTAAGTTCCAGATTTTGTTCTCATATTAATGTCCCTGAAGCCCTTTAAGAACGCCTAAAACCAATTGAAAATGAAACACTCTACATAAGAAGATTCCTGAAAGTCCATTAGCTCCGTATCCCTCCAAAACCGTTATTATACATACGGAACTCCACGAATCACATACTAGCTCGTTGGTTAATAGGTTTTCCGGATATCATGCGCAAAGTTCTGACGCTGCGTTGCGTATGACTCTCGAACTTGCTGACTTTCTATTCCACTGGCCTTCTAACGAGACGTTTTCTACAGGCGTGAATCCTCTTTTTCCGAATGGATCTCACCACAGTGTAGTTGATTCTTCGAATGATGGTATCTGTTTGTCGAGCATTTCATTTTCCATTCCCGTTTGCTGTTTACCATAAATTAACACATTATGCAATCACAATATTCGATTTACTTTTGATGGGACTGCATACAGCAAGTCGACGGCGTGACAGCGGTCTGCCTAATAGGTCTAACACCAGCGGATGTATTCTTATCATGGACAGAATCGAAGCTATTTGCTAGTATTTCCCAACTGATTTTATACAAACGATATGCTGACGACATTCTTATTTTTACTGAATCTATAAGTTTTTCCATAGTTTCGAACCTCTTTAGTTCCGTTCAACCCAACCTTTTGCCTTCTCGTGAAGAAAAGGCTGACGACTGTTTTAGGTCTTTAGAAGTCGGACTCGAGACGACTGAAACCAAACGATGCCCTAATCACTGCAAAACGACTTGGAGATGTTGTGTGGCCACCCAGGTGGCTGGAGAAGTCAGTAAACAGTAAACAGTAGAGATCATATTTTCGTTTTCTTTCGAATCAGCGACAGTGAAATTAGGGTGCGTTTGTACTGTTGGACTGTATTCCTTATGTTGGTCGCTACGGTATTATTTTTCCTTCTGCACTCGTTTTCCATTCACCCTGCATTTTCATTCTTCCCACAGCAACATGTGACTGGAAGAAATGCAACGGTTGATAGAGCTTGTCGTACTGTTTAACACTGGACGAATTTGATGATGATCAGTATTCGTATTTCGCTCGTTTCACACCAATTGCATGAAAACATGACGTACAAATACTCGTTATCACCGGCCTAGAGACATCTGGTCATCCGGATACCTCAAAGAAGGAGAAAGCCTTCTTCGCGCAACACTCACTCGCAGTGGCTATCTAGCGAAATTCATCGACTTTCATAGTCGACAAAAGCCGAAGGGTGACCCAAGCTGCAATGCAGCGAAGAAAGCCGTGCACATCATATTGGACTTCAAGGGAAATCACATTCTTAACAATATACGTCACACGTGCAGTTCGGCCACAAACTACGCATTCCCAGGAACAGACCTTCACGTCCGGCCAACGATCCGGTGGATTATTCTGAACGAACCAACTTGAATCTATTTGGAAGCAACATTCTGCTTCACGTCTCATACATCAGTTCACCCGCAGCTGTGGTGACACGTAGATTGACGGACCAGATCGAGGATATTCACAACGAATGTGAGGACATAATCCATAAATTGAAGATCGAAAGATGTCACAAAACACGACGGGCAGGTTTCCTAACCATGACCTCCCTTCATCAACTGCGAACCATGCGATAACAACCAAACCTTCAGTTGACCCGCATTTCGTCTTTTATATCTTTGTTAAAAAACAAAGACTGCAAGATTTTAGCATTCGCCGAGGCACTCCTAATCGGATTACACAACCCAGTCTTTGTACACAAAAGCTATTAACACATTGTGTTTGCCGCGAAAATGACACCAGTCGTGTGTTTCACAAAATTTAACTTCTCGTTCGCTGGAGCGCATAATCGAATATTACATAATTCTCCGATTTTGTTTACTTAAGCGATTTAAAAGATTAATGGGGAATATTAACTTCTCGTGGTACTGATCGTCTTTCTATGCTGTTCAAATTGATAGAGGGCAATCATTTTTCCGAATTTCTTTGCCGGAATAGATCTGCTCTACCAGATAGCTGTCATCTTCCTTTTTTTAGTTAAAGAGTAAATGCTTTGGCATTGAATTTGGTAACTCCATTCAAATTGATCTGGGAATGGTGGGAATGGTAGGAAAACCGAAGATTCGTTGCCTGTGTTACAGGAACGATGAAAGATCCTGTCTTCAAAACCACGTGAATCAGTTAGGCAAGCATTGCATCCAAATTGCCAGAGTTCGTTCTTCACCTCCGATTATTTAGCGCTTCTTAAGGTTATGCATATGAAAATCAAAACAATTCCCACCTAATGGTTTCGTATTAACAACATCCTCTCCATACAAAAGGAAATAAAACAATCGCACTTTCTATAAGCTCATGTTGAATCTTCTTCTCGGTCCTAAGGTGATATTTGTCTCCGTCGACCATGTAGTTCACCGGCACCGTATCCTAATAAAGCAGATGTCAAAATATTTGGTTCTTCTTCCCGATGCTACTTCCCGACAATCAAATTCCAATTCTAGCTCTCAGGGATCTTTCCATTAAATTGTTTTGGTCAGATTTTTCATCTTGCTCGCTTCTTTTGCAATATTGTAATTGGGAATGATAATGCGAACAGACATATTCTCATGCCAAAATAATGATGCCGGTATTTGCTCAAACGGGGAAGGCTCTGATTTAGAGCAAACGATTGATATTGTACTTCTGAATATGGACCCAGAAAAGTTACAAGTGCTTACCGGTGCTCTAAACGGGTGCGCACATATGCTTGGGATGCATTTTGCTCTTTCACGGTGGAGAATACTGTTGTTTGATTCGGTCAGCTTGAAGTCGAATTCCGTTCGTGGAGGACAAGAGTTATGAGAAGCAAATAGGTCTTGTTATTCGGTTACCTACATTTCAGTAGATAGTTAAATGCCGGATTAAGTGCCAGCCCGTATTCAGCAGGCTCAACTAACGCTTATTAATTTGAAATATCTGTGGCATCAGCGTCACGTTTGATTGCCGATTAATGATCCAATTAGAGTGATAAGATCCATTTTGCAATGACTCTCAGAAACATGACCGTTGACAGCCGAAGAAGCGGGAAGCCGGTCGGTGTTTGGAAGCTGGTGTCTTCAGGTCATTGAAAAAAAATTATAGGAGAACTGTGCGAGTAATCATGGGGTTTTCGTGTACGATTTTAGAGCGTACAGCTCAGTCGGTTGAGAAGGTAGTGAATTAAATTGATGCGGTTAGAGCATATGTTAAACATGTTACCAGGTGAACTATCCTAGACAGGTATAGGTCGACGGTCGGATCGACAGAATTAGCGCGCATGAAGTGGCGGAATGATACATAAGCCATATATAATATATTGTTCCGAGTGAGCTAAGTTGGACTACCGGGTTGGGAATCCCCCAACGCGAAAGTTGGAAACTCTGGTTAACGTGTCTTCGATATTGCTTCGTTCTTTTGACTTATTACCTTAAGATTTTTCCTGTCAGTATTACTCAGTGCTACCGGGAAGTTGTCAAAACGACAGCTCGGTCGTGCAAGGTTAGGATCTGTCAAGACTGAGTTAGACTGGAAAGCTTATAAGGTGGACCAGCATGAATGGAAACTGAACAGGAGCACTGTCTGCTACGAGTTGCCTCCGACTGCCGAGCATATTCATCAGTGATTCGTATTATTCACGGTCGCAACATAACATTCTGCAGGAAAAGGTCTCATACAAATGAAAGTAACTGTGAAAGTCATGATACTTTTCAAAATGTTCGACCCTGGTCGATTGATACAGTTGGTAAGCTTCTTTCCCGGAGCGATGCGATTGGTAACCAGTTTGTAAATATCAGGACCAAGTGATGTAAGGAGTGTATCGAAAAATCGATGCGACATGTATTGGTTTTAATTGTGAATGATATAATGTTAATAACACAGCCTTGTTGGTAGATGGAATGCTCCAACGTTTCGACTGACGTGGGTAGTCTTTCTCAAGGCATGTTTTACAATCAAATGCTGTGTTATTGAAATTGTATCATTCACAATGTATTTAACATGCTCTGAAATAAATCCCATCACGTGCACTGCATGTGATGTGCGCTGCTGGCATAATCTTTCGGGGTGTTCATTAAAAGTGGAATATCCAAACCGTGGTGACAAAAAGTCATCATTTCCTCTGTCCATCAGCTTTGTTCTCCCTACCTTACGCTCCTCAGTTACTTTACCAGGCCTACTCAAAAATGGTGTACACTCAATGTACCGAGGTTTGTCTATCATTAGCCACATTTCTCCTATCCCCGCTGACCTTCTTGTTGACAAGTAATGTGATTTCTTTATCAATGCCCGTGATATATATATATATATGCATGTATGTCTACAAGGGAACAGAGAATGAGAGAGAGAGAGAGGGCGGGAAGTGGATGGAGGAAAAACAAAAAGACGAACGAACAGCCAGATAAACAAACAGACAGACAGACAAGCAGGCGGACAGACAGAATGGAAAACTGAAAGGATGAATGTGTAGATGGATGAATGGATGAATGAAAGAACGAATGAATGAATGAATGAATGAATGAATGAATGAATGAATGAATGAATGAATGAATGAATGAATGAATGAATGAATGAATGGAATAAAAAAAGGCAAATCTAGTAATAAAATGTCACTCTGTTGCTCACAAAATCACCTAAATGGAGAACTCTTACCAATGAATGAAAAATCACTACAATAGCCCGAGTAACTGTTCGTGTTTTGCAGACTGATTCCGTGTGTTATCGCAGACAAATGGTAATACGGTCAACTCGGCGACAGCCTCGTTCTGAAACGCTATTTTTACGCGATGTTTTTATGTCTGATTCTGGAATCGATTAATATGCTCGCCCAAGCTTGTCTTATTCAGCTAAAATCTAAAACTGTTATGGTTAGGCTTGTCTTACATCTTCACAAGAATCACGCCACTGGTAATAGAAACATTTAACAAAAGTCAAATCGAATCTCAAACAGGCACATTGTCACTTGAAAATAACCCAACTTGTGTCGTGTGTTTGCAAATCTCTTTGAATCGACAATCATTGTCCTATAATTGGGCGTGTGTTAGGTTTTTTCTGACAGTCGAGATTATCGCCACGTGTTACATTCCAGTGACTTTGAATCGCCTCAGTATACCGAAGCCGAGATTTTACAAGCTCGCTGCAACAGACCACACCCAAATCCGTGTACATGCAAACTGAAGATCATTTGGGTAGCTTTGTAAATTTGTTCGTTGCGATTAAAATCGTAAACGTTGCATCGGGAACACTCAGGCTGCTTGTGACATTGAACTAAAAAGCCGTCCAAAAATCCACTGATTTTCACCGTTCGGCTATGTACGTTTGTTTGGAGAGTCTTATCGCTTATCATGTTACCAGGTGAAAAGTACCAAACCACCACACCATATTTTATACGAATAACGCCACTTCTCAAACTCGTATATCGGGAGCACTAAAATGTTTATTGCTATCATTAATACTGGTAACCTAATATATAGTTGCATTAAATACTAGGTGTATTACGTGTTAGAGTCGGTGTTCTTGAAGGATCTCGGTGAACCTTCACTCCATGTAATTTTCGTCGAACAGAAATTCTTACGTCGTTCTCATGATGGTTTTAACTTCATATTATTCCAATGAGCCAACTGCGTATCACACGGGCCGCCTGACGCCAACTGAAAAGTCAGCTGATTGATAATCACTAACGTAGTGACTTTGATAAGCTGTGTAGTCTTAATCGTATTGGCTTACATGTTTCAGCGTAAAGGCACTAAACGGTGTTTCATTACGAGGCCAGTATGAATGAAATGGCTACAAAAATCACCTCACTCACCGGTTCAGTGGAGCGATTTTTGAAAGGGAATCACGAATTGATTTTGAAAGAATTAACAAAACCTTCAAGAAACTCATCGAAAGTAAGACAAAGAGCCAATCGTCTAGCCCTCAGTACCACATTATAACGATCTTCTGGATGCTCTGAAGGACTGCTGTGAATGAATCAGTAAGGCATCAGATGCTGTGAGCAGCTCACTCACCTTTGGCTTTCTTGGACTATTCTTTTGCTAAAATTTGTGACTATTGACAGTAGTCGTAACCTTCGCTATTTCCGTACATTTCCTCACCAGCCATTGTCCACAGCCGTTTCTCAAGCCTTTAGTCGATTGACACCTCATGAATTCGTGCTTCCATTTGCATGGAGCAAATGAAAAAAAGGATTTGACGACACCGGTTTCAAAAATTTTCTTCTGTCCTGAGGCTCACATGATCTAGAGTCCTGCGGGGTATCTGAAATGAGTTCAGTTTATCTTTAATCTGCTCACAATATCTGTTCGGGTTCTGAGCCCTTGGTGGATTCAATCCACCAAAGATCGTCTGCAATCACCTGTTCGGGACGGTTGAACTGCGTGCGATCACAGAATAGACGTAAACAAAAACGAGCTCGGATCAACGCCTGCTATGAATCTATAATCGCCGACCAAAATTACCGAGAATATTGGACTTATCCACGACATCACACACCAGAAGTGGTGTCGCCAATGTGAGCACAGCGTCGAGAAGGTGAAAAACGGCGCCAGATGAGGCGACTTCCTTTTTATGGAAAAATATAACTCTCCAGGAAAAGCCTATGATCACATCCACTCTTATTCGTGAGACCACCGATATTGGTTCGTTTGACTGGGACAGCAAATCATTTTTTGATATACCTTTCTGTTTTTCCGAAACAGTCGAATATGGTGTTTACATTTGCCAGCAATAAGCATTATATCCGCTAAACGCACACCTTGGGTCTCGGCTTTGGTCTGGGAGAGCTTTAGTGGGTGGGAGCAGATACAGAAACGACAAAAATCTTCGATGTTTCATTCAGGTGCCGTTGACACACTCAGAACCATCCAACCGAACTACATTTTACGGGAGGTTGACTGAGATCCAGTCTAACACTGCATACCCAAACCTCGTACTGAAACCAGATCCAAGGTCCGTATGACTACGAGCACTGCGGACCGGATTACGGGATTGCGCGGAGTGAAGTGAGTGAGTAGGGTTGCATCTAGAACTGGAACGGTGACTACGGAGGTGCATCCTCTTATGCACGTTTCGGTGACGCAACATAGACTATTCTAACGGTTTCCAGAGTAGGCCACCTTCCTGTACTCTCTTATATATCGCGTGAACTTCGAAGACAGCGAAGTGAATACAACATTTAGGCCTAAGTAATGCAATTAGTTTCTTTCCTGCTGTTTTACCACTACTGCCAAAGGCCAAATCAACCTTACCTCAGTCCTTCGCGGCACCTGGCATGGTCCCCATACCGGACAAAGGAAAGGCGACAAAGTACCCAATAGGATAGGTGCTGAAGGAAATCGCGCGAGCAATACTTAGCAAGTGTCCAAACTGTAGAACGGATTTCTCTGGATCTCTAACTCTAGATTTTGACTCAAAATTATCCGTGAAAAGGATTCTTTAAGCCTTTGGAAGGCAAAATAACAAATAAGCTTGTGTTTGGGTGCTTCGCAACTGGCTAAATACACCACAACAGATAGATATTGGGACAACGCTATGGAACAATAACAGTGAAGGCAAGTGTTCGGCGATTGGTCACGTATCTACGCGGGTTTTTGCATTCAGTGCAGTGGCGGACAGACATTGATAAATATCCTGTCGGTTTCACTGGATCAGTGTTACGTAACCGCATCTTGCGCGAGTGGTCAGAGTAGACTGAGAGATTTCACGTGTTATTTCTTGACGCATGGGAAGGGGTTATTCGAATGGACTGCGAGCACTTCACTCGTGGACATGATTTAACCATCCACATCCTGTGTTAGCCTTCTTTTTACGATGCAGACGGGACGAAAATATTCATCTGTGTTGACGAAACATCCGGTGCAATCATATACTTGGTGACTGGTATTTGTTTACTCTTTTTTGGTTCCCGGTTTAGCCAGTCTTCTTGGAGTTTGACCCACATTATTTGCCTCACAAATGTAAGCGGTTTGGTACACATAACGGGAAGTTGAATACATAGAAAATCTGTCCTTTGTCTAGAAAAGTTAATCTGGTCAAGATACGAACGAAGCGAGCCATCTTTACGACGTGACAAGAATACTTCCATTAATGACAGGCTGCCCGAGGGTACCATATCCAAAGCAAATTTTATGCCTACACGAGTGTACCTGAAGTTCTACTGAATATCACAAGAGTTTATCACAGAATCTGATAAGCATATTATATTGTCTGTATATCGCCTGCCCAAGGTTAGTTCGTTTATTTGTCCAGGTAGCATAGTGTCCTCCAGTTCTGCCGTGAAAATATCAGCTAACGTGGAGACTAACGGGAGTTCCATTGGTGACTTCGTCTTTCCGGATCTATCATATTGTAACTGCTTGTTTCATATGCACATAAAGAGAAGTCATTTTAGTTCATTTGCCAACAATTCTACATATTTCTCCGAGCTTTTTTGATGTAGTTCCCTGTGTGGCCAATCATATCCCTTAGCAACACATTCCACCTCAGAAAACCTATTAGGGGAATACATCCTTTTCTGTCGGATAGGTTTACGGGTCTAATCACAAGAACGAATTTGAGTGTATCGCGCAAACAAAATCGTGCTATCAACTTTCTAACTGGTTCGATAGTCTCAGCTGACCACGTTGTCATGTTAAATTGCTCATGGTATCCCCTTCCTCGTGTGCACTTGCCAGATCATAAAGCCGTGGTCTTGTACAAGCAACTGTTCGGGTCCTTTCAAAATTTGTGGAGTTGATCAGTTCAACTTGTTTTTGGACGACTGTTTGTCTTGTGTATTGATTTCCTCATGCATAGTCTTTTGACTTTCTCTCCTTCGTTCCGAGTAAATTTGAACATATGGCTAAGTAACGCGATCATTTAGTAGACACAATCCAGCTTGCTAAGAATGACTATCCCGGCGCGTTTGTTCGGTCTTGTGAGAAAGATATCTTTTCTTCTTTTGCAGATGCTCTATCCTTGCCGGATGTTCTTTGGTTGGAACTTAGTCACTTCGTACGGGACACGTGAGACATTGACAAAACGCAATAAACCAAACTTCTGTGAACCACAAAATGACAAGGACGGCGTCCGATTTTCACACGGGTTATAGAGAATCTCAAAATATTTCTTAATCTAATTGTTTTACTCGGGTCTGTACGTACGACCTTTAACTGTTAGGGAGACGGTTGACGACAGATGAGACAGGCTGGATTTAGAGACAGAACTTTGCGGAGAAGCTCACTTATCCTCACTGATCCTGCTCGATTCATTGGGTAGTATGGTCTTGATTACTCTGCACGACGACCAGTGCATTTTGAGTCATTGCCACTCGTACAATCTAGCACAAATGGTGAACTGATGATTTTGACAAGTCCGGCCGCTAAGAAGAAAAATGAATAAGGATCTCAATCACAGATTTTATGTCTAGGAAAAATCCGTCTCCAAGGAAGCAAGAAGCGGTTGAGTGGAACCCCGTTTGCTTGGACCATTCATTCTTCCCCGAATTCTCCCCTTTGGGCGACCAGTTCAGTTCGACGTCGAACCTAGAGGACAGATAAACTAGTTCGTTGGGGTCAAGTGAGTAAGAATTTGGTTTGAGATAAACCATCCCGTGCAACTTGTTAGTTAACAGGATGCACATGCCATGATACCACGCAATGCTCCAGTCCTGTTTTTAGAGTACAGTATCCTCTATTCAGCTTCTATTAGGTGACAAGTGATCCTTCGCTAAATCTTAGTCACTCCCTTATCAAACGGCAAATCGCAGTAGCAAACATAAACTGAAAATGGTTCATCCAACACCAGACTTCGCGCACAATAACTGACTGCCACACCTTGGATAATTCTTTCAATTCGAGCACTGAGAATAACAGTCAAACCTGTGCAGAGCACTAGTTAAATTAACATTGAATTGAAGACTGATGCTACTCCCACGCTAAGGAAAATAGTTTACCTTGGACTGAAACCTTTGTACCATTGCGAGATCAGTTAAATCATGTTTAGTTCAGTCGCTTTTAGTTCCATTTTAACAGTCTTCAACAGCGTCGAATCGAGGCACCATGTGCTCGGAAGCAAAGTGAACAGAGTTTAGTATATACGGTGGCCTAAGTTGATAGGTGGAATTAGACCCGTGACAGACTCTTGATACACTTAACTGTTTCAGCTAAACCGAACATCACCTGTTCGCCAACGGATCGTGGAGTCGGCTTTTGGATTTACAGCTCATAAGTAAATTTCTGTTTATAATAAGTAACAGAACTTGGTCGCATTATCTAATATCCGTAAGTGTCCTTTATTAGAATCACCTGTACCCTAACCCGGCCGTCTTATCTGACATTCTCTAGACACTCCGCTGCTGGTTTCCATACCTTCGTGCGATGTCATGAATCGACAAATTCTAACCGCCTTCCAATCGTCACCCGGTTTTTAGAATGGCACATACTGACAAAATCGATCTGTAGACATGCGTCATACATGTTTCAGCCCACTTGACTTATTCGAATTCAGGTAGTCTCTAGGATTGAACCCCGTGACCCACCACCATATGCCTAAACTCAGAATTGCCGACATAACCTTCCCATCAATTTCTAATGAAAATCACTTAGATGGTCCAGCTCTTTGGAACTACTACGCGTTTGAACTGGGTATAAATGAGAAACATTTAATCAACTTTTAAACAACAGGAACATAGTGCTGATTTGTACAGCTTCCTCTATCCGAAGGTTAAGAGCCAGATAAATGCCCTCGAAAGCTGGGACATCATCTTACTTTACGCATCCGCAAACCCTAGACCGGATTGTTTATTACGAGCTCCCAAAGCTTCACGACTACGTTCTACGTTGTCCACAAACCTCTCCTACTATGGTCCACAAATAGCAGAAAGATAACGATGTTCAAACATCAAAATTCTTCGCATATCTTCTGTCCTCAACATTTGAGTTATATAGGAATGCAGACTGCACTGCTGCTGCACAAGTCCGGCTTTCGATTGACAACTGAACTTCACGCCGTCCCCACAGATGCCTCAACTTGATGAATGCCAATCAGACCTTCTGTATTCGAGAAGAGACCTCACCCTGTTTAGGACCACCAGGTGAGACAAAGTTACTAATGTGACTGAATTTGTCGAACCAACGGTCGTTAGGGTGAAACGTTCTGTTAACGGCTGAACCACTGCGGCACATGGAACTATTAAAACCGCACGGTCCCAACACTTCGTCATTGATTTCGTTTGTTTAATCCACTAGGTGTCTTAATTCGAGTTAGAACACGAGCAGTATTACGTGGTCAGCCTAATGGCGTGCACGTCGTACCCGAGGTACTGACATGCGTAAACGTGCGTGCGTGCGCATCAGATACAAGAGACAAAGTCACATGACATCTCGTGTCAGTTCAAACATCCGAGTGAATGAAAGTCTATCGATTTTTTAACCTGTGGCCAGTGCTAATGTGTTAAGTCGATTGTGTGCTTTCAAAACAAAATTTTCTTGAACAACCCTCGTTGAGAAGAGCAATAAACATTTCACCAATTCTAAGACATTTCTTGGTCAGAATGCTATATACAAACTTTGTGCTATAGAACTCTTCGATCGATTTGCAAAATCAATGCCCCGATGGACTGTCGCTTGTTCGGCCAATATTTTCTCAATTTTATCAGGTATAAACTAGCTTACAAAAGGAGTAACCAGCATCGCGCACTCCACCTCCCAGAAAATCAATAAGGCTTCAATAGAAAACTTTGAAAATCACTGACAAAATGCTTAGGAATAAATATGACAATAGTGCACCAATCTTTCACTGCTTTTCCGACTGAATAGGATACGAATGGCTACGCACTAGTTGAGTGTGCACCTATGATTCTATGTTCAAAGAATGGAGCGATTCGCACTTAATTTACCCTTGATTAATTAGTCCCGCTCATTCGGTGAGATGATCGAGTCATCCGCGGGAGGATATCAAGATTTTGGACAGGAATGAGCTTCTATTGTGAATGACAATGTTAATAACACAGCATTATTGATAGACGTGCTATTATCATTATATCATTCACAATGAAAACCCAATACATTCGCATCTATTTTTTTCATACACTCCTTACGTCATTCGGTCCTGATATTTACAGGAATGAGATTTCCCAGTCATTTGCAGAATATTTTTATCTTCAGTGTCGTCAGTCGAAAGTGATTTAGCTAATAGAGGTTGTGTATTTAACGTAATATTGGCCAATCGGGGGCTTTGTCAAAGCCCGATTGTAACAGATAAGCGAAACGACTGCTTCTTCAAAATAGGCAGGTCTACACGACCTTGTGAATATTCCAAGCTTGGCACCTGAAATGCACCAACATAGAGGTGCAGTACTAATAAATCCTAGCAAGAGTGAAACAACCGCACAATGTTTTCATCATTTTCAACGGCAAGTTGAATGTTGACAATTGCATGATGTATCATTCGGAAACATCAGAATCCACCCTGTATGTTCTCGTGAAATAGCGAGCGCATATCGAGACTGGCGAACTGAACGGAGCATTCCCATTTTCTCAGGATTACCATGAGCATGAACCGTCATCAAAATCCATCGCCTAAAAATGTGGCTATGATCTAAAACTACCACGGACTATCCGATGTACATCAAAATCTTTGCAAGTGCTATTTAATCGCATTGAAAAACCGTGACAACGTGATTACACACTGATGAACAATTCTCTCTAATAAATCGGTCTCCTCTTATCTCCCCTGCAACACGTGAACTTGATGTTTTAATCAATCATGTGACCATACAGCCTTTGGAACGAACAAATGAAATCGATTCAATTAGACATTTGCTAATCGGTCAGCCAAATACAAGTCTCAATTTGATGACTGTATTTCTTCGTCGGGTGATCGGCTCCGGATTTCTAATGATGCACCTTGAACCCCGGCCCAGGCAAATCAACCGGTCTCCACAAATGCATCCAGACCTACTAACTGCTTCGCAGAAAACCACCGACTGGGCATTTACTGTAGTCCTACACTGACCCAGAATCATAATGTACAGTCACGTGAATCGCATGTGGTTTCACCATACGGACGTTTGGTGTTATTTTGACCGTTCTCATCGTAATGTGCTAGCCACGGGGCGCACACCTAAACCAAGCAGATAAAAGATTCCCGTCAAAACGACTGAGAATAAAGACAACATATACGACATCCCGATTGCCTCGTCAGTTTTGGCAGTTCATATCCGACTATTCTACTGCGGTGCACTCAGAACAACTCATCAAATCAGGCTGCGTTTGAGTACAGTTTTACGGCAATCGTTCGTTTACTAAATTGATTAGTATGTTTGAACAAGACATTTGCATACGGTTCCAATGCAGGATCACTCATGTCAAGGTAATGAGAAGATAAAAGATTGGGATTCCATAAAGTGAAAGTTATTTCTGGAGCATTAGCATAAATATGGGTACAGCTAGGCAAAATTGATAGATAACCCGTCGATAAATCGCAACTAGTTATTGCGCATTTGAGCGAATTCCTCACATGATCGGAAGACTTGTGGTTCTCCCGGTCTATTATTGCTGTTAGCCCCAACGATGTGTCATACAGTATGGTATGGACTGCATCCTAGGTCACTGGAAAGGTCGCAACTTATGATGCTTGGTCTCCAAGTAAACTAGCAAGCATGAACCTCTTATTTTATCGTATACCCCTAGCATCGTGTTCGCCTAAGTTATACTTTGGCCGTTATGTGATAAAACGTTGGATAGGTCAGCATGCGTTACGCCAAACCTTTGGTAGCTCAACAACCATGCCCATCTCCTTCGAAAACACTAAAAAATGCCCATTTGTGATCAACACCAGAAGCGCGTTCGCAAACCAATTAACTGGTCTCACCCTTAGCAGCAGCTAAACTGAAAAGTATCGGTAAGTCCGGGGTAAGTGTTTTTGAACACATTGCTGTTAACTGTTGGTGTATGGTTTCTTCATTCAGTTCTTGCCGCAATTATCTGCAATGGTCATATGATCACCCTCGCGCTACAATACAGTGGATAGTCACATAATTCAAGGGAAACGATAGACCGTTTGAAAAACACCCGTGAATTTCAGTTTTAATTAGCAGAAGACATGCTAGAAATGTTACCGATAATCATCACCAGTTGTAATTCGCGAAAATTGGTGCACAGAGCCCATCAGAGGTGAAAAATGGAGTTTACTCACACCGAGCTACCTAACCTATTGTGGAAAATGGTGCCGATAGACCCAAGTAATCGATGGGCTCGCCACTGTCCTTCAGTACTTTCTTGAATCCCGGCGGCGTATAACGAGTAATAAAACGAGAAATCATGTGCAAATAAAACTTGTCCATGGTGGCAGGATGTCTTCTATTTTGAACAAGTGATCAGCATAAGTCACTCAAAGTAAACCATCGGATATTTCCGTTGTGAGAAAACAAACGAGAGATTCCGTACCCTTTTTCCGAACCACGCTCCCACAAAACCCATGTTCAGACTAGCTCACCATTCCCAGTCCGCTTCGACCGCGTGCCAAATACTCTTGCTTTCGTTCTGTCGAGCTATGTTAGCACGACTGCCCTAAATGACGACTTGTGCTATAGCTCTCATTTGGGGGAGTCATGCCGTCTACCTGAGTTCTGGTTATACCGCTAATAACAACGTTTTTTTCGATTGGGCAAAGTTTTTGACACAATTGTTGTGTGTTAGGGTGATTGCTTCTGATTGGGTCACCCCGCAAGGTCGATCGCCCTTTCCATCTGTTCCCTTCTCATCATCCTCTATACTGAGACCACTGTGCCAACCACCAGGCTAAAGTCACCAAATATTCGAATCAATCTTCTCAGGCCCATCAAGCCCAACGGATCACATTCCAATACTGGGTAGGAAAAGCCATTTCATGTTCTTTTGACGTTAAAGAACCAACAGTCGCACACTATGGCAACCCATGGTTTTGCAAGCGCATGTGGTGAATTCAAGTTGTCCGCCTTATATTCTTTATTATAGCAAGCAGTGTCAGGCGAGTCACCGAAATCCAAATCAATCCGGAAAACTTTACAGGGTTACTCGTACTTTCTTAATTGTCAGGTGACTGTTGCAGCCGACGTGGAATGAATTGTTCCTAAACTAACACTCATGTATTCCAAACTATCACCAGCCTGTGGTGGCATTTAGCTTCAGAAATACGATTTACAATAATCCTCGTCCGTTTGTTCATGTTCTTTGTAGCAAAGTGTTTTGCACAACCTCGTACCAGCAATGTTCAAACCTAAAATGCTTTCAGACTATCCTTATTACCTAGTATCCTGGAACTCTGAGGACTGAATCATGGACGCAGAAGACGGCCCTAGAGATACGGAAAAACCAGGATATCATTCTTCATCCTTTCGATTTACAAAATGACTTGATTACGTTAGTATATGACAGACGGGCACATCGAATGTACAATGGAATGGCTACGGTACAAGTAACTGCGTCCCAATCGTTTCATCACACCTCACCCTGAACCTCGATCGCATTTACTCAAACCATCAACCAGCTATCAGCAGATTGTGAACCATTCAATCCAATCACGTCTTGCACAACATATTTAGCATTCAGTCGCAACCTCCATTTATGCTTTATTATGCATGCAGCAAGAAATGTCGACTGCTGCCCTCGATTCATTCTCGTTCGGAATCGAACAACCGAGTTTCTTGCCGGGGACAAATCCAAATAATTCCGAGTGGTTGTAGAGAAATGCACATGGTGCGGGTGGATCTAAATACTCACACCCAGATTGGACAAACTAATTGTTCCACTTGATTTGAATCTAGCTTTTAAATTCAGTGGTTTTCACGACCTTCTAACCCCACTGTTTTGTTTATTCTAATGGTGATCTATAAGAAATCCGCGATTTACCCGTGATAAACGCTTGTGATTGGCCTTGGGCTGAATCGAATTCGTCAAAGGTTATGCATGTTAGATATTATTGTTTTGCAAGCTCATCACCGGGACCGAGACTCAGACAAAAACTGATGCCCAGGGTTGCGCTGGGTAACATTAATGAACTTTTCATTGTTTTCATGTGACTGTTTCCGGTTGGCTTTTTTAATGTAGTTCTACGACAATTAACATCAAACAGCACGAAAAGAACAACTTTGTTTATACAACTTAAAACAATTACGCAGTACGGGAGGAATTTACAGAACTGTTCCTGTCAAAGCAGTCGGACAAATTTTTCCGGAGATGCAGTACACCAAATAGCTTTGCGCTGATGTATTCTCATTTTGACTGCTACGTGATAGTGCCGGCTATTAGGAAAAACTGGGTGAGAGAAGACAGTGACCAAACAGAAAGCAACGGCTGAGAACTGACACGCAAACATCGACGCCGCTGGGAATCGGTTTATCAGACGACCGGGACAACATTAAGAAATGTATCAGAGAAAATACTATAGGGCAACTGACGAACAATCAAAATGCAGCACCAATTGGTACCAAAGGTCCGCTACACATGAAAGACGGAAAACCAAACGAGAGAACGCTATGCAACAGCGGAAGGTCATGAAATACGAGCGCAAGCACATCACTACTTGCGGTACTGACCGAGTAATATTTGGGAGCACTGAAGAAACAGTAGCAGACATCAAGTAAATTAAACATGGATGACCCTTCTTTCAATAGGCCTGTAGCACTTGCGTCGAATCGACAGGGGAAGATTTCCTAAAATTTACTACCATGTTGAAGACCACTCGGCACAGCCAACTGTGACAGACCCATTGACCCTAGAAAAATATCCCAGGCGAATGACCATCACAGGTTTGTCCCTCACTACGGCTGGTTGAAGAAGCTGCCATTCGCTGTCACACTCTTGATCTGTGTAGCCAGCTGGAATCAGTGACCAGTCTCCTACTTCCCGAGGAAACAGTATGTAGGTAAGAAGACCGATGATTGAGACACCTGTCCACAGGGACAGGCGGAATGATTCCTAGTGATTTTCGTGTACGGTAAGCGATGCCAACTGCCAAACCGGTTTGACACAAAGCCAATATTTGCGCCTGGTTTAGAAGCAAAGACAAATTAGATGAATCCCGTCTTACTTGCGACCAAGCCTGTTTTTGTACTTATGAAGCAACGACCATTTTGTAATTCCACACATCACTAGCGCATTATTGGAGGACTCACATTTTGTGCTTCATTATAAAGGGCGTCACAAAATCGTTTCCCCGAAAGACCGAAATAAAAGCACCCATCACCAACAATCACGCCGCTGCTTGCAAGCCAAATGCTGCAGTTAAAAAGCACTTCAACATAACCTAAAAGCCCCAAATTATTATCTTCGCTCATATCGTAGTGCGAGGTTTGCAAATTGCGATATGTTGCACTCGAACTTCTGAATAGGGAAAGTGCCAGCGACAATAAGACCCTAATCAGATGAGTCACTGACGGAAAATCAACGCAGGTGTTTGGCAGCAAAAACCAAGCCATGACGGTACCAACCAACCACCGATTGGTCCTTGCCACTTATCCGGAGCAACATCACCCTGAACGAC
Source organism: Fasciolopsis buskii (assembly GCA_008360955.1). Classification (NCBI taxonomy): domain Eukaryota; kingdom Metazoa; phylum Platyhelminthes; class Trematoda; order Plagiorchiida; family Fasciolidae; genus Fasciolopsis; species Fasciolopsis buskii. Next base: position 121,269 of record LUCM01011285.1, read on the forward strand.
AGTATAATACGTTGGCTAATGGCACATCAACAAAAACAGGGAAATATCACCGACTCCACGCACGCACTGAGGATGTCACCTCGACTGATGACGAAACGATTGGGATCTCAATGCGAACAGCAATGAACAAAAACTCAAAAACCAACAACCTGAGTCATCATCAGCATATTCTGGATGTTATGAAGCTCCAAAGTCTGAAAGGCTATTGCGGGACTCGAAGCAGAATGCCGGTCTACTAAGGGAAAGCGGAGTACCAAACCTTCATTGTTCAGTGTTGAACACCAACGCTAGCTTCACTGACCATTGTCTTGTCCCCAGGGTCACACGTTTCTTCAGAAAGAGTGAATATCCTAAGGGAAACTGGGAGTGGAACTACACAGGTGGGAATAGATAAGTGCTGCAATAACCAACACACGGAACGGTCTAACTTCACTAGCGCACCTTTCAATCATTCGGATACGACAGAAAATTGCAACACGATCACCACTGTTCACGGCTCAGTCATTTCCTTCAGTCTCCAGCCACCCAGTTGACGGGTCTTCCGAGCCCCAACCAACAAGACGTGATACACCTACTTTAACTCTACCTAAGTTCGCTGTGCATTTTCTCATCCCACGTTGCCACGTCATCTGCCGACCTTCACTCCTTGAGAGGAACGTAAGATTGCGCACGATATGGTAAACGAGTGCTCACCATAGGCAACACGTGACCCAACCAGCGCATTTTATTAAGTCTCACGCTAAAAATGAGGAACTTTGAGAATTAGCACCTAGTACCACATTTCTAACCTCACCCGGTCATTCCATCCAATTCTAGCCATACTATGTAGACATCAATGGTCGAAAACCTCTATCCGGCAAACATCTACACGAATATTCCATGTCTCACAACCGCACAACAGAACTCAGTGCACTGCAACACAGTACACAACCTTTCAACTTCAGTGAAATATCACGCCGACGCCACAAGTGCTTCAGTCCAGCGTAAGCTGCCCGAGTCTTGGATATACGCGTGTTCACTTCTACTGCTGTGTCGAACGGAGCAGACCTCGAGTCCGTCTAGTGCACCTAGAGATTAGGCGTAGGACAATGGACCTTACTCTTCAATATCTAGAACCACTGAATCTAAACAGTCTGCGATTGAGTCACGTGGACACAGAACGCCAGCCCGGCTATGAGACTAATAGTGGTTGAAGGCTGTCGGGTTGAATAGCTGACGCATCGAAACGTACGAAAATTCGGGAGGCTGGATCGCACATATGCCGTTGGGTACCACGAGATTCCCAAACGACTGTTGGGGACGATACAGCTCAAAGCCACGGGCGATGAAGTTCTTGCACTGGAAAACCCTCTTTTTCATATAGTCGTTCAGCTTATTTCCTTGCGGGTAATCTTTCACCGAACCTCGTCCTTTTTCAGTAGGCAATGTTGAGACAGCAACAGAAAGCACACGTTGGTGTAACGACAATCGTCATTAGAACCGACCTGATCGGCTACACTACAATTATTATTTATCTCATTCGTAACAACAACCGTCAGACTTGATACCAATCCCCGGAAGCCATAGATAAATGGCCTCATGAACATTGTCAATCGTACACGCGTGCGCATGCGAACGTCTACATCCATCGCTGGTGACTACACTTGTTCATTTTCGACTCGACTATCGCTTGTCTCCGCGACGCACCCTGGCGTGTGCGTGTGGTCCTAATATATCCAACTGCTGAGTCCTTTTTCAATCAGCTCTAATGTCTTCGACTATTTCGTCCTTTATAAGAAGCGCTTTCAATTATGAGTAGTTGCATATTTCGGTGGTCATTTTGAAATTTTAGTTGATCGATAGCGAGAAACCCCAATGGCAGGCCATTATCCACGAAGGACCGATTTTACGAATTTCACTGCTTGTTTGAGCACGGAAACATCAAACCTCCGGTTAATATACCTACTGGTTTGCCATACAAATCAAATCGACTTTACACTATCTACATGAATGTATCGCTCGCGTACACAATGACAAATACGGAAACTCCGAATTTTAATAAACCCTGCAAGTGCGCAATACTTCAAGTAAGAAGAATGGCCCATAACCAATCAAATGTTTCCCTTTAGTATTAAGCGTTCAAGTTTACCAACAGCTTACGCGTTTCCAGAATGGTGCCGAAACAACAATCTCGACAGGAGCATCCCCAAAATGAACCCTGGAAAAAAGTACCCCTGTCTAACGCTCCGCATCCTTCTTGAGACTTGCGCACATTGTTTTCAATGGACACTGGAGAAACGGAAAAGGACCAACATTTTGCGTGCGGACTGTCGAAATTTGCTGTGAAATAACTTGGCTGATCTAATGTCTAAGATGGAACCCATTTTGACCAACATTAAATACGGTCCGGTAGGAAACTTGAAAACAAGCGCAAAAAACCACACTAGCAAAAGCAACTAAATAACACTGGTTCAGAACTGCTCCTATTTATAGTATTTTGCCGATAAAATTCTTCGATAAACGAGCGAAGCAACTCCGTATTTTGAATCAAGACAAAGAGAGAGGAACAAAAATGGGGAGAAACGCCCTGCAGGAACAAAATGAAGTGCATATATGCATCAGGGAGTTAATTAGATGAATGGCAGACCAACCATCCGGCAAAGAGAACAACATAACGGAGTTGATAAATCAAACAAGAGTATCGGAATCCATTTAGTTTGATGAGGTGACATAGCAATACGCATCCAGCTAGACTCAGCAGCTCGGCAGCATTCATAATACCAAACTGTGATTTGCTTGCGGCAATGCCGGAGAATGAGTGAAAACGAAGCGACATCTACTCGTCGTCATCTCGACGATTCTGTGGGAAACAGAAGAGAATGCGAAGGAGATGAATTCATAACAGAAACATAATCGTGAAATAAACACACTTTGGGATTCATTCGATGAAAACATTAGCGATCGAATTACAAAATATTGTTGTGATATAGAAACGCGAAGAAGTGCAAGACGGTTGTACCTGAGCTACAAAGAGTGACCCTAGAAACGAGGCCTTTCAATGCGCGCTTCGGAGACAAGACAAATCAACTAAAAGATTCCGTGAGGTCTAGTTAGGGGAGTCTACTGCCTTATTTGGTTCAGAGTGCGGACACCTAAGGCAGCCAAGTAAAGTGGAGACTTAGGCTTGACTCTTGTACTTGAATTATTTACTGCCTTACATTAATGTGACCAGTAAGCAGATCTGTGAAGTCAGTTTTTTGTGGGCTCCTGTGTGGAAACCAAATCGTAAAAGGGAAGTAGGTAAGGCTTCCTACAGAGTGGACAATGGAAATATCTGAGCGAATGATACTTTATCTCCACTCAGCCTTAAAGACCAGGACGAACCCCATTGATCGCCGCATTTTTCTTTTAGAGCAACAAGTTGCTATAGAAAGAATGAACAAAGAAACAGGACAGGAAGTGGATTTACAGGTGCGAAAAAAGAAAACGATGCCGTAGTAGCCGACATAGGGAATACAATCTAACTGTGCCGATGCACTTTTACAATCATTGTGAATAGACATGAAATGATAACAATATCGGGACTGTTCAAGCCTCGCTCCAGAATTGTGAACCTTCGAGAAGTACCTATTTGCAACATGTAAATGGAATTATACAAGTGGATAACTGGGAAGAATAATACACACATTATGTTGTTTTCGATGCTTCCCACACAGGTCATACAATATTCGCACCAATGTCTTCTCCAAACAACAATCCTCCTCTCCTAAGCCCCAACAACCGAGGCCAAGACCGAAGCTAACTCTAAGACAAATCATAGCCCGACCGCCACGTCGCCTCATCCAGGGTAAATCAGCAAGTACAGGGACAGCACAAAAAGGTAGATAATGGTGAGGCATGAGCATCTAAACTGCTCCCTGTTAGTCCGTTTGCGATGCCAACAGATAAGTCTACCGGTCCGCAAGTGTTATTTTGGCTGACGTTTCTTCATCACCATCATTGTCCCCCAAAGTTACATGTTTCTTCAGAAAGAGTGAATATCCTAAGGGAAACTGGGAGTGGAACTACACAGGTGGGAATAGATAAGTGCTGCAATAACCAACACACGGAACGGTCTAACTTCACTAGCGCACCTTTCAATCATTCGGATACGACAGAAAATTGCAACACGATCACCACTGTTCACGGCTCAGTCATTTCCTTCAGTCTCCAGCCACCCAGTTGACGGGTCTTTCGAGCCCCAACCAACAAGACGTGATACACCTACTTTAACTCTACCTAAGTTCGCCGTGCATTTCCTTACCCCGCGTTCCCACGGCATCTGCTGATCTCCACATGGCTTCTTCCGCTCCGTGGGGGGAAATAAGATCGTCGACACACACCGCGTCTCACTACCATAAACAACAGAACTGAATGCACTGCAACACAGTACACACGACCTTTTAGCTTCAGTGAAATATCAGGTCGCGTTTCAGTCCAGCGTAAGCTGCCCGAGCCTTGGATATACGCGTGTTTACCTCCACTGCCGACACGCAGCTACCAAGGTCGGTGAAACGGTCCACAATCGTCAGCTCCTCTCCATCCAGTATCAAGTTCGGCGCTGCTGTCGTCCAGTCCTGTAACAGTACTTTGCACTTTGAAGGTGCAAAGCACATGCCAAACCGAGCAACCGATCTCGACAGTCTATCTAGTGCCCGTTGTGCATGGTCCGCAGACTCGAACAGGCACACGACGTCGTCTGCGTGAGTGAATATCTGGTCGATGCAACCTCGACCTGGACGAAATCCGGCCTGTTGTTCGCGGATATTACTCTCGGGAATCAGTGTCAAACGGCGCAGCATTATCGAGACTAACACCTTAGTAACCACCGGAATTAAACTAATCCCACGACGATTACTGCAGTCAGTCCGTGCGCCCTTCTTGAATATGGGTACACTCAGTGACTCACCCCACAATAACGGAATACGCATCTCGTTCCAAATATCATAGAGGAGGCGATCTCATCAGAGTTCCACCCAGTTTGAAAAGAACTGAGGGAAGGTCGTCGGGATCGGCTGCCTTTCCCCTTTTCAGAAGCCGAATATTTGACTGCACCTCCAATTATATTGGGAAGGGGTCAACAGACACCTCTTAATGATTCGCAGTTCCAGACGTCGAATCGAATACCTTAGCGTGTGGCCAGTGCTCTGCCCAACTTTCCAGCCTTTATTGTCTACCATGGATCACCTCTCCATTCCTATCGTACACTACTTCGCTAACCGTAGTTCGCCGTCCGCCGGTGACACTTATAAGTTTAAACAGTCTGACTGTTACCTGAAGCGGCCGCTTTCTCCATCTCTTTGGCTACCTTAACCCACCAGTTTTCACGATCACTTGACGCTGCAACTGTCGACGCACCTTATTCACTTCCTTACAGTTAGGCAGCTGGCGTTTTTGCTTCATTAAACCCTTGCGAGATGCGGTATATTTCATGAACACTAGACCTAGGACCAAAGGCAAAATCTGCGGCGAAACGCATAACCAGTTCCATTTCTCCATCTTCATATAGTGCTGGGGAAAGGACATCGGAGACCGACGCTTTATAACATCCTAAGATTCGGATTCCCTTGAGGCTCTCTGCTTCACTTGGTGGATCCGCTGTAACAGGCCAATGGACGATTGCTGGATGACGCTGAGGACCAGCTCGAGTGTGTCTGAAAGTGCTCCAACTTCAATTCAAGGGGGAGCTACAGGTTGTGGATCGCCGAACCGTCAACTTTACAGATCCTTTCGCCACACCCAGTGCTTTCTTGTCGGCATCTCGGATGAGATGAAACAGCTTGCAGGAATTTTCCAAAGCGGTACCATGTTTCATCTCCGAAGCCGGTTGAGACAGCCAGATCCTGCGATCCAAGCGCAAGCTTGCAGTGATTTTACGTCTCGATGTCAGCCGGGATGGACTGGTGTGGGTCAAGAAGGCACAGAGGATCAGCAGAAATCCAGTGTGTCACAACGCAGAGTCAGGCTACAAATCACTAGGCCATCAGAATGCAAGGTATTCTTGATAAGCGGCCAGTGTTCATTTATATTTGTGGAGGGGACAATTCCAGCTTTCCAGCCAGTGCACTTCGAAAGATTCATAGACGAGTCAGATCAGACAGCATATCGCAATCTAACGGACGCTGCACAATGGGCTTCGAGTGTCCACCGGAGGACATGGACAGATTAGTGCATATTAACGCGTGGTCAGAATCGAGAGGAGTGCACCGATGCGACCGGTTGATTATGATCCACCCCTGACGCCAGGTGGCGTACCGGCGACTGGAATGTTTGAAGCCCGTACGGCGAGAAACATATCTTAGCTATCCTTGGATGGTCGAACCTGATTTTAGTGTTTCTTATTTCATGCCACTTGTCATGTGCATTACTTCTTTTGTGGAGCAAATGACCAATTAGGGTGGAATTCAGATATGACTCAATTACTGCATTGCACACTGTTTAGAACCGCCGGATGTCGATGTGTGCTCTTGTATTGTATTGTATTGTACGGACGGTTGCGTACAAAAAAATGACCTCTCAAAAGGATCTCCAAGCCAACTCCACTACAGCTGATTCAAGCCAGTTGTGAACAGCAACGACAGTGGATGGATGAAACGACGGTCGAGATCAACATTTTCGTCAAGAATGCATACGCCCACGTCTAGGTAATAAGCCATTCGGGTTGTGAATCTGGTTGGTTCGTCCTCATGCTACCCATTAACAGTATGACTCGAGATGCTTAATCTCTAGAAATGATTCAAGGTGTTTTTTTCGAAATCAACGCCACAAGAGCTGATTCCATGCACATCAAATAAACACCACTGAAGTCTGAACGCAGAAAAGTTGTTAAAGTACTGCAGTGAGTGTGCAATCAAGAAGCTAACATTCGACCCCGGGGTCGTGGTGATCTAAAGAACCAAGCGGTTAATACCACGAGGAAAAGTAGCTCGAACTAGGCCACGTCAATTGTGGATACCAAGTCTGCATCACCAGCGTCTTAATAGAATTGAACTGCGGTGGCATTGTGCAGCTTCTTACCGGCCATTCATTTGTTCCTACCCCGTCCTAACAGATAGATAAATTTGAGGCAGTGAGCCAGTCTGTGGTGCCACTGTTGTTCACTGCTGAAAACATTTCAAATACTCTGATAACGGCAGATCCATTGTTATTGAAGTTGTAAAAAGGAAAAATTTTAATGGATAAATTGCGGCGAAACTTATCAATGAAAGTTCCATGTAAAAAACAGAGCGAACGTGCTCAGTACAAGAAAGTTGGCGGTTTAAACGAAAAAGGTTCAACTTACCCTTTTAGAGTTCAAAATGATAAGCAAATGACGGAACAGTTCCACAAAGTCAATAAATAGATCCAAGGTGTGCCTGGAAGAGGGTAGAAAATAAGAAAAAGAATGTAACAATTGTTTGTTAAATCAATGAGAGGATTCTGAGATCTGAATCTCGTTACTTGATCATCAGAATAGTGACAAATCTACACAATTTCCAAAGTACATCAAAGCGAATTGTGAAAATGATGCGCTGGTTTGGACGTCATGTAAAAATCACACACAAGAGAAACTCACCAAATGAAATCCGTGTCGCCGGATTTTCGCTTTTCCACAATCAGTTGTGTGTCAAAGATGACGAAGCCACAGAAAATGGCGAATCCGATATACAGCTCTGCTTGATAGATTGCCGGTGATCGGATGAACAGATTCATGAAGCTGAAGGTCGTCAGCATACTGATCGCTGACATGAGTGCAGCTGGGAGAGATAAAAACGGAACGGTGCGAATCGAAAAAGCCCGTTAGATTCCGCAGGTGCATTGAAACCCCTGGCGTAATAGTTACAAATTACATCGCTAAATGACATCCTTTTGGATATAAAACACCATAGTTGACATCATAAATCCACTTCTCAGGTTTATAGGATAACTTGTTAGGTAGTCTCAATTTCCAGTTTGGTACCTATGAAGTACTATTCTATACGCACCACGTTTGCTGATAAACATCTCGCTCAACGACGTTTTTATACAACCGACGTTCTTTTATCGCTTAAACTACATTTTTGCCGAAAATGGACAGGAAAATTTACTCTAAACAAATACTGTTAGAATATGATGAGGGTCCTTTTAACAACTCTTAGGTTAAGAGAACAGTGTTGGCCCACAAAATCTAGTCGTAAGGGAAAGCACTGAATTCAAATGAGTGAACGTAGTCAGTACAGTCGTTGCATATGCACGTAAATTGACTCCTTTGGGATACGCCGTCCTCCCAGATAGGTAGTGGTTGAAAAACTAATTAGTTTATGGCGTGGTAAAAAGCTGTGGGAACCGTAACCAGGGAGCCGCACGCTCAGTGAGATAACCAGGCTGGAACGCACCAGATACCTCACGCGTGGTCTAGGAACATTTGGTAATACTTTTTTAATGTTCGATGCTCTACGCATGAGTGCAGTGGAAGAAGCATGCTCCATGGCTGTTAGAAAACCATGAAGCGGTTAGAAAAGGGGAACCAGCGACCATGACACCAGAACTCGAAGCGGCACAAAAGCATGGCCAAAGTCAGTGGCGTTCTTGTATCTGACATTTTTCCCCTAAATAGTTCCCTCCACCCATTAGTTCGTCATTGTTCTTCATTCACTTCACTTCTGAGCAAAAAGCGATACGAAATAGCTACTAGAACCCGATGTTCAGAAAACAAGGTTAGTGGTGGTCAAAATTGAACTAGTCTACTTTCCTTAAGCACCGTTCATCCATCGATCAGCTGTTTTGATCCAACTGGTCACTTCACAAAATTTGCCTTTCTTCTTGGCTTACCTAACTTGTTAGTTCCACTGGTCTCCCTTTATATCTCAGTGAGCTTCTTGCGTTGCGCGTAAGACCGGTTCTCTATTTCGCACCAAGCGTTCCTTTAGCCCTGTCTGTCCTTCCCGTGTCGGACTTAAGTACGTTATTTACGTGGCGTGGAGCTTCGTCTGGTTCTCTTTCCTTGACCGGATTCTACGCAAGGCTATTCAGCTGGTCGAGGTCACTTCCTTATGTTCCAATCAGCAGTCATTAACCTACCGTTGAGTAGTTGCTTCCTTATCCGTTACCTAATGCTACTATTGTGATTGTTGTTTTCTAGCATCTGCATCTTCAGTTGCTGCACTTTTGCCACTCGTCTGCCATTGTCATGAAGTTTCACTTCAAAAGAATCGCATTTATTCTTTAGTCTTTTCCCCAGAAATGCGAAGCTGTGAAACATGTTTTTCCGCTTGTTTACAGTCCCTCAGAAAAGAAAGTCAAGAAATTGCCTCTCATGTGAATGTTACCCACAATCCCCTTTTACTGTAAGACGATCAGGTGTCTTTTCTCTCGAACATTTACACCAGCAAAGTACATCATTCAGTGGATAACAAAACGAACAATCGTGAAAGCAGCCAACAATAGCGCCACTGCCCGCCTGGTATATATCTCCGGCCAATTTCATCCTAATGACCAGTTGCCTTGATGTATGAGAGAACGCATGGTGTTAAGTGAAGACTGGCGAAATCTGAAGGTAAGTGATTGAGCTTATTGGGTTTAGCTGATGAAATTGTTTACAAATCAAGTGAGAACAACAAAGTAGCCCAAATTTTCCTGCGCAAAATGTCGGCAATAATGGCAAGTCAAAAAATGCTAGGGCTGTAAACCTCGGTGTTATCAAGGGATCCCGAGGTTCATCTAGTCTAATCTTTCCGCATAACATCGTAATTGACCGGCAAAGATTTTAGTGGTTCGTGTCTCCAAACCCCAAGGTTACAGTTGCGGGCTTACTCATGTGGTAGAATTCTCATCTGGCTTTGCGTCAAGAACGATTTCAATCAATGCAATACAATTGTTGGGCAGAAAAAACAACTATAAGGTTTTCATGTACACTGATTGTGCCGTTCATTGTTGACCTATGGACAATTCATAAACAATAGCAATAGCATATCGTCGCCCTTTTACTTCTTGGAATAGCGGTCATTAAGGAAGTGAATAGTGAGACTGATTTTCAGCATGAGGTACCTATAATCTTGCTTAATTCTTGCTCTATTTTGAGCGAAACGTCCCTTCGTCTGACACTACCTAACGGTTCGCAAACGAATGTGCTTGTACCTTCAAAGTGCAAAGTACTGTTACAGAACTGGACTACAGCAGCGCCGAAATTGGTGCTGAGCGGATAACTAATCACTGTAGACCGTTTCATCTACCTTGGTAGCTGCGTGTCCAACGATGGCAGCTCGGGAGTGCAAGTAAATATGCGTACATTTCAGGCTAGAGCATCTTACGCTGGACTGAAGCATTTGTGGCATCGGCCTGATATTTCACCGAAGTTGAAAGGTCATTTGTTCTGTGCCACAGTGCGTTCAATTCTGTTGTGCGGTTTCGAGACGTGGAGTATGCGTGTGGGCGATGTTCGTCGGTTGGAGGTTTTCGACCATCGATGTCTACGTAATATGACTAGGATTGGATGGAGTTACCGGGTTAGTAATGCGATGAGCTGGAATCTAGCAAAAGGTTCCAATTCTGAGAATAGCTTGTTTCAGCGTATGAAACTTAGTAGATTACGCTGGTTGGGTCACGAGTTGCGTATGACAAACACTCGTCTACCATACCGTGCCCTATTTTGTGTTCCTCCTAAGGAATGGAAGAAGCCATGTGGAGGCCAACAGATGACGTGGCAACGTGGGATGAGAAAATGTACAGCGAAGTTAGGTAAAGTAGGTGTGGTTGGGGTCCGAAAGACTCGTCGACTTGCTGGCTGGAGACACTGAAGGATATAGCAGTGAACCGTGAACAGTGGCGATCATGCTGTCATTTTCTATCGAATCAGAATGAAGTAGTGCGTCTGTACAGTTAGACTGTGTTTCGTATGTTGGCTGCAGCAGCATCTTATCTTTTCCCGCCTGTGTAGGTCCATTCCCTGTTCGCCTTGGATATTTACTCTTTTTATATAAACGTGTAACTCTGGGGAAAGGCAACGGTCAGTGAGACTTGTCTTGCTGTTTAACGCTGAACGATGATGATTATACCAAACGAATATTTCACATCGGTAATTTCGTAAGGGCTGACGCGCATCGTTTCATCGATTGTCTGTCACTTCATTCTGGTTTTACCTAATAAACAAGAGTGAATGTCTGTTCTCGTTCACTATTTTCGAAGCACTTGATCTAGTGTGAATCAAGTGTCACATTGCGTACATTATGTCTTCTCCAAACGCAAGTAAATGGAGTCCGAGATGATACCGTTTCATCGTTTTTTAAGATAACAGCGTCCTCGGGTGTTTAGTAAATTCGCTTTGCACTAAAAATATTGTACCCCAACCAACTCGCTGTTGCTGATGACTTTATGTCGCTCTATTTACGTCCGAGGCCCCGTTTCTAACAATTTCTGCCAAACAGTTCTCGTTTTACTACATCTATATTTCTTTTAATTTGCATTTCGCAGTCACTGTTTTCTTGGTTTCATTAATCCTTTGTTCTAATGGCGCCCGTTTAGTGAGTCAGGTCGTTAATTTTGCTACCTCTAAGATTATCTTTTCATTCCGCATCATGAAGAGAAGATTCTCTTCTTTCTACTACGAGAAATGAGCCGGGACATATGTGAAACTGGCTGAGGCTGCGTTCTAATGCTTCATGCAGCATACGAGTCAGCACGATTGCTTTCGCAACCATTAACCTTCCCTACAATGGTTTTAGATCCTGCACTACAACACCGTCTGCTCAAGAGAGAACGGTAGCTACGTTTATATTCAATGAACTTTTATCGGTGGCTTCGGTAAGATGAGGCGGTTTGTAAGAACTTCACACGGCAGCAAGACGTCATATCTCCGAAGCTCTTTTAGACCACCAGATCCCGTAACTCATAGATAGGCTGATTTGTCCTTCATTTTTGCTGCCACCCGGGATTGACTGGCATGAGTCAAGTGGGCGCAGAAACTCTGTGGAAATCCATCGTACTGCGACATAACGAGTCAGAAGAATGTGAAGCGCCCTTAATGGTCGGTCAGTGCTGGCTGATGTCGCACTTATTACATGTAGTGAAAGGGGCGTACCTCACAGGCGCCAGGGCCCATAGCACGAGACTGGCAATTGTGACCGTGAAATCTGGAGTGGTCACGACCGCACTGATCACACTCATACGACAAGTGTTAGAACACAAGCAGCCTTCGCGGATTTATAATCTTCCTTTAGTTTGGAAACGGTATATGGTTCAGTGGAGCGCGCAATTGAAGAATCTGCCAGAGAAATCCATTTCTTCTAACAACTGAAGCATAGTTCATGTTCACAGCGATCGCCCACCCGTGCTTATCATAGGACGTGTTTGTCAAGGTTATTTCATTTCACCCTTCTTGTCAATGAACTTTGCTTATGAAGAAACTCGCCTGACTTAAATTGTGGGAAAGATGTTATGCTTCTGAAGGAAGAACTAAGTTACAGGTTCTTCTTGTACGTCTGAACGACAGCGTAGATATGCTTGAGGTGCGGTTTGTATTTTAAAAATAAAATTTCGTAGCAGGATTCGATCGCCTCGAAGCTTAATCTTGTTCTTGGAGGATAGGGGTCTGCAGAAGTAGATACATTATTATTTGGTGGGCTAACGTCGAATGAAATGTCTTCACCTTAACAGGAGGCTCAACTAGCATCTATCGATTTGAAACAATATCGCCGTCAGATACAATCAAAAGTCAAGTCTACGCCGCAGCAGCAAAATTCTTTTTGCTGTAAGCCTCTCAAGCAGGGTTATTACGAAAGGAAGCTATGTAAAGACCATCAGTTTCGACACTGGTGTCTTCGTATTATTGGTGCGGTACAATTGGAGAATCTTATTGGCAACGATGAAGATAGACGTAACGTGTTTGGTCACAGAATTCAGTTAATTCAACAGGCGTTGAATTTAAATAGATCAATATGGTCTGGGCATAGGCTACGCACGACCGCAGATTGCTCCCATGACAAAATTTTCTTCGAAGCAAGTAACAACTGTAACATGAGCCCAAGTGAATAGTCCATGTCGAAGCGAAAAGGTAAGATCTCAACCAGCGGATCATGGTAGATCCCCCAATGCGATGGCTAGGAACTTTAGCGATGCGACTAAATGTTGGAATAGGTGGCGTTGACATTCGTAATGTACTTTTCTTTACCGTTCTTTTGACTTATGATCTTAGTTTTTCCTTTCGTTCTTGTTGGGGTACTGCTGGATGCCAGCTAGAACCAGAGGCCGTTAGTATATGGTCAATGGTTGCTTGAACTGAACTGGACTGAACAAGGACGCGACCAGACCATCATTTTACAGCTTGACACGCCTGATTCTTTTAGATATCTCCGGAGAAAGGGTAATAAAGTTGATAAATTCCATAAGATGCTACACAAACGTTAAGGTTTTTGCTAGCTGATTGTTTGTTGAACATTCTAACTGAAACAAACAATGGCTTGTCAAATGCGCTTTAGTTACGGCAAATCAAAAGCGAGCCAATGGTAAAAAGACACCCGCAAATATTTGTAGTTGAGAACTCACCTCCAAGAAATAGATAATACCGTTTACGAGTGAACAGCGCAGCCAAAGAAAACGAAACGAAGATCATGGCTGCACCCAAAAACGCCGTTGGAATAGTATCCGGGTTGATTACAGAAATAACGTGAAGCAGCGGCGCCATTCCAAGACCTTAAGATAAATCAAGAGAACGTAGGTTGAAAAAACAATTATGACAAATCGTTGCAACTGCTGGTTGCTTATCAGAAACTGAAGGCTGACATTTAGAGTGGTCGGATATGTTAATATGCTTTTTCGTAAGGCAGTTTAATTTGAACATCCGTAACCACCGGTACATCATGCACGTCACTTTTGTACTGGTTCTAATAGATTGGTAACCCATAGCTAACATTGGAGTAGCTGACGACTAAATAGGGCAGTAGTAAGTAAATGAATAAGCAAGAATTAGCGTCAACCGCAGAAAAGAATGCTATTGACATATCTGACGAACTAATTGAGCGATTTCCAAAGTGAGCTTTCGTGGTCGAAAATAAAAAACTACAGTTACTGTCTTACTTCAGTGTCACGTTAATACGTTTGCATTTAGGTGACTTCTGCATTCGTGCATATATTCTACTTGAATCCAATATTTATTTTTTTAAATGTATTTTCACTCATCTTGGTCAGATTCACCGTACTTGAATAACAAGTATATCATTTCTCAGGGCTGTTAGTATTATTTCACATTAAGACATCATCGGAACAATCGCTTACCAGTAGAAAATGCGAAAATGAAGAAAGCAGCCAGACGGGCATTGATTGTATCCCTGGTATGTTGCGTAAAGTAGATGTAGAGGGAAGATCCCAAGGAGGCGACGAAAGAGATTATCATCAAGGAGGTGACCATGGACTAAAAACAGAAAGGAGGTCAATGTTTTAATCCAGTCCGTATAGTTTGATTTGGAAAAAACCGAGACGGACCAAATGAGTTAATTACTCAGCCACCATCTCGGTGCACCGGGATTAACCAAACAATACAACTGACTACCAGGGAGACAGTATTACTTCCACTGCTTACATTGTTTGCGCTACTGAAACGAGTTATGAAAGTTGATAAGCTGCGTGGAACACGTCCAACTATTCAGCTCAGTTTGTACAACCATTAACCTTGCATCAACGTGCTCCGGTTTCGGTTGCTATTTAACAGCACCATCTGCTCAAAAAGAAAAAAGTACGAGAAATAGTGAGCACCGGTGGCAAAAAGGTTGAGGAACTACATCAAAAAGAAGGGTTTCGAATCCAGTAACGCCAATGACCGCGGCGCTGAGCCCATCGCACATTGTCTCTAACCACCGCTCCAGAGAATCTCGTGAACACCAAACCGATAGTCCAACTGTACCTACATGAATTAATCCACCGATCAAAGCTTTTATACTTTTTCATGACATCGAATGACCAAACTATACTACTTTGCAACCACTGCCTATCTCGCAGGACAGCGTACAGTTTTTCTGTGTACATGCACAAAACATTTCTGTCCTAAACACTGAACCTTGGAACGGTGTCTTACGCCTAACTTCGCAAAATTCTCCTACCGTACTTTACCAATACTACGAACGGAACGATGTTAGTTGGATTACTCTGCTCTACTCGAATCCCGAATCCTTGTTTCACTCACGCAGCACACATCAATCGAAAGCGAGTCCACTGTCCACTATGAGAGCCAAACACGCCTGTTGGCCAGCCTGCATTAAAGTGCGCCCATTGAACGAACCGAGATTCAGAGGCTGACGAGGCTTGAGAAAATGTGAGCTAACAGACTGAAAACCACCTATCACACTATTTGACAACGAACCGTTGCGAGTAACGGGTGTTATCAGTGGGGACATTATGGGTATGCAGAAGGGGCAAAAAAACTCGGTTGGAGACAGAAAAGACAGATTTAACAAAAGAGAGGGAACTCAGAGCAGTAGCATACTTATCATTACCCACCCCACCTGCGCTCGATGCAATGGGCAGCGCGGTCCTGATTATCCTGCGCGACGATCGATGGTTGCAGTATGGAACTATTTTTAGGCGTGTAACTCATGGGGAATAATGGATGGGTACTGCTAGGGAGCAGTACCCGCTAAGCAGAATAATGATTAGGGTTCTCAACCAAAGCCTTTGGTTCTGTAAAGAACCTGACTGCAAGGCAGCGGGGAATAGCTGAGTGGGCGCCCATCTACTTGGATTGATTATTCTTTCACTCGTTTTTCCGACTGAGCTGCTAACTCAGGTCAACCCGACTTGGAGGACCATGAGGCTCCTTCGTCAGGCCTCTACCCATTGACCTTCCAGGCATGATTGGATCTTTCGCTTGAGATAAGTCATCGTGTATAGCTCGTCGGATCACGGAAGCACGCAAGCCGTCACACCACGTCAAGGTGTAGTCTGGTAACAGACCAGAAGTCTTCCCGTATCTCTTCGGAACCGTAGAGCAATACCGACTTCACCACTGATGTGCATACTCAACATTTGATCGATAACCGGATGTCACATAGACGACAAGGATGCCTCAAATTAGCAAATGTTAACCAGGCCTCCTGTACGCGTGAAGATGCTCCATCCGATATATCACCACCAGGTGAGAGGCAGCTACTCAAGTAATTGAATCTATCCACTCACCCAGTTGTTCTGCTACAAGAACAAAATTTGGCTTTGAGCTATTCTGACCTTGCAACAGCAGTTTAGAGTTCGAAGGCGCAAAACCCATCCAAAACACACCTACACTACCCTCCAAACAATCGAGAAAACTTGCGCCTTACTTGAATCCCCAGTGAGTAGTACGTCCTCCGCATATTCCAAGCCAGACAGATTCCTGTGAGAAAATATCAATGCCGCTATTCTTAAATGAGCACAGAGCTTTTTCCATAAGCATCTCGATGATAAATTCAAAGAGGAAAGGTGCAAGATGGTAATCCTAGCAAACGCTATTTCTCGTGAGAATCGTCCTAAGCAGGAAGTCCGCTTCAGTTGTTAACACGGAGATTTGATGAGTAAAATGAATTTCCCTGGCGAACCTTCAGTGGGGCCGCGCAACAAAACTGCACGATCGACTGGGTCGAACACCGCTATCACATCAAGGAAGGCAGAGATCATTGGCTTACGGAACATATGCTTATGTTCTAACATCCGTCGTAAAGTAAGAATTAGACCAACACAATCACCACTGGGTCGGAAAGCGGTTCCCATGTGGACACCGTGGGAAAATCGGCCGAGAATAATGCGCCCGAGCAGGTTGGATGCGATGTTTATTAAACTAAATTCGCTGTGCTTTCAAAACAAGGGTCCATCACTCCTGTAGATCGGTACAGTCACCGACCCACACCAGTCCCCAGGACTCTCTTCTCTTGCCCAGATCCACTCCGAGTTCTGTTAAATTCGACGTTAACACTTTACCACCGCCCTTGAAAGACGGCGACAGTCTATCTGGTTCATCTGCCTTATGCCTTTTATGAAAACCCACCAAGTCCACAGAAGAATCATGGATCCCGGAAGGTAGCCAATGACGTGGAAGTGGAGAATGGAAGAACTAACTTGTGATGAACCCCGAAAATTATTTATTCATTTCCCTTTCTGGTACATTGTTTTCTTCCTTCACCATGATTCGATGCGACATGGTCTGCACTCAGATTTGTTCAGTATATATATATATATACATATATATGTATGTATATATATGCATACGGAGACAGCTTACTGCTGGCAACCAGCAAAAGTTCGGTCATCTACCTGAGTAAAGCAGCTTAGCTGGTCATGTGCTAACGCAATAACTCCAACGTCAACCACTAAATCTTTGTGAGGTAGCCCCTGAAACATCATCGGAAGCGGAAGCAGCCGGAAATTGAGTTCCGCATGGTCCCGGCGAACCTCCTCCAGCTCTTCGCAAGCTCGACTCATTGCCCAGTGACATCCTCAACGAGTACTGTAGCGAATCAAGGGGACATTTGAATATTCATCGGGGAATCAATGCAATACCCACGGCTAACAAGATAAATTGAATCATCCTAAGTCGGACTTAGTTCAGATTTCCACTCTTCGAGTTGCTCGGGACGAGCCACGTACCACCGCCAGATAATCGCAGTTTTTTCTTGACTTGAACGGCGCGTTCGACTTAGTGGACTGAACAACACTACTCCGTTCTTCATCAGGAGAACATCGCAAGCGTTGTACTCGCATATCTATGCGTGAGAGTATACGATGAACTAGCAAGATCATTGGGAACGAGTGGTGGCGTTTGAGAAGGGTGTCTATTCTCTCCATTTTCGTTTAACTTCTTTAGGGATGAGGTGACGGAAAATTTTTTAGGGACCTAAGTATCGAACTGTTAAATGAGAATAAGCTATGACAAACTAAGCAGACAACTTAGTGTGCATCGGACAAACTCCTGAGGGCTGTAGCTCTATTCGGCATGTGCTTCGCAACTTCAAAGTGTTATTACAAGACTGGATGACAGCATTTCTGAACTCGATCCTATGGAGGAACGGTGGTGAATTCGCATACCGGTAAATAAGGAAACCCAAAACCATTTGGTTCAGTCTTTCTGACTCAGGCCTTAGATGCGAAGTACAGCCTGAAATCGCGCCACTAAAGGAGCTACTAGACCCATTACCGGCACAACCCAGAATTCAGTCCTAAAATATGACGTCAGCGGAAGTGACTGGGTGACTGAATTGCTCAACATCTGAAACGTGTATATCTACTAACGTACTTCAACGACCACCGTTAAAATAGACAAAACACTAGATAAAGGCAATGCATACAGTCCCACGGCAAAGGCGTTCTGCCTTTAGACAGACCGACAACAAAACCTACATGAGTGAAAAAGGATGGAAGATGGTGAGACCAAAACAACCAAAGTATGTGTGAATGCCACGACAATTTGAAAAAGCAAATCTTTGTCCTGAAAGTTCGACTAAATGGAACTTTAAGTCGGGTTCTAACGAAACTCTACTCAACTATTTTCAACGCTCTCACCACCAAGGTACTCATAGTTAACTTGTAAGAAGTGTTGTAATATCCATCCTATCAATAAAGCGGAAGTAGCTAAAGAACTCTATCTTGGAAGGCCATCCTATGTAGCGTCATTCCAAATTCATGACCAAATAATGAAAAATGGACGACGAAAAATAAATCGTGCTTACCTGCAGATAAGAAGACAACTGAAACGCGTAGGCTGCGACACACGACAGAATAAGCCCGATCGAGAGAGTACTATAGACGTTCTTGAGGTGAACCTGCACATTTTTATCTCTGTTTAAGAAGTGAATTACTTCTGTCAAAAACCTACATGTCATTGAAAGCCAACAAACTACTCAAATTGTAGGACCGAACCCGCGCACTTCCCTGCATCCTTAGATTACAGCAAGACAACGAATAGAAACGCCGCTGATTAAAACAAGGCTGACCGACTTCAAGGCCACAAAATAAATTGCACGGTTTAAATACTGATTGACGGTGAACTGGCACTTGACGGAAAAACTGGTTATTTTTCTTTCTTATCTGTCCTAGTTGGAGACCTGATTCCAACGAAAGGAGGGAAGCAGATGAGTGGCATTGAATTGCGAACTGTGCGGTGCAAAGAGGTGTGGCCTGATTACTCAGCTCAGCAAGATCGAGGCTAGAGAATCAGGGGGCATAAAGATAAGAAGGAAAACTCCATAAATCAGTACGCACAAAGCTAGGGGTCTGCCCTTATTCTTGGTTTCCAATGAAAGTCTTTTACGCCTGGCGCTAGGCAATGGTTATGGAGGTCGATGATATTTGCTTCCAGTTTCTGACTTAGGGATGCCCCTAATCGACGGAAAAATAACATACTCAACAGTTTTTGAAGCGATAGGTGTGGTAAACCTACTTCCTCCAAAGGTAAGTGGAAAACAAGAGTCCAGTGCGACACGCAAAAATTGGTTCCAGCGCACATGTTGGGGCATGAAGGATATGTACGGGCAGTGCTGTGAACATCGCAAATTTAGGTGGCTTTTTTTCACGGTTCAAAAGGCCCGCAAGAACTTGCATCACGGTCAGTTGGGTCTAACTTGGAGCAGGCGGAAGAGACGAAGCGCTTTGTTGGGGTAACCAGATTCCAATGGGTTACAGAAGGATGCCATATGCCCACCGAGAAAGAAGGGGATTACTTAATGGTCTAAAAAAAGAGTCTACTAGCCCAGTATATATTACATTGGTTGGGTCAGAAGTAACGGAGCCCCCGGGGTATTCACCAATAGGCGGCGATAAAACGAAGGAGGAAACAGGACCAAAAGACAAAAGCGAACCAAAAGCTAGAGCACAGATGAAGTGGAAGAGGTCCAAGAAAAACAGAAAAGGTCGCGAAGACAAGGGAATTCAACAGAGGGAGCATGTTGCTGATCTGGACAGCAGGTAGTCGAAAGTGTATGCAAGCCACTTGGTGTAGATTCGGCCAACTAACATTATTCCTTTACCTGGTAATAACGAGAACGTCGAACGACATGTTGAATCTTGGGGTGGAAGAACCAGTGAGCATGAGTGATTGTGCCGTATTCGGGATGCAACTGACGCTTCGGGGAAGGGGAGGTGGTCCCCGAAAACAGAGCAGGAATTTCTCCGGTATAGAAGAACGTTGACTACTAGGCCTTTGTCTTCGGACTCAGTAGGCTGTGAAAAAAGGTGCAAATATGCGGATCTTCAGTGGGTTCAATAAGAAGCAACCTGTTTGAGATAACAGAAGTAGCCCCGTCAACAGGGCCAATATGAGTATGCCGTCACCGTGGTCGATAGGCAGAATAAGGACAGCCGGAATCGAAAGAAAAATGTCTTTACGAGATGTAGGGGATACCAAGTTCACCCGAGATAATAATATTAATGTGTATATTTCTCGAAGTTCGAGAGGCATGCACAAGGCAAGATCAAAGTTACACACAAATGGCGCAGTGGAAATCGTAAGACAAAATTTAGTCGTGAAGATGCAATTTATGTGCTCTCATAAACATAAACTGCAACAAGATGGGCCTATCACGAGATTTTGGGCTTCAAATCAGAGCTAGATAATCCATCACCGAAACTTTCTGGGGCTGACTGTGGGTCGCGCACTGCGAGTCAGTCCATGTTTAAACGCACCAAAGGTGCGCATTGCCGGCGCCAAATTTGGCTGGTAAGAAATGGCGGGTGTTGTTAAGTGGCCGGATTCTTCAAAAATCATCAGTGTAAAGTGGTAAAGATGAAGATCAATATGGATGTAGTAGCGGGATAGAGAAGAGTCGAAATCACACTGGATATCATGTGAGGTGGGTGGAGAATGGTAATCAACAGCATTCAATAGTCAAAATAATGCTTGAAATGAAACAGCAGGAAACCTTCAAGGTTGCATCAGACAATTTAAGGAACGGAAATATATGAAAACATTGTGGACAGAGAGGCAATGGAACTTACAAAAATGGTCACTGGACTTATGCGGCCGGGAGCGGATTGTGATGTGTGGTGGGAAGTAAACGGGTACGTATGGGATTTACAACCAATCCTTAAATATACTTATCATGGATGACCTGCCTTATCCATGTTTGATATCGGAAATTATGGTGTTCTGTGGCGGTACGGGTTTGTAAGCTGGAGGTTGCGCGGCATTTCAGTAGTACTAGTATCTGTTTGGACAGTCGTGATGATCTATCTGAGATGAGGCACCCGGAGCGACCATTAGCGTGGCTTGGCTTGTCTCAGGTTCGCGCGGCCAGGTACTGGACTGCCAGCTCAGTATATTAGCTTTTTAACGGGGATAGACAACCAGCGCAAAGGATGGAGTGGAGCTTTCGGCGATAGTTTGCGTTGCATCCGTGGTCATTGGCGAGCCTGGAGAAGAGCCAGAGAGAGGTGGCAATCTGGAATTTGTTCCAGTTGTTGATAAGGTGGGTAAATGGGAACAGTGATAACAGCCAGTTTCTTACGAAGATTTCAGGGACCAGACAACTGTCATGAAACACGCAGGGGGTAGTTTCCGTTGACGGGACGGTTGCAACAAACATCGGCTGCTTTCACCGAATAGAGCATATTGCCCGGTCAGTCCTGTGCTTTATGTTTCTGATTTGAAACGCGTTCCGATTCATCTTCCGACATCTTCGCAGATGCAGATTACAGTGGTCTGATAGGACGTCCAGCGCGATGGTTAGGGAATACAGTCACCGTTTGTTTCGTTTTTGGAACTCTTCTGGTCTACGGGCCCGGTGTACATGCTACAGGGAGTCAATTATAACTGATCATGTGATCTTTCGCCGATGTTTACTACTTCCAGTTGCCAAGAGAGAGCATAACTGAATGGGTCGCGGATGGCAGTGTGGGCTGAATTTTAGGACAGGATTTGTTACCAGAAAACGTAGAAAGAAGAGAAGGGAGAAGGATAAGAATATTGGGATCGGTAATTTGTGTTTGAACAGGACGTAGCAACTTGTACCACGTAGTAGTTTCATTAAGCTTGCATGAATACTTAAGAAAGAAGAACGACGGCAGTTGTTATGGACGTTAGCATACGCACTAGGCGTGCGGTTGAGGGAAAAGGGGCATGATGAAAAACAGAGGGGTGGGTGGTAAATCATAAGTGGATAGCCCGATGAGCTACTTCCCCTTACCGGCTAACAAAGTAGCCAAACGCTTATTTACCGAACAAGTGCGGTGTGGGGTTTCCCCTTTCGCAGGGTCATGTCTGGGCTGATGGCATACATATCCAGAATACACAATACTCTACCCAGCTGAGCATGGCTTGATCGCAATTGGTCGTATAGTTAAGTTCAGGAAATAAACGGCAGACACAACATGATAATTGGATGGATGAAAACCAAGCGGAACATCACCCAACGTGGATAGGATAATCGCATTTCACAACAATAAAGGCCCAATAAAATTCTAAAGGAGGCAAAGAAACAATATCAAGAATATGCCAAACTATTATAAAGATGAGATTTCATGAAATATTTGCACAGAGAATATGTGGAACTCCCAGAACTGCTGATTTTATTCTTATGCGGCTGGCCGTAAGCTGGACTGAGAGGCGATATCGAAAATAAAGTTTGTATAAGAAATAAAATCAGTTCCTAAATAAGTTTGAGAAGGATGGCTTTTATGTTATCATCTTTTGCCGCAGTTTTGGATCATTTTGCTGAATCAAACCCAAGTGTTTCCTGGAGAAGGGCGCTCAAAAATTGGATTCGGGCAGGCAAGTTGAAGTATGTCACCTTGAAATTAAGAAGACTTTAATTCGGTGACTATTTTTTCATTTCCAACTAATTTGGCGTCATTTACTATCCAGGGGCAGCCATACTAGAGATTGAATTCCTTTCTTACCATACGGATGCTCCACGTCAGAGTATGGGATACGTACACAGCCAAGCTAGAAGTTAAGAACGGGCAACGTGATGGTCGGCGTTAGGGACAATTTTGCTCATGCTCCCCACAAATCGTCTTGCCTGGGCCCTCATATCAGCCAGTTTTTCAACGCTGAAGATGTTAAGTTGACAAAGTTTTCGGCTAGGGAAGACCTCAAAAGCAATAAAAGGGTTGTTCTGGATGGGCACCGGCCTTAAACGAAATCAAAATTCATTTGTTTTCCCGAAGAACTGAAAGCTTCCCAAAGTCACGCGACCTAGGACTGTTTGCTTCCAAAGCATACAACGCGGTGAAGGACCCAGGGTTAATCATTGTTTTATTTTTAAAGAAACAGACTGCTGTGTCGCAGCAGCCCGAATGACCAAAGGCGAAATGTTTAGATTAAAGTCAACCTTGATATTCCGTGAATCGATGATGCATATGCTCCTTTGCAAGGCCGTACTAAGAACCTACTGGGAATTCTGTGTATGGGCCTGGTCTCCGTCGAAAAGAACACCAACCTTGTCGAAAGGGCGCAGCAGCTACCCAAACTGGCGGTTGAAAGGGAGGATGAGAACTCAAAATATCAAGGACTGTGTGATTTAGTCTTTTCTCAATGGACAGAAGGAGTGACCGAAATGACATGGTGGAGAAAATTAAGATTGTCATGCCTTAGGCTAGACGGATTTTGAGCGAGACCTAAGCTCTCGCATGTGGACGTGATAGTGAGCTTGCGAAAGCAAAATCTGAGCTGTCGCAACCATTTGGTGGCATGATAGTAAGTAAATCGGGCCGACTGCCTGGGGACAAGCCAAATATCCATGATATGGTTCCGCTCAAACAGAGGTTGGATCAAAAAAGGGATTGGATATCTGATGATGTAAGTTAATAGATGGTTGGGTTTTGTAAACCTTTAATTGTACTTTTTACTGGATTTGATTTGCAAAGCGAATTCCGCTATCCGCAAAATTGCTCACAATCTACGAGAGGTAAGGTATTCCTTATTATGTTTCTTTTGTCCGTAAAATTGAACTGGAGCAAGAAAAAGTAGACAGAAAACCGGCGCTAATGCTGCTGAGAGAATTCTGGACATCAGAACGGCGGAAGTGAAGACATGTGCTATGAAAACTGAACTGAACTGAAATTCAAGGACATGTTGGCGCGCTGCGTTAGAGCGGTGCTGTTGCCGTGACAACGATGCTTACATGGTGAATCTCGGGCCCTCGTTGTTCATGTGACAAACAGCTGAGAGCAGCCGTTAACTTTGATGTTGCAATTTAGGTGGTCTTAGGGATATGGTAACCACCGGGGAATTTAGAGCCAGTTAAAAATCTATAACTATAGGATTTGTCTAAACAGTTAAATCACAGAATCTGTAGATGGTCGGTTACACAACGTACAGAACTGAAGAAACTGGGGTGTCAGTGGATTTCAGAGCTGAAGTTGACCATGGCATCCTAAGGTGTCTTGTGTAGTGACCACTCTGTAGGTTATTAACACACAGGATTTAAAATCTGTAAAGAATAATCGCTTGGGCTCTCATTTAGGAAATCGTTTCGTATCTCCATCTCTAACCCATAGGTACTTTTAGTACACCGTGATTCCTCCTAGATTTTTAGCAATAATATTTGAAGTACCTAAGCTATAACATATAAGCTATAGCTCATATATATAAGCTATAGCCGTAAGTGCATGTATGGATCACTCTTCCATAACTATGGCTAAGAATAATGCTTCTTACTTTACCATGCTTGAGGGATACTTTTTGAAGGGACATCACTGGTCCTAAGCACCTCTTACATGCTGTGATGGTAGTGTCTCGGAAAGTCAAGTGCATACTGAGGACGCTGTATAAGAGGTAGAAAAAAATAAGCAACAGAAGTCGCTGAGCTTCAGAAGGTAACCTAAATATGATGGTGGAAGCCTGAAAAGCTTATAAGCTTTAGCCATATAGCACTTTCCGCCGCATAAAACCATATATTTGACGGGTTTTTATGCGAACGTTTCCTACTCCGCACGTATTAGAGAAAACCACCTCCTACCGTACACAGCTATTTTTTTATATGGATTTGTGTTTCTTACATTCTCAATTCCTTTCCCTCAAAAGCATTGGGTTATACAGCCGGCCATGATAGTGGCAGTGCCACTGGAATAAGTCCTCCTCATGTTCTTTAGCGTTCTCCCTCGGACAGCATCCAAATCTCACCGAACCCGTTCCTGCCGGCTGATGCGCTTCTTCATCCTTGATGCCTATTTAAACTAGACACTAATCCTTATGGGCCAACAAGGGTATTTAGCCCGTACCTTGGAGACACTAGTCATCGATGTGTGTTGTACCCTGGATCCTCGCATTCCAGACCCTAGTGTTTTTATCCAAATGACATCTTCATCTGGTCTCCTCCCGTGAAGTTTTATCTGCACCTTTCTAAGGATCATGGGGCTACGGTTTTTGGTGTTGCTGATGTTGGTGTGGCTCTCAGTGATATGGTTGTGGTTGTACTATTTGACTAGATCTCACTCGGCACTCAGTTATGCGCAATGAGACTCAGAGGTTAAAGCAGATGAAATAACCGTCCCTCTGATAGGCGCATTTTGTTCGTTATATCAGATTACGCGCCAACACTTTGCAACCCATATGCAGTCAAGGACACTTCCTATCGAAAGCTGCACGACCTCTTATAAGAGTATACATATATGTGCATCATGAAGGGGTGACATTGTGGTTCCGACAGCAAACATGAATGCTAGAGTAGGTCGGCTGTCCTAGAACGAGGAACAGCCAGGTGGTCCTTTTGTTTTCTATTCCGATTACTCTGCAAATGGGAACGGTTGTTGGCTTTCAGCTCAGGCCAGCTATTGCTTTTCGATAGTACAAGCTTCAGACGTCCTAACCTCCGATAAGCCATCCGGCATCCGCTCATTTAAAACCAGCGGTGGAGCCGAAGCCATGACATGCACATTACCTATTCATTGCGCGGTTGTCTACAAGAATCCTAATCGCATTTAAGCACTTCTACCACGCATTAGAAAGCAAACAGCTGTCCATGTGCTTTGGTGGGCGCTCCAAAAGCGCTTTGCGGCGTCGGTTGAATTGCCACAGGCTGTACGGTTTGACTGGCCTAACAAGCTTTTGAATCTCACGGACTAAAAAGCTAGGATAATCCTCACCTCAAAACATCAATAAGCACCGGTCGCCTGTCAAGAGGGATTTGCATTATGCTAGCTTGGTTAGTCTTGGCCTGACCCATCGCATTGTGACGCAGTGGATTTCTGCTGAGTCTTTGCGCCATCGTGACGCACGCCTGTTCATTCTGACTGACAACGAGTATAATCAAACACGACTCGTAACGAGATGTAAACTCAATGCGAGCTTGCGCACGGATTGCTAGATGTGAAGATGGAACATCCTGCTGCTCTGGATATTTTCCGCAAGCTATTTCATCTCCTCCGAGCTACCGGTAAGAACGCATTGGGCATGAGCAAAACGATCTGTGGAGCTGACAATCCGCTTATCCACAAACTGCAGCAGTGCCGTGAACGCTGCACGAAACACTTTCAAGCACAATTTAGCTGGCCTTCAGCATCAGCTTCCCCTTGCAGCCATTGCAGCAAACGTCCGGTGATCTGTTACGACAGATTCATCCAATGAGGCGGAGATTCCGATGGCGATC